>OY725491.1:4569753-4732221 GCA_963281255.1 Aphrocallistes beatrix | reverse complement strand
ATCTGAGCAACGTGTTACAAAAACTTATGCCAAGATCTACGAGATCAAATGGAACTAAAATTGTGGATGTATTCTGGCTCTCCCTTTTCACAGTCTGCTGCTCTCTGGTAAGTAAGTAACTAGACCTACACTCACCACTTATTATTTTTAAGCACCAGTTTCTCTGCTATGTACATTTCTGCAATTTAAAATTTCATTCTTGCAGATCTGGACATCTCGAAAACCATTAGAGGATATGTAAAGCAGTATTCCCGATCGACAAGCTCGCTACAGAAAACCTTCGCTGCCACCTGGCTGAAGGTGGCCGCCGAACACGACAGCCTCGTTGATCAGCACCGAAGAACTCTTCGGAATGTGTGAGCCAACAGCCAAACAGTCCGATCTACATGGGCTGAAATGGTCAGTCATCAAATCTCGGAAGACCCCTTTGAAGATCTATGCCTGGTAACCGGTGACGATGACGATGGGGAGGATTAGCAATCGCTAGCCAAAAAGTCAAAGGTTAGTACTCCAGGAGTTCAGAGGCACTCGGGTACCCATGAAGGATCCCACTGAGTTTTGGCGGTACAGTCGGTTAACACGTCTGCGACCTGTGCAAGATAGTTTTCTCGGCGCCAGTATCTTCTGCAGCCGTCGAGAGGTTGTTCAGCCAGGCCGGCATCCTACTTTCGAAGATGATAAAGAGGATTTCACCGGCTGTCATGAAGAAACTGGTCTACATCAGGTACCAGAATAAATATAAGGACCTCATCAAGAAGCTGGGAATTGTTATCGAACCAGATGAACTAGCAAAGGCCATCAACGAAGACAGAGAAAAGGATACTCTTGAAACTGATGCTGAATCTGATATTGACGAAATTTAGGTTTTGTTGTTATTTTTAGAGATCTAGTAGATAGAAGTTTCAATGCGTACAGTATTAGGTTTTAGAAATATCTATGGATATCCATGGATATCCACGAAAAATGGCGTGGATATGGATATGCAGGGTTTCATACAGAGGGTGGTAGGGGGGGCACTTGACCCCCCTAGTCATTCAAGTGCCCCCCTAGAAATAAAATGAAGAAATACAATGAAGCATTAAATGAAGAGATGTGATCTAGTGCCTGCCCCCTTTCAAATTTAGATATCCCAGATTGCCCCCTTGCATGTAAATCCTGTATGAAACCTGATATGGATATGGATGGGATTTTTTATCTCCACGGCAAGCCCGGGTTTTCAGGGGTGTAGATTTAGAATATTATATTTTCGAGTAGATTTGAAAATTACTTTGTTTACTTTTTTGTTAACCTTTGTTTAAAATATTTATAAAGTAAAAAAAATCCTAAAATAGGTTAGATTGAGTAACTCCAGGCGCCCGCAGGGCGACTCTGCGGACATCATGTGTCCGCAAGCCGCACAGCACTAGCAAGCGAAGCGCGTTTGTCTACACTAAACCCAAATTATCTACAATAAACTCAAATTATCTGCACTAAACTCAAATAATCTACATTAAACTAAGAGAACTATATGAAAACAACAACAACCCATCCATCTGCCTCTCCATCCATTTGTTCACCTCTGCTTCAGTCTTCTCGTCCACCTCCCCATCTATCTCCCCTTCCAACCTGCCCACCATGTCCCTGTCTATTCACCTGACTATCTACCCATCTCTGCCGTCGATCTCTTATCTGCTCTTCCCTTATCCGTCTCTATTAAATTTTGCATCATTTTCCTTTCCTCCCTAAGCCTTCTCCTCTCTATTTCTCTCTTCAAAATATATATTAGTAAACTCAGAATTTTTCCAGAAATATGTGTTGAGGAGCGGCATGAAATACATCCGCCCGTGGCGACATAGGTGTAAGCTACGCCAGTGTATATATATATTAGGGCGCTCCAAAAAATTCCAAAGTTTGAATCTTATAATGCACACTCTTCAGATGGTTTACCTTGATCACCAAGTATTAAACATAAAATTTTCATGCGATTTGGAGATGGTTTAGTGGTCGTGCAAGGTAGCCTCCCCCTCGTGCTAATTTATAATGGAATATGTCCGGGTTGAAGCCAGTAGTTGTAAAAAGCGTACTTCTGACATTTAAATAAACTAGTAGCTTGATTTTTGTAATATTTGAGGGTGGTTTTATATCAACTAATAATACATTTTAATAACCTAAAATCTACCGGTTCCGAGATATTGGTGTAAACAGTTGGGACCAGCCTTCATACTTGAAATTATTAATGGTCCCAACTGTTTTCACCAATATGTCGGAACCGGTAGATTTTAGGATATTAAAATGTATTATTAGCTGATATAAAACCACCCTCAAATATTACAAAAATCAAGCTACTAGTTTATTTAAATGTCAGAAGTACGCTTTTGACAACTACTGGCTTCAACCCTGACATATTCCATTATAAATTAGCACGAGGGGGAGGCTACCTTGCGCGACCACTATACCATCTCCAAATCGCATGAAAATTTTATGGTGAATACTTGGTGATCAAGGTAAACTTTTTGAAGAGTGTGCATCATAAGATTCAAACTTTGGAATTTCTTGGAGCACCCTAATGTATATACAGTCGACTCCGCTTAATAGGGCCACTGTTTAATCGGGTCAGCCGCTTAATCGGGCCACTTTTGGAAGGACCGGAAAAGCTCTCACACATAGAAGCTAATACAAAATATTTTCGGTTAATAGGGTCCTCCGCTTAATCGGGCCAAAATGTCCTCTGACCGATGTGGCCCTATTAAGCGGAGTCGACTGTATATACAAGCGCGCTACGCTTGCTTGCGCCTCGCGGCTGGCGGACACTTTGTGTCCGCCGGAGGCTCCCTTCAGTCGCCTGGGGTCACATTGATTAATTAGATGGGAGATGAAATCCTTAAATAAGCATGTCCTACTGGCATAATCGATATCGCTTGAAAAATCAGCAAATTTGTACATTTTTAAAATTTTTGATGCGTAATGATGACGTCATAACAGAGTGATGAGTCATCATTTTTTGATAATAGTTGGGTCATATGTGAGGTATGTTAGTATACATATTCTATTAAAATTTCAGCCTTTTATCTCCTATAATGGCTGAGTTATGCTCGAATAACTGTGTTGCTTAAATTTTAAAAATGTGACAATGACGTCATAATTCCATGATGAGTGGACATTTTGCTCTGAGCTCAGAACTTACTGGAGCCATAGCCAAAAGACTCCTACATGCCAAAATCAGCTTTCTGTGCCTGGCAGTTTCTTCAATCAATTCGTTACATATATATATAGTATATATATATACAAGCGCGCTTCGCTTGCTTGCGCTGCGCGGCTGGCGGACACTTTGTGTCCGCCTGAAGCTCCCTTCGGTCGCCTGAGGTCACATTGGTTAATTATAAGGGAGATATCATCTCTAAATACGTCTGTCCTACTGTTATAAACTCTATCGCACGAAAAATCACCAAATTTACCAATTTTTAAAATTTTGATGAGTAATGATGACGTCATAACAAAGTGATGAGTCATCATTTTTTGATAACAGTTGTGCCATATGTAAGATATATTAATATACATAATCTATTAAAATTTCAACCTTTTATCTCCTATAATAGCTGAGTTATGCTCGAATAACTGTATTGCTTAACTTTTAAAAATGTGACAATGACGTCATAATTCCATGATGAGTCGACATTTTGCTCTGAGCTCAGAACTTACTGGAGCCATAGCCAAAATACTCCCACATTTCAAAAATTAGCTTTCTATGACCGGCAGTTTCTTCAATCAATTCGTTACAGATATACGTATATATATATATATATATATATATATATACGTATATACAAACATTAATCGAGTTTTAATAGTAAGGATATATATATATATATACAAGCGCGGTTCGCTTGCTTGCGCTGCGCGGCTGGCGGACACTTTGTGTCGCTTTGTGTGAGTTATGCTCGAATAACTGTATTGCATAACTTTTAAAAATGTGACAATGACGTCTTAATTCCATGATGAGTCGACACTTTCGTCGGGATACTGACGATTCGCACCACAATTGTTGTTATTACAACACAAAATAAGATTCGTACATCCCTTTGATGTATACGAGCTGTTTGACAGCGTTGCACTCTTGCTTCCACCCACTGCCGAAGCAGCCGAACAACTCGACTACTTTCAGAGGACCTATGTCGTGCGCACACTCTTAAGCGGATACTACAGTGAGCCGACCCTATCGCCCTGTGGAACTGAAGCTGGCACCATAGCTTCAACGCCACTGTTGGGTGCCACCATCCCACAATATGGGAATTTATTGCCGCCCTCAAGCGTGAGCAGGGGTTAGTGGAAGTGAGGCAGGCTAGGTTCCTTACGGTAGGGCCCCGACAAAGAGAAAGCGGTCTCAAGCAAGTGAACAAGCCCTGATTGATTTAGTCTTGCACTATGTATTTTGACGAAGATCGTACTAAGATGGAATTCTTAAGGGGTGTGGCCCATCATTTCTGTTTGGGAGCGAATTAAGTATTTAATTTTAAAATAGTAGAACATTATGCTTGTATGTACTCGTATAATAAATTAAATTGACCAATCAAAAGTGGTACGAATTGTCGTGGTGCCAATTGTCGCAATACGAATTGTCGTTGGTGCGAATTGTCGGGTGCGAATTGTCGTGGTGCGAATTGTCGGTATCCCATTTTCGTCTGAGCTCAGAACTTACTGGAGCCATAGCCAAAAATCAGCTTTCTATGACAGGCAGTTTCTTCAATCAATTCGTTACATATATATATATACAGTGGAACCTGTATATAACGGCCACCCAAGGGACTGGACAAAAATGGCCGTTATACACAGGTGGCCGTTATATACAGGTGATTGTCTTAATCCCCAAAAGGTATCAACGTAGTGAAATGAATAATCAAGTTTTTAGAAATCTATTACTTGAAGTAATATATTGACACTTGTTTATCGTTAGTAACAGGTCCTGTCATAAACACATAAAAAGGTGGAAACGGTGATGGTCGTTATAGACAGGTAGTGACCATTATATACAGATGATGGCCGTTATACACAGTTTTGGGACTGCAAATGGGTGGCCGCTGGCCGCGTTGAGCAGGTGATCGCTATACACAGGGTCAATATTATGAAATTTCGGGCGGGACTGTTCATTGGTGACCGCTATAGACAGGTGAATCATGGAATTATGACGTAATTGTCACATTTTTAAAAGTTAAGCAACACAGTTATTCGGCATAACTCAGCCATTATAGGAGATAGAAGACTGAAATTTTTAATAGAATCTGTATACTAACATGCCTCACATAGTATCATCCGAAAATAATGACTCATCACTTTGTTATTACGTCATCATTACTCATCAAAATTTTAAAAACTGATAAATTTTGTGACTTTTGTACGATATCGATTATAACAGTAGGACAGACGTATTTAGAGATGTTATTCCCCTTATCATTAACCAATGTGACCCCAGGCACCCGCAGGGCGCCTCCGGTGGACACAAAGTGTCCGCCTGCCGCGCAGCGCAAGCAAGCGAAGCGCGCTTGTATATAATATTACCAATTGTACGTAAATTTAAAGAATAACAATTTAAAACCTATTGATGCTAACTAGATGTGCCATAGCCAAAAACTCCCACATGCCAAAAATCAGCTTTCTGAGCTGCAGTTTCTTCAATCAATTTGTTACATACAGTTGACTCCGCTTAATGGGGTCACATCGGTCAGAGGACATTTTGCCCCGATTAAGCGGAGAACCCTATTAACCGAAAATATTTGTATTAGCTTCTATGTGTGAGAGCTATTCCGGTCCTGCCAAAAGTGGCCAGATTAAACAGTGGCTCTATTAAGCGGAGTTGACTGTATCTATATATATATACACTAACCGGACAAAAGTATTTGTACACTATATTCTTCCCCATACAAATGGTACTAAATTGATCTTTTCATGAATGGAAAAGTATTCAAACTCTAAGAGCTATTAAGAGTCTGATTTAAGATTCGAAATCTTCACATTCGAATTAGTAATAGTTGAAGATTTCTAACAAATTGCTCAACTCAATGAGTAAAATTATCAACCTGTGGAGTAGTACATCACCATCATGTATGGTGATAAAAAGGGACATATGTAGCACAAGGTGGCAGTGATTGATAATGTGAAATAATTGGGAATTAGTAATTGATTAGAAATATCCTACAATAACTAATTCGAATTCGGATAATTACTTTCTCACCCTTTCTCATCTGATATTGAAAGAGATGATGCTCCTGGTGATGGGGGAAGATTTCAGCAAACTCAACATTCCCCTACATCCTTATAGTCAGGACCACTGGCATACTTACCAACCCTCCAGGGATCCCTTGGATTATCCAGGAAAATGACTTATGATCCAGGGATCTAGGGATTTAATGAAAAATCTAGGGATTTTGAGATTATAACTAGCGGATAATAATGTCCATTATTTAAAATAGTTTATAGAATTTATTGAACAATTTAATTATCTAATTTACTCGAAAATACGATGTTCGAAATCTACACCCCCTGAAAACCCCATGTCAACCGTTGGAAGCTAGTCTCTAGCATACTTTTCAAATTTCGTCAAATGGTGTGAAAATATGTGTATAAAGTTGTGAAAATATACGCATAATTTTTTATTGCAATACACTTTAATACATTTAAGTTATCAAACCTAGGTTGTGGCCTTGAAATAGTGATTACAATGACAATCTATTGTACTAGTGTCGTACAATGTTTCTATTGCGATAGTGTAGAGTCATTTCTTTTGTATAGAAAAGGTTGAAAATTGTTTTCCATTTTTTTTGCAGAGGTGTGAAATTTCGCTTAGATCTTGGAACTTAATCGTAGTCATATCATTTGACACATACATGCCAATTTTAATATCTCTACGACTTGTCAATTCTTCAATCAATTCAAAAATTTTTGCGTTCAATACTCATCTAATTTAACCTTCTTGCTATAACTACCTCCAGAGTTTAGATTATATTTCTCTTCCACATTACCACACTTTAGAAAAACTTTATTCTTCATTTGGCCTCGAAAATGAATTCACTACTAATCTTACTCAGGCTATCTACCTTTTTTCTCGTGTTCAAAAGAATGAATCGGATCAGATATTTCTTATAAGTATTTTTGCTTCAAATATAACCCCAGAAGATCCGACAAAAACTGCTTTTAAATGCTTTTCTCTCAAACTATTCTACACTCTTTCACCTATAAATTTAGTGGGGGTGGGTCAAGGGCGATTTAAGACGTAAATTAATTTGCCATAAGACTCATAACTAGGGATTCCAATCCCGGCCAAATTTCTCAATCCCGGGATTTCGGGATTGATATTTTTCTAATCCCGGGATTCAAGATCTTTCCAATCCCGGGATTTTTCGGGATTGTATCTTGCAGCAAAATTTATTTAAATTTTAATTTGGAAAATTTAGAGAAGGAAGATATTATATAATTTAATTCTTGACAAACTCTTTGAAAACAAGGGATGTACTTTCTGCCATAAAAATATGAGATAATCGTAATATTTGATTATTTATTATTGTAGAAAGCCTATTTATAGATTTGCAAATAGTAATACAGTACATACTTGTAAATCGTATTGTTGTTATTTGACACTGAATAGTGTATTTGTAAGTTACCATTGTAAATAGGATCTCGTTTCCAAGTAGTGTGATTGGTAATTATAAGTAAGGAAATTGTTCAATCGACTAAAGTTTCGGGATCCCCTGATTGAAAAGGTAATCCCGGGATTGAAATATCGGGATCGGGATTATAAAACTAATCCCGGGATTGAATCCCGGAGGTAAAATGGACCGGGATCCCGGGATTGTAACCCCTACTCATAACATAATAACATGCATAGTCCAGGAATACGTTTGAATAAAGATACCATGCAACAGCTCTAATCGTAAATTAAGATTAAAAGAGGATGTGGTCCTATAAATTTGCATAATTATTCAAACATTAATTTATATAAAATTGATATTAAAGTAGTTAACATTGAAAGTAATTTCTGATTGTAAAAGCAAGTTCCACAAAGAGATATCCTTTCAGAAACACGACACACTCCTGCTTCAAGGAAACTAACCACAAATCTACCAGTCATTCTCTAATCAGTCTCTCCCTCTCACTACGACACAACACACACTATCAGTACATGATACCAACACACTTCTCGCTATAAATATACACTCAGTAAACAATTCATTATTAACTACAAATCAAACAAGAAAAAACAATAAATGGCTTCAAGATTCCCTGAGAGCGAGCCTTCCCTCCACTCCAATCCATTTCTAAGAGCAGAATTCCTCATCAATTCCACGTTTAACTCCCTGATAAAGAAACTGGAAGCGAGGAGGGACCAACTGCTGGTAGAGCTGCATGAGATGAGTTCTAACTACTTCGGCAAAGAAGAGACGAGACAGAAACAGATCAAGGATCTGGATAAGCTGATTAGAAAGATTCAAGAGGCAACTATCGAGCAGAATCTCATTGTCGACCTACAAGATGGATATATCGAAAAAGTGAAAAAAGAAAAAGAGAATTTCCAAGAGCCAACTCATATCCCACTTCCCCACTTAGACACATCTCTCCTGGGGGATCTACTTCAAAATATAGAGAAGTTTGGATCTCTACAAGATTTAGCTCTCACATATCGCACAAAAGTACATCCTATTAGGTCTATAGGCAAGTATGGAAAAGGTACAGTAGAACTATGTGATCCACATGGTATAGCGATAGATGGGAAAGGAAATATATTCATAGCTGACACGTCAAACAGTAGGATTCAGTTAGTTAGCTTGGAGGGTCATTTCATTAGAGAATTTGGTAAGAGAGAGTTAAATAGCCCTGTCTCCATAGCTCTATACAACCATTGGTTGTTTGTAACTGATCGACATCTGCATAAAGTCCTAAAATATAAAACACAAAACTATAATTTAGAATGTAAGAGTCAGTTAGAACTCGATTGGCCAAAAGGTATAACAGTAGAAAATGATGAAGTGTTTGTAGCAGATTGTTATAATAATAGAATAGTAGTGTTAAGCTTAGATCTTACATTTATTAGAGAATTAGGAAATAAGAAGTTGGTAAATCCACAAGATGTTAAAATAAATAATAATAAACTGTTTGTAGCTGATAATAGTAAGCATCATAATGTACATGTATTTTCTAAGTTAGGACATTTACTGAATAGTTTCATAAGCTTGAGAGGTGGAACTGATTATATATTTTTATGCTTTGATAAGTTTAATAATATTCTAATTAGTGATAGTTCAGGTAAAGTAATACAAATATACACATTAAAAGGTCTGTTAATTCATAGTATTAAGTGTGATCATTATCTCAACGGAATTGCAGTAACTCAAGATAATATCATTATTTGTGTTGATTATAGTACTAATAGGATAAACTTTTATTAGTTTTGCATTTATTTATTTTGTTGTTGTTTATTGGATAATTTGTGTGCTATTCTGATCAATACATTTTTTGAATGACCTTTAACTCTCTAAAAGACACAAAACCGTATATAGTGGTTGCACACACTGGCTAGTCATAAGTTTAGATACATTGTTCTAGTGGTCCTAGCGGTAGTTATTCTAGACTGGAATACATGAATCGAACCCTTAGTCCAGATAATATTCGTTCACATAATTTAATATTTTCTATTACAGTTAGTGTATACCAGTGTTGTTAAATGCCAATACAGTGCACCCTCGCTAATCCGAACACTTCATTCTTACAATCCGAACACCCGAAATATAATATTACTCGCCTCTATGCTTTAAATCAACGTTTATAATATTATATATTTCAATAAGATTGAGAAACCTCATTAAAGAAGCATCATAACAAAATATTATCCTTAATATTCTAACAATTCAATTTTTTTATAGTTAATACCCCATTGAATTAGTGTTATTTCACTAATCGGAACAAATTCACTAATCCGAACGATTTTTTCGATCATTGGCACAGAGCTGTTCGGATTAGCGAGGGTGTACTGTACATACAATATTGAAAACCTTTTTAGTAGTGCGTATATTTAAGATGATTAGGGGAAGAAACCTTAACGCAAAAAATAAGATTACAACCATCATACACGGGAAATAATTCAATAAACAGGTGTGGGAAAACAAGCAGTTCTACTATTAGCAGTTGTTCTAATAGTAAATTGCATATACTCAACTGTCCTAGCTATGCCTATAATCAGTGGCGTAAATCAAATTATATGATTTTTACAAGTTCTACCGATTCTGCTTACTAAGGCAGTATAAGAGGTAACTAGGGCATATTCCCGTGTGTAAATACGCCACTGCCTATATAGAAAAAATTCAGACCACTTTTATTTTGGAGATCACAAATGTCCATACCTTACAGAGAATCTTCTGCTATTAATTCCCTTTCTAAGAAGTGAACTTGCTTCTAAGGAAGCTAAATGAATTCTGTTATTATTTTTTATTTTTAGAGTTTAGCTGTAATAGATGGGACTCAGGGAGTCAAAACTCTGTCATTTGATGAGGCTTGTCGGAGAGGTGAGCCAATTAATCTCCTCTCTTCTACTTCTGTCACTCTGTTCTATTTACTAAATTACTATATTGACCAATCAATTTCGGTGATGCATTCCACAAAAATCTTTTTTTATTCTTTTGTCAAGTTTGTGAGAGATTTGAAGCAAATCCGTCGAATTTTATTCAGAAAATGAACACATGCATTTTCGTCAAAACTTGCTAACACTGGAAATTGAATTTATTTCGAAAAACTAAACAATCAGAATTTAAAAAATCTCTCAGATCACTTTCATTCGAGACATATTCGCAGAAGTCCCTCCTAAAATCCCTCCTAAACATGTATTCGAATAGTATAAATTCATAAGTAAGCAAATTTGAAATGGATTAGTGAAAGTAATCGATATTTGACACCTGTCGGGTCTGAATTCGTTGAGATTCACATGCGCTCGCATAGCGACTCTGCCAACACGACAGGGCCGGCGGAACTGGTCCGGCTTTGGCCGGACCAATTTTATGCTATTATGGCTTATTTTCATATGCAAATTTGCTTTTGGCCGGACCAACTCTCGCTATGGCCGGACCAATAAAAAGTTGCTTCCGCCGGGCCTGCACGAGGTGTTGTCTAACTACTAGCGTGTGCCCAAAGCTCACTTTTCTTTCTTTTTATTTTATGTCTAGTACGAGGTGAAAACGGCTCAATTTTTTTCTCGAATTTTTTTTTTTTTACAATAACTTGACTTTTTTTCTTCGATATTCTTTTTTAATTAGGGAGCCCTAATATACTACATTGCTATCCTGTCTTGTACTCGGCTGTAACTCTAATTACATGGAGCTGAAGTCTTCACAAAGGTTTTCAACTTTTTCAAGGATGATGATTTATGCGATAGATGGTTTAGAGCGATTCCCAGACCGAGAAAAGATTTCCAGACCTACAAGAAACTCAGAGTCTGTATACATCATCACTTAAGAGAAGAAAACCTACAGAGAATTTTTCAATATTTTGATGGGGAGAACTGATAATATGCTAGTTACGCCTCGAGATCGTGTAACCTTCAATTGAAAGATTCTTCTTTACCCACTATTTTCCAAAGTATCCAGGTTATTTATCTAACTGATTCTAACAGAACAAGAAACCCAAAAGAATGATAAAATGATGTTTCAGGGCTGTAATCAATCAAACTCGACTGGAAAGCCAAACTATAATGAGTAAGTTTCTCTTTACACCACTTGATATGATAATACAGTTGATATATTATATTTGATTTTTCATAAACTCAGACGCCCTTTTTTCCAAAATTATAGTTAATGACCTACCTTCTTACATTGGACGTTCTCTTATTGTTTCTGGCTGTGCAGTTTACTCATACCTCAAAAAGTCAAATTGATGTAAAATATGTACTTCTTTTGGACATAACTAATTTAAGGAATGTTCCGTAAATTAGGCATTTATAATATCCGGAATGGAATATTCCTTAAAATAGGCATTTAAAATTCCGGAACCATTCCGTAAATTAGGTATGTCCCTTCTTTTTAAACAAATGAGAGCTTCATACAAATCAAAGATGCTATGAGTCCTTTTAAGTTTTGCTTGATGAAATTATTAGATCCCCAGAACTTGAATATCCTCGAACTAATTCAAATTCACCGTTTGAGGATACAGTGAAATAAGTGAATCCATGGTCTAAAATCACACTGCCATAGCCTTAGTGTATATATGCTATGTTTGTTTGAATGCGATCAATTGACCGTTCACGTCCAACTTGAAGTGTAATCAAGAGAACTAGAAAGTGAATAAATCAATCCTGATACCTGTCACGAAATATTTAGACCACCTCCCCTAGAATGAAACCAATATTTAAGTGTTATAATGAAATATATGGACCACCGTTATACAGAGGTCAATTGCAGGGCTGGATTTAAGGCAAACGGGGAACTTACCCCGGGGACCCACACATATGCCCCCCCGCATACTTAGGGAGTAAGGACCTTCCAAAATAGTTGCCCGTGTTGGAAGGGGAGACCTCACCAGAAAATTGCCAGGGGTGTATAGTTAGTGTACGAATGAGATGGCAGCGTTGTTTGATTAAAAATATCTATTTTGCGTATTTTTGCTTTTGCTGTTTGGGTTAGATGGTGGCTTCGAAATTTTTTTGTTCCGGGGACCCCAAATATTTCGGGAGTCTCATATATTCCGTGACATACCCTAATTAATAATTAAGTTTTAAATAATTCCGATCTTGATTGAGGTATTTGTTTGGGGTAGCGAAAGTTATTAAAGACAGTGGCGTAGCTAGGGGGCGGACCGCCCCGGGCGGCGCTTAATAGGGGGCGGCACTTGACCTTGTGTTTCATAAAATATATATTGGTAAACTCAGAATTTTCCAAGGTATTTTGAATTTGAACATGCTTTTTCCAGCTAATACAAGTATGAATAGTATTTTAAATTAACACACAAAACACACCACAAATTAAGTTAATACACTTGCCAAGTTGAGGTAGAAATATGTGTTGAGGGGCGGCATGAAATACATCCGCCCCGGGCGACATAGGTGTAAGCTACGCCTCTGATTAAAGATATAAACAATCTCAAATAAACTCGAATAATCATAGAGTAAATACAAATACATCTTTTCAGGAAATATTAGTTAATGGGAATCATGAGATCATCATCAGCTGACACATCAACAGGTTCAGGTTCAGTTTCAGTTTCAGTAGTGGAGTGAATGCGGTTAATCTGTTGCCAAGGAATTACAAAATAACTTCTAAATTGAGTAAATTCGGCGGGAAACTCACCGTTTTCCTGAAGACTCATTTCCTTACGAAGAGTAGCACACAACTACAATAGTCACAATCCCCACAACAACCAGGGTAACAAGGACCAACGCAAAGCCCACAGCCTCGCCTGTCCCTATTCCCGCTGATCGAGTGACAGAGAACTCTGAGGTCTAAAAATAGAAAATATGCGATACATTTGTGGATAATATATCATTAAAAATAAACCACGCAATCTTCTTAAAAGTGTAGAAACATATTTAAGTATGAATATAGAGTATTGTATATGGTTCTCACTTTTGAGGTGGTACTCCTTCCCAATTCGCATGATTGTCACAAAGAAAGAAGTGCTCAGTTGACACTTCAGTGAGATGCCTGCACTCACTAATGTTAGTTTCAGCTCCGGTACAGTAGAAGTAGTAGAGTCTGATTGGTTGATCCAACTCGACTGTAGGCACTGAGGTTCTCGGTGGGGAACCCAAGCTGTATGCGATTACCTGGAATTCATTCAGATAGTCACCAATCACAATTCAGTGTTACAAACAATAGAAAAAAATTCAAAAACAATTTATTAGTATTACTGAGTGTCTCAAATCTGAAACTGTAAATATTATCAAAATTACGAAATACTGAAATATTCACAAACCAGCCTAAAACAGAATTGAAACAAAATATAAAACAAATTGGAACTAAATCTAACAATAATGAAAGTTATTACATAACAGGAGTATCATGGGACATGAAGAGATGGCAGTGAGTGATGAAACCACTTTCAATCCTATATTTAGCTGTGCTATGTTAGTTCCATTACTAGTCTAAGATTCTCACTAATTTATCTAGCCAACAAACTACAAACACTCAATAACGAACAAAGCAAAGAATGGCAGCAAGGTGCCCACATGAACCAGTAGTTGCAACCATACAAAATCTCCGACACGTCTCCATCACAGAATTGGAAAGAGCTCTAGAAGAACTGGCTCAACAAGTGGCAGAGAGGAAGAGACAACTCAGCGACACTTTCGCACAGATCCACCAAATGGTGGCACAAAGAGAAGTGACACTCTTGGCAGAGCTGGATGCCATCCCAGCTGAAATCGCAGTGAAAATAAACGAGAGTAAAATTAGCTTAGAGGAGTTAACTCAACTGAAAGAAGACACTGAAAAAAAGCTACATGCCAACAGGCTGAACACGTTGCTCCAGAAAAACCTAAAAAATATCGAAGATGAAATGGATAAAATCCTTTCAGAACAGATTGCTTTTCCTCTCGTGTCGATCAGCTGTCAGATGGAAGAGATAGAGAATGCACTAGAAGAGAAGTGCCGCATTATGAAGTCACTCAATCCATACAGGTTCAGGACTCTACCTATCTGACACGGAGTTAAGGAAGGTAAAGAAGAAGATCAACTATTCTACCCCACAGCTGTCTGTATAGATCCCACCAGCAAACTGATTTATGAGAGTTTTTCAAAACTAGAAGAATACAAGTCTTTACTAGTGAGGGTAAGCACTACACAACTCTACAGAATCCACTTCTAAGCAGTGTATGCTATATGACTATCAAGGGGGACCACATATATGCAACTACTGAGTCACATGACATTATTAAAATGAACAAAAATGGAGAAACTCGCGAAAAAATACTCACAAAGAAATTGAATATATATTGTTCATTTACGGGGATATCTATAGAAAGATCCAATATCTACACTTGTGAAAATAACTCTCTAACAGTAGGGATATTTGATCTCGACCTCGTACCTACTGATAATATTATTCTGAAGGCTATCTCGTTTAATGAAGATACGACTCCTCGAGACATCATCGTACACAAACAACAAATATTTGTTCTATTCGGCTACAGATACTACAGCGACTACCATCCAGATCCAATCCAAGTATTCGAGCTAGATGGTACCCTCATACGCTCCCTAGTAACAGGAAACGACATCAAGAATGCTCGGTACTTCTGTCTAGATTCCTGTGAGAATATTCTGGTGAGTGATTATAGAGGTCACTGTATCAGAATATTCTCTCCAGACGGAATCCTGATACAGAAGATTGGTAGAGAGGGAAAGAAGGAAGCAGGAGAGCTATGTTACCCTAGAGGTATAACAGTAGACTCCAAACAAAGAATAATTATAGTGGATGAGAAAGATAGCAACATACTCCAAGCCTTTTAAATTGTAAATTTAAAGATTCGTATATGTAATATTAGTATTTCTACGTATATAAATACTTCATTAGTATAAACAAGTGTGTATTTGGATCCATTGGAGGTTCATAATAAGCATTTTTGAGCTTAATTAAATTTATAGAACAAATGAAATGAATCGCACTTTGCTATCTGACCAGTAAATAAATAAGCGTGTTACACCACAATGCTACTAAATATAGATTCTACAGTACCCATATCCGTTGCTAAAATTTTTATTAGCCATTATATGATTGCGGAGTAAGTTACATTTATGACGAAATTAATGATTTTTCACAGCCGGTTTAAAAAGGGCACTTCTAAGTGTTGTTAATATTAAGTATTTAGCATAAAACTAAGATTTGATATTATACGTATAACACAATTTTCTGATTCCAGTTCATGGTTTTTCTTAATGACCTAAGTATCCACCCATAGGTAGATAATATTGCCTAAAGTCCGCAAAATTAGGAATGGCGAGAAAGATCTAAGTTTATGCGTCTGGTGTGGTGCGACTGTAGTCCGCTACCCCTAACTGCTACACTGTATCTACCAATCTAGATAGCTAGCGTTGTCTACCTAATAATGATTTGTGTGTGTTACAACACGACCCCATTGCTGACATCTTAAGAAAAGAATGGCAGCAACCCACATGAACCAGTAGTTGCAACCAACAAAATCCCCGACACGTATCCACCACAGAATTGATTATAACAGAGTGATGAGTCATCATTTCTTAATGATAATTGTATCATATATGAGATATATTAATATACACGTAACACATTCTATTATAATTTCAGCTTTCTATCACCTAAAATGGCTTGAGTTATAGTCGAAAAACTAAAATTTCTAATTATAAAAGGTGACAATGACGTCAAAAAAATATGTATATAAAGGTGTGAAAATATGCACATAATCTTTTTTATTGCTATACACTATAATACATTTAAGATATCAAACAAGTTGTGGCTTTGAAGTATTAATAACAATGACGATCTATTGTAGTGTCGTACTTGTACAATGATTTCTATTGTGATAGTGTAGTCATTTATTTTGTATAGAAAAGTGTGAAATTTTTTTCCATTTTTTTGCAGAGATGTGAAAATTTCGCTTAGATTTTCGAAATTAATCGTAGATTCATCATTTCACACCTACATGCCAATTTTCGTATCTCTACGACTTACCAATTCTTCAATCAATTCGGACAAATAAAAAAAATCCTAGCATTTTAATATATAAGATTAAAGTGCTTTATTCCGTCTAAAATCTATATTCCATTATTCCATGTAATATTCTTGAGCTGTTGCTTATATACTCTGCTATTTGATAGAATTCTATAAATATATTTATCGAGTTCTGTGATCGTACACTAAGCTTAATATATAATAATTGAATCGTTTGATAAGAACAGTTTAAATGGCAAAAAATATCATGCTCCTTCCCAAACTACTGATCCGTTGGAGTGGAAATCAACTCCATTTTGATCGAATAATCGGTAAATGGACGCAAGAAGATTTGAAATTATGGCGCAACTGCGTGAGAGGAGAGGAGAGAAGAATCACGAGCTACAGACACTCAACGTGAAGAAATGATCTCACCCATAGGTACCGCGAAATCTCAAGTTGAATCAGGTATGAAAGGGAATCTTCTCAAACAAATGCAATAGAAAGTGATTAATGCATACTTACCAACTGTCCCGTTTTTGGCGGAACGTCCCGCTTTTTTCACTCTTCTATTGAGCTAATTTTCTCGAGTGTCCCGCTTTTACAAGAAATTCCCTATTATGTCCTGCTTTTTTGACTCTATGTATAATACTTTTCTATTGCGTCCCGCCATGTCCCGCGAAATTTAACCCTGCGTCCCACTTTAATCATGGCTCAAGTTGGCATGTATGTTCATAAAATGGAAAAGAAATTGGAAAAAACCTCAAAGACGGGATGGGAGTGTGCTTCCAACTTATTGTGAAAATACACATGTGAAAGGTTCTGTTATTGCGTCACTATCCCTCAATTTTATATTTTTTTCCTAATTCATAATGACGTTATTAAATAAAAGGCGTATAATATTGTGGAGTCAACCATACTAAACATTTTATGAATCCTATGTTCACTTCTATCTTCTTATTAGATATTAACTTTATACTATTTGGTAAAATGATGACGCGAAAATGGTTAATAAATCTGCGATACAAAATGGGCTTAGATTGCCTCTCAACCGATAATCTAACTAAATCGTGTGATGACATATAGCAAATCGTGAGATATGGTAGAATTGTATTGTATAACAGCGAAAATCGTGACACACGAGATCGTGAGAGTTGAGAGGCTTGGATTTAATATAAACGGTTATTATATTTTCAAGCTTATACATGAAAAGCCATCATGATGATGTCATAGTTCCACTCACTATGACATCATCATGATGGCGTTAGTATGGTATTGTAGAGACATCCATACTGAACGTTTGATCAATCATAAGTTTTATCCTATCTCTTATCATTCGTAAGAAGACACCATTTCAGTTTTAAATTTTTTTCATCATCATTTTGTCTGCATAATGTTGTAGATATACCTATAGTATACCTTTGGTATTAGAATGGAACCGATATGTTGTTAATTAACCAATGAATTATGCTATTTACTAATCGGAACAAATCCACCTATTTCAAACGATTTTTACGATCATTGTGTAACAGATCTATTTGGATTGAGCGAGGTAATGTTATGTAAATTGGCCACGTGGATATGTAAGGGAATTTAGGTAATTTTTGGGTTTTGATTGAATTGCTTAATTCTCCAGTAGTATCCATATCTACCATTGAGATCGTCTGGCGTTCTCCGGTTACATATAATACAGATTGTGTCTTAGTCTAGTATAATATTCTATTCGACACAAACTCGCCCAAATCCTAATCAATGGAAACTGATGTTCAAGATGTCGCCCCTTACAACACAGACACACAATTCGATTTCATTGCCGCTCGAATCCAAGATACTTTCAACATTCTAATTAAGCAGCTGATTAAGAGGATGGAAGATCTCGGTAGTTACGTAGCTCAACTCCGAGAGGACTATCTAAACAGAGAGCCTGCTCGTGTCCAGGCCGTCGAAGAGTTGCAGAAAACTCAAGTACAACTGGAACAAATGAAGAGGAGTAATATTAACCTCCCCGTTCACGAGCAAGCAGGTGTCCTGTACAAAGAGGCCGAGCAACAGCAGTCTGTTCCCTACCAAACCCCCTACCTTTCCTTCTCCTGTCCCTCCTTCTCCCTCCTTCAGTCACAAATAGAGCAACTCGGGGAGGTAGTCCAGCTGAAAGCACCGGAGTATTCTCAGAAACAACCCATCCTAACCCCGGTGGTGGGAAGGGAAAATTGCGGGCTTAATGGACTCTCATTAGACGAACTTAATGAGAAGGTATATATAACGGACACACCCAACCATCGCGTCCAAGTAATCTCCTTCCAAGGAGAGATCCTATCTCAGTTTGGCGAAAACGTACTCTCCTGTCCTTGGGGAATATCAGCCAGCCATGGTGACATCTTCGTAACAGACTACGGTAATCACACGCTTTCCCGATTCTGCAAGAACAGTCACCAACTACTGTACAGAGCTGGTTTGAAAGGAAGTGATGAAGGACAGCTGTTTGGTCCACGGGGATTAAGCGTGGACTGGAATGGGGACTTGTTCGTAGCAGACCGACTCAACCACAGAATATCTGTATTCTCTAACCATTTACAGTACAAGCTCACTATAGGAAAAGGATCGCTATCTTTCCCTAAAGACGTCGAACTAACCATGGATAGAGTGGTAGTACTAGACAACAGTCCTAAATGCATCCACTTCTTCTCCAGAGGAAATGGAGACCTCATTGCCTCCTGCGTAAATAAGGGCTTGGTCTATCAACCCTGGTTCTTCTGTCTGGATTGCGTGCAGAATATCCTCATTAGTGACCACTTACACCATGTGATCAAGATATTCTCAAGCTCAGAGAAGCTACTGCACACCATTGGAAAGAAAGAGAACCAAGAAGGGAAAAAGAAAGGAGAATTCAAAGAACCAGTTGGTATTGCCCTTTCTAATTCTGGAAAATTGTTTGTGTTGTCTCGTAACCCTGAATACTCTTTGCAAGTGTTTTAATATTCTTGCTATTGTTTTTGCTATCATTTGCCTAGTTTTTGTATTCTTTTTAAAAATATGTTTTTGATTATATCTGTGTTATGAGTCGGATTAGTTTTGCTACTAGGGGAGAGAAATAAAGTAAATTGTCAGTTCTAAAATCACTAGACTCCGCAGGCTTTGTGATTGAATTCCCGTCGCGTAATTACTACCCAAAAAAGTATGAATGGATTGTTTAATAATTATTCGTCAAATTATACGTCAATACTGTTCATGGTACAACGCACCATACAGGCTCGATCGCTTCGCAACGGGAATTTTCAGCCACTTGCTCTCCGAAATATTTAGTTCTGTTTACACTCGCTTCGAGGTCTCGCTCACAATTCCTTTGATGTATTTCTGAAACATCAGTATCATCGATATAACCACAGACATTGGAGGCTGATTTAAATCCATAAATTCCTTCATTTCAAAGTTTACAGTTTAATTTTTTAAAAATTGTGTAGAATTTAACTGGAATGTCACTCCTGGTATTTGTTTTTGAGTTTTGGCCCCCATTTATGACATGAAGGGAGTAAAACCGAAACAATCCAAAAATGACATAACAAAAATAATTTATCTTCACCATCATGCTTGTTGTTATATGATTATGATTTATTTAGTGCTAATTGTTAAATAGTAACTTCCCCCATAGTCTAGATGGAGATTTACTGGTCAAATTTCTCAAAATTAATTTATGATAAAGTAATAAGTTTAAGATTTTAAGACTAAAATTTTGCAATGCTTTAATGGATATTTGGGATAGGTTCCCATGTGTTATTCAAGCATAAAATATCTACATTTATCATCCATCAATCCTCACATCCAATATACATTTTCTTTATATATTTGCTTTTGAAATACTTGTTAGTTGAAATGAGGCTCGGTTTCTCGGTAACATTTTTTCAACCTTTAATTACATCAATTCATACAAACCTTTCGCAAAGATTTCCAGACGGATATTGACATCCTTTTTATGGGAAAAGTATTGAATCCAAATCTAATTCCAAACAATTCTATCAAGTGATATTATGAATACAAGCGCGCTTCGCTTGCTTGCGCTGCGCGGCTGGCGGACACAAAGTGTCCGCCAGCCGCGCAGCGCAAGCAAGCGAAGCGCGCTTGTAAATATAAAGCACCATTTAATCATAGCAAATCAAATGGGGATCTTGAATAATATCATTTTGCGATTCTATTAGTTGCAAACTATAGCGTGAGGAAAAATTTCTTCCTAAATCCCACATAATTCACTGCTGCATTGAGACCTATTTATAGTGCAGCTCCTAGTATAGGAGATGCCTTATGTCATGATCGGCATGCAACGTCCGTCCATACGTACGTTAGTCCGTCTGGTCACTCCTGGAATTATAAATATTAGACCATATTGCTTCAAATTTGGACCAGATACGTATTCTTAATATGTGGATATTTGAATCTGGGTTCAAATTCTGAATATTGCTATATACATTAGGAGAAGGATAAATAGGTAATGTGACTAATCTATCTATCGATTTCATAGTCTATAGGCGTCATATCACATTACCAGCTTAACAGACAAAGCTCTACATTCACCTAGCAACTGAATTCTTCAGGATATACCATTTTATTTGTATAGGCTACTTCAATTAATGGATTCTAGTATGGAAGGAAAGCGACAAATAATTTGGTATCTGTGAAAAAAGAGAACTCTAGCTCGTACATTGTCCGTGATATTTAGGATATTTTCGGTGATGAATGTCTTTCGAAAGCAATCATAGTATATGGATGGAGATAGGCGATGAGGACTCTTGCCTAGGTTGTCCGATTTGTGCGAAAACGTACATTAATATCGAGCAGATTCAAACAATTGAGGACAGAGTAAACATCCTTCCTGATCTTAGCCCTTCTTAGTCTTTTAATAAACTCTTCTATAATTACGTAGATTACAAAGTAGATGAAGTCATGTTTTGATATTTTATTATTTGTTATTTGATGAAAAATTTAATGATTATTTACAGATACAAATTAGAGTCAATAGTGTAGAGTCGGGCATGTCTCTATAATACATCTCATTGATGAACTGCGAGGGGAGGATTTGTCAAGCTGGGTCGAAACCTGATAGTGATATACCCAAATCGATATTTCAGTTTCTTTACGATTATTTGTCCGAAGAATAAGCAAGTAACCAGTATGTAGTGTGATCCATCTATAATACATGCAAATGTAAATAAAATTATAGAAAAATATCTGATAACTGTATTAGAAGTGTCTAGACTCTAGAGCCTCGATCTGTTGCTGTGTAACGAGAAGTGTTTGGTAGTCTGGAGTAGCATATAGATAATTGAAGATGCAAGGACCGTAATAGAGAATGGTAGCGATCAGTGTGAAGTATTGTGGTAGAAATTCAGAGAGGATTAAACAGGAAAAACCGATCAACATACAATTTATTATGATTACAAACTGATAGCTACTGATGAGAGATCTTTTAACAACTCGATTGGATTCACCTCTCACACGAAACTCAATTGTCCTCTATTTCAGTGTCTTGTAAAAGGTACGTGTGTGTTTGAGCCAAATACTGAAGTAGATTAGTTGCAATATTGAATGAACAATTCTTTGAATAATCATCAATTGGGGAACAGATCCTGCGATGATCAAGAAAATTCCTAACATTACTGTGATAAGAAGAAAAGGATTATAAATCTTGAAGAATTTAGAATGTCGTTAGGGTGTCGTGTAAGCGCAAGAAGAGCTCCCAATGCATAGATTTGCAATCCACCGAATTCGGTGACATTCAATACAAGTAAAAATGTATATTTGTGAATTTCGACTTGTAGCTAGCTCTCTCGAGGTAGATGGTGTCGTGTTGAGTAGTGAAGGCTTGCGGTATGGTGTAGAACCCCGGTTGATGCTTGGTGGGTAAGAAAAGGATGACGTCATCTTTCTTGAAATTAGCGACTGATATAAGCGCATTGGAGGTAGCTCCAACTCTTGATTCGAGTTTTCTCTCCAAGTGTTCTCTCAGCTTGTTGATGTCTAACTGGGACAAGTCTCTCAAGCTCTCTTGCAGTTTCTGCGCAGGGGTAACTACCGGTTCTTTGAGGGACAGACCGCTGAATTCTCTCAAGGTTCGGTTCGGGAGTGGGGGAGACCGGGGGACATACGGTCTGTATGAGCTTCATGCAGGAGTAGAATATCTCGATCTGGCTCTGATCGCTGAGGATGTCTGATTGCTTAGAGAGCAAGTCTTCTGCTGTGCTAGCTCTCAGCTCTGCTTTCTTCACTTGAGACTTCAACTTATCGCCTACAACCACAAGAAAATAACTCAGCATAGTACTATACTTCATTTTAGAAATTATATGTGTTTTCCTTCGAGTTGTATAATTACTAATTAAAAAATGAAATGAAAATGTAGGAATGCTCCGATAGAAATATAGAAAGAAAGCATTTTTCTGCCCGAATGTTGCATATACATTCTTTGTTCTTAAACTCTTGTTAAAGAACACCTTCTGCGAAAAAAAAACTGTTTAAAATTGATCTGGTAAGAATTTACGTTCCAATGCCTTATATTTATGAAATATAATATTTCCAAACTTAATTTTTAACACTGTGTTGTCAATTGTAACGGGTAAATATAGCGGGATTGTACCATGTGAACGCCTCTGGAGGTAAATGAAGGTCTCAGGTAATTGAGACAAGGAAATTACAGGTGTGTAGGAAATTTGAGAATACTTACACTTCTCAATGAGCTTAGTATTCTCTCTGTTTTTGTACTCCAGTTGTTGCTGTAGATTAGCTCTGCGCTTGTGTCGAGTTAGTGTGTCCTCGTCATGAGACACGGGAGAGAGGGGAAGTGGGGAGCAAGCACCAAACAGTGCATCTCCTTTCTCCACTGGGTCTGTATCTCCAGCAGTTTACGCGTGTAGACGAGTGACAGGTTGTCTGTGAAGCTTGTTAGCTGCGATACTATACTGTCCATGGAGCTCATCAGAGAAAATGAACTCTGCATGCGAGCCTATATAAATACAGGAAAACCTCATTAATGCGAACATCATGGAACTGTAGAAATCTGTTCGTATTAACCAGAGTGATTTACATATATCTTCGTCCGTAGAGATAAAATGCCTGTTCGTATTAACGATGTTCTACTCTACATGTGTAGATATTCTACCTCAACTACGTCCTCAAGTGATCAGGTAATCATTAATATTTGAGAAGTATTGGTATGTGATTCCGAAAATTGTTTAGGAGTTGAAAGGAAAACTAACTAATCAATAAGTTCTCAGTACGTATCACCAAGTGGGGTCACCACTGACCCCACTTAGTAGAAACGCAGGAGTGGGATCACTGGTGATCCCACTTAGCATTCAATTTAAATAGTCTAGCATACGAATGCCTGGGTTAATTATTAATATAATTCCTATTAACCACTTTACGAGATCAGTAAATTCACCAAAATCTGTCGAACTTAATCGGGAGTATTTTCAGCAAATCATTGCAAAATTCCGTGAAATAATTTAGCTTTAATCTTTAAAATATTTATACTAAAAACAGCTGGCATCCTTTATTATACATACAAAAAAGAACTGATATTTATTTGAAGCTCTTAGAGGAGCAAATTTTGTGTTTTAATCGCCTAATATACGTATAATGAAATCTGAACTGAACCGTGTGATCGGGATGAAGGGAGATAATATTTATTTCACAGTATGCAACTCAGAATAAGTAATTGAGACTATACTCTCTATTTGTATTTTTCGCTAAGATATAACAAATCGATCAGTTATTCTCTCTAACCTGTATCTTGAGGATGAAGTCTGAGTAGTAGCTGACCACATTCTCCACCATCTCCCTCACCCTCTGAGAGTAGGGAGGAGAGAAGTACTGGATCTTCTGACTCAGAGCTAGGATTGCCTGGTAGCCCTTGCTGTAGTCCAGTTCTAGACACCTGTCGAACTCCCTAGACAGACCACGAGCTAGTCTCTTGTATTCATCTTCAGTTGAACCAACTGGAGAGTGTGCCTTGAATCATGTTCATATCTTATTAATTAAGACACTACATTGATTTAGTATACAAATAAAAGTCTATGTTCTCACCTCCTTCAGAAGGTTCCGGAGAGAATTGCAGAGTCCAGTCATGTTATCAACCTGAAGGGAAAATATAATAAATCTTATTATGGAGTAATATATATCTATATCTATATAAAAATCACAAAATTTGCCAATTTTTCAATTTTTGATGCGTAATCAAATTTCAGTTTTTGACTATACCTTATAATTAATCAATGCAGGCCTAGACACCCAAAGGATGTTTCCGGTACAAAGTGCCAGTCGCGTAGCGCAAGCGAGCGAAGCGCGCTTGTAAAATTGTAAGTTAAGTCACCTTCGAAGTCAACTAAAAAATATATGAATTTAAGTTAAAACTAAGTATCTACAAGAAGTACGTAGTTTTTGCTATCAAAGGATAAATATACTTGTTTCAATTTAGTTTTTAATGTTTTTACTCAGTTTAAATTAAGTCTAAGTTGAAATCAATCTGAGAATAAGGCCGCCAGAACCTCCTTTCTCCATAAAAGTAGTCTATAAATAGCGAAAATAAATTGGATGAAGTTCTATTTTATCATTATTTAATTCAAAATTTAACATCATTTACAAAGTAAATTAGAGGAAAATAAAGTATGAGCTTGTTCTCTACAATACATCTCATCTCATTGAGGAACTGCGAGGAGAGGATTAGTCAAGCTGCGTCTAAATCTGGTGGGGATATACCCAAATCGATATTTCAGTTTCCTCACGATTATTCGTCCAAAGAATAAGCAGGTGGCCAGTAAGTATTGTGTTCCAATTATAGCAGATGCTGGTATAACTAGAAATGTCGAAAAATATCCGATAACTGTATTGGTAGTGTGTAGAACCTCGATCTGTTGCTGGGTAACGAGAAGTGTTTGGTAGTCTGGAGTAGCATAAAGATAATTGAAGATACAAGGACCGTAATAGAGAATGGTAGCGATCAGTGTGAAGTATTGTGTTAGAAATTCAGCGAGGATAAAACAGGCAGTACTGATCAACATACAACCCATTATGATTACAAACTGATACCTACTGATGAGAGATCTCCTAACAACTTGATTGGATCTACCTCTCACACGAAACTCAATTGTCCTCCATTTCAGTGTCTTGTAAAAGGTACATATGTGTTTGATCCAAATACTGAAGTAGATTAGTTGCAATATTGGCTCAACAACTTTTTGAATCAACATCAGTTGGGGAACAGAACCTGCTATGATCATGAAAATTCCTAACATTACTGTGACCAGAAGAAACATTCGGATGTATCGAGCTGTTTTTCCATATATGTCATGATACTTCACATCAAGATACTTCATAAGACAAATCCCTAAAGCCATCGAGAACAACAGTCCAGCTTGTCCAATGGAAAAAAGTATGGAAACGGATGGATTTGCGATCATAGCGTATATCATTACGTTATTAAAATGAGCTAACTCAGTGGTACAGTTAGGAATTACAAATCTTGAAGAATTTATAATGTCGCCAGGCTGTCGAGTAAACCCGAGAGCAGCTCCTAATGCATAGATTTGCATCCCACCAAATTCGGTGACATTCATTAAAAGTAAAAATGTATATTCGTGAATTTCGATTTTAAAATGATGAGCTGCTTCCAAGAAATTCCCAAATGGATCAGTATTTGTCTTCGCCATACATCCACGATATAATAAAAATAAATGCCTGATCTTTTTAACAAAGAAAACGTCCCAGATAATGGATAGTATAATGAGAAGGAAAAGAAAAGGCATCAGTGTACTTATCTGAACGTCATCAATAATTGTCAGTATCATTTTATAACCACTTAAAGTTCTATTAGTTCAGATGATAGTATTTAATCCTTAAGAAAGAGTACGACTATTTATAGGCTATGCTTTGCTCCTAATGCTAATTTCATTAACAGTGCCAAAATAAAAACCACCTCATCCTGTGCCAAAACGTAGTACAGTAAGTACATTTTATGTTGACAAATCATGTATTATAATTTAAGATTTCAGGGAGATAACATTTGATTAGTCACATAGGGACATATCAATGTTGAAAATGCAAAGTAAGATTTACTAATAATCTCATATTGAACATGCACATGTATGTGAAGTATGCCGGTCTGGAGAAAGTTAGAATTTGTAGTTAGATTCTAGGTAATACTATTATACTACCTTTTAAAATGTGTCATCTAAACCAAGCTTGTCCAAACTTATTTGTTCGCGGGCCAAATAAGGGATTTTTTAGCTACTTGAGGGCCGCACAACCTTGGATATATCACGGCAACATGATGACTGTTATTTATTTAGGGATGGCGTTAACTTGTATTATTATAGATTATACTCTCCAGAAAAATAACTACATATTTTATTTCATTACAACGCGCTTCGCTTGCTTGCGCTGCGCGACTGGCGGACACTTTGTGTCCGCCAGAGGCGTCTTTTGAGCGCCTAGGCTCACATTGATTAAAAAAGGTAGATAATATCTCTAAATACGTCATATCACTCGAAAATTCACAAAATTTGTCAATTTTTCATTTTTTTTGATGCATAATGATGACGTCATAACAGAATGATGAGTCATCATTTTTTGATGATCTGTATCATATTTGAAGAATATTAATATTACACAATCTTTTAAGAGTTATAGTAAAAAACTGAAATTTCTAACTATAAAAAGGTGACAATGACACCATAATTCCATGATGAGTCAATATTTTCGTCTGAGATCAGAACTTAGTGGAGCCATAGCCAAAAGACTCCCACATGCCAAAATTCAGCTTTCTGTGCTTGGCAGTTTCTCTAATCGTTACAGAAATATAAATATATACGAGGGTCAGTCCAAAAGTTTTGTCGTACGAGAGTGTTACTGAATCTAAAGTTTCATTAACTTGATATTATGATCTTACTTATTTGATGAGACTTGGATATATCAATACGACCCGGAAACAAAGCGGCAATCTTCAATATGGGTGTTTCCTGGAGAAGAACCTCCATTAAAGGTTCGCAGGGCTCGCAGTGTTGGCAAGAAGTTGGTGGCCGAATTTTTCTGCAAGAGTGGACCAGTAGGCCATAATTCACCTCGAGGATCGTTGCACGGTAAACGCGGACTGGTATATCAACCATTGTCTTCCTAAGGCCTTTGATGCTTGGAGAAGAAAGATCGGAATCCGAGGTCTACTTCTCCATCATGATAACGCTTCTGCACACACAGCAACTGCGACACTGGACAGTCCAGATTTGGCCCCATGTGACTTCTTTCTGTTCCCAACTGTTAGAGAAAATATCCGTGGGATAAAGTTTGACAGTCCGGAGAGGCCCGACTGGCATTTGAAGAGGCCTTTTGGACCCTACCACAGGAAAAATGGCATAACTCCTTCGATAGTTGGTTTCGTCGAATGAATCTTTGCATAGAATATTGTGGACAATACTTTGAAAAGCTCTGAAAATTTGAATTAGATATGTGTAATAGTTTTTTTATACGACAAAACTTTGGGATTGACCCTAGTACACATACCAGAGTTGCACGCGGACCGACTTTTCTCATCGGCCCGCGGGCCGTGCGGGCCGAATATAATAGTTTGCGGGATCCGCGGCCGGAAATCTTGGCAGGACTCCCCGCGATGGCAACCGAGACGATGTTTTTAATTGTCACGAGGCACCAATTAAGGAATACTAACGTAAATGGAACTTTGTTAGTTTCCACTTACTTATTATGTTTATAGTTAGTAACTTACAAAGCAGGCCAAAAATATTTATGCGGGCTTCTTGCGGGCCGAATAATTTAGTTGCGGGCCGCGGGCCGTCCGCGGTTACAAATTTCGGCCCGCGTGCAACTCTGATACATACATACATACGTACATATACACATTAATCGACTTCTAATAGTAAGGATAGGAAATTTTAATAATAGAAACAATTATATTGGGATATCTTACATTTATTTAGTTTACACAAAGAGTCAATGTCAGCTCGTATATTTGATGTCGCAATCGGTAATATTCTTGATGAATGAGTCTGTTAGGAATGATCTAGGTTTGCTTTTGACATTTTTAATTCGATATTTAGCACTGTTTGAGATGGTTTATTATTAGGAATTTATATGAACTGTTCAAGTTGAGAGAAACCCAGTTATGTGCCAGATAATATTAGATCAAAACTCAATTAAAAAGTAATACCGTATTAGGATTTATAAGGTTATTTGAACCACACCTTTGTTGAAAATGGTTTCGTTAAAATTTGGTTACGAAATTCGAAATAAAATTTGGTTAAATTGGGTTCGCTCAAATAGGTTTCACTCAATCAAGTATCGCGTGCATTTAGTAACAATTCCCGAGCATGTGAGCGACCAGATAGAATCTTTTCACGGGCCGGAGTGTGGCCGATTGGACAAGCTTGATCTAAACAAGTCAACTAGAAAAGTACAAGCGAGCTTCGCTTGCTTGCGCTGCGTGACTTGCGGACACTTTGTGCCCGCAGAGTCTCCCTGTGGGCGCCTGGAATTACTCAATCTAGCCTATTTTAGGAATTTATTTACTTTATATAAATATTGCAAACAAAAGTTAACAAATAATTTCTCATATATATATTCGAAAATATGATATTCGAACTCTACACCCTTGAAAACCCCATGTCAACCTTTGGAAGATAGTCTCTAGCCTATTTTAGAATTTGTTTACTTCATAATAATAATAATAATAATAATATACATTTATATAGCGCAGATTCCATATTAATATGTTCAAGTGCGCTGTACAATTCAATAAAAGTAGGTGTGTGTTATGTATGTATGTGTATGTATGTGTATGTATGCTTGTAAGGTATGTATATGCATTGAAATTAATTTAAGTGGATGTGTCGTGCGCGATACGGAAAAGATGAGTTTTCAAGAGTTTTTTGAAGAGAAGAAGTGAGGGGGCATTCCGAATGCTCGGAGGCAGAAGATTCCACTCAACAGGCGCAGCTAAAGTGAATGCACGATCACCCAGAGTTTTGGAAGATTTGATAGTAGGATGCTCAAGGAGGATGGCGTTGGATGATCGTAGAGTACGATTGGATGACTTAACCTGTATGAGCTGGATGATATAGTCCGGAGCAAGAGAATGGATGGCTTTGTAAGTTATGAGGAGGATTTTAAAGAGGATACGATGTTTAACAGGCAGCCAGTGGTTAATAAGAAGAGGAGATGACGAAAAGGTACGAGAGACATTGTAGATAAGCCTGGCTGCACTGTTCAATTGGCATGTAGGTGTCAAATGATGAATCTACGATTAAGTTCTAAGATCTAAGCGAAATTTTCACACCTCTGCAAAAAAAATGGAAAACAATTTTTCGCACCTTTTCTATACAAAATAAATGACTACACTATTACAATAGAAATCATTGTACAAGTACGACACTACAATAAATAGATCGTCATCGTTAATAATACTTCAAAGCAACTAATGTTTGATATCTTAAATGTATTAGAGTGTGTGGCAATAAAAAAGATTATGTGCATATTTTCACACCTTTATATACATATTTTCACACCATTTGATGAATTTTGAAAATAATGCAAGAGACTAGCTTCCAACGGGTGACATGGGGTTTTCAGGGGTGTAGATTTCGAATATCATATTTTCAGATCTATATGATAAATTATTTGTTTACTTTTGTTTGCAATAGATACATAAAGTAAACAAATTACAAAAATAGGCTAGAGACTAGCTTCCAACGGTTGATATGGGGTTTTCAGGGAAGTAGATTTCGAATATCATATTTTCAGATCTATATGATAAATTATTTGTTTACTTTTGTTTACAATATATACATAAAGTAAACAAATCTCAAAAATATGCTGGAAACTTGCTTTCAACGGTTGACATGGGGTTTTCAGGGGTGTAGATTTCGAATATTATACTTTCGGATCCATATGAGAAATTATTCGTTGACCTTTGTTTACGATATTTATATAAAGGAAAAATTCCCAAAATATGTTAGATTGAGTAACTCCAGGCGCCCGCAGGGCGACTCTGCGGACACACAGTGTCCGCAAGCCGCGCAGCGCAAGCAAGCGAAGCGTGCTTGTATCTTATATATTAAAATGCTAGGATTTTTTTTTGTTTTGTTTGTTTGTTTGCCCGAATTGATTGAAGAATTGGTAAGTCGTAGAGATACGAAAATTGGCATGAAGGTGTCAAATGATGAATCTACGATTAAGTTCTAAGATCTAAGCGAAATTTTCACACCTCTGCAAAAAAAATGGAAAACAATTTTTCACACCTTTTCTATACAATACTATGTACGGCTTCACTCTCACAATAGAATTCATTATAAGACACTATTGTAGGCTGTAATTGTAATTAATACTACTTCAAAGCAATAACTTTTATGAATGTCTCAATTATATATTATAGTGTATGGCAGTTAAAAAGGTTATTTGTATATTTTCACACCTTTATATACATATTTTCACACGATTTGACGAATTTTGAAAATTATGCTAGAAACTAGCTTCCAACGGTTGACATGGGGTTTTTAGGGGTGTAGATTTCGAATATCATATTTTCGGATCCATATGAAAAATTATTCGTTGACCTTTTGTTTACAATATATATATAAAGGAAAAAATTCCAAAAATAGTTTAGATTGAGTAACTCCAGGCGCTCGCAGGGCGACTCTGCGGACACGAAGTGTCAGCAAGCCGCGCAGCGCAAGCAAGCGAACCGCGCTTGTACTTAGTAGTATCTTATATATTAAAACGCTAGGATTTTTTTGTGTTTGTCCGAATTGATTGAAGAATTGGCATGTAGGTATCAAATGATATGGCTACAATTAAGTTCTAAGATATAAGCGAAATTTTCACACCTCTGCATAAAAAATGGAAAACAATTTTTTACACCTTTTCTATACAATACTAGGCTTCATTCTCACAATAGAAATCATTGCACGAAACTATTGTAGGCTGTCATTATTTTTAATACTTCAAAGCAATAATATAGAAGTCTCAATTAGATTATAGTGTATAGAAATATAAAAGGTTATGTATAAATTTTCACACCTTTATATACATATGTTAACACCATTTGATGAATTTTGAAAATTATGCTAGAGACTAGCTTCCAATGGTTGACATGGGGTTTTTAGGAGTGTAAATTTCAAATATCATATTTTCAGGTCTATATGATAAATTATTTGTTTACTTTTGTTTATATTAGATACATAAAGTAAAAAAATCTCAAAAATATGCTATAAACTTGTTTTCAACGGTTGACATGGGGTTAGGTGGCGGACACAAAGTGTCCGCCAGCCGCACAGCGCAAGCAAGCGAAGCGCGCTTGTTGTATAGAAAAGGTATGAAAAATTGTCTTCCATTTTTTTGCAGAGGTGTGAAAATTTCACTTAGATCTTGGAACTTAATCATAGATTCATCATTTGACACCTACATGCAAATTTTCGTATCTCTACGACTTGCCAATTCTTCAATCAATTCGGACAAACAAATAAACAAATCATAGCTTTTTAATATATAAGATGTATGCTTCAGGATTCTCTTTTCTAGAAAAGGAAAATGGTTAGATCGTAATTTCATCAACACACTTGATAAAACTTTTCAAAATTCTAAATTTTCGGACACAGTTCTACCTTAAAATGATCAAGATGTGCAAATCCCTTATGCAACAGGCCAAAAATCGATTTTATCCCAAATAAAGCATGTCATAGAAAATATAACAAAATCATAATTTTGTCAACGAATACTTGTACTTTGATTACAATGTTTTAATACGTATGCTAGTACAGTACACCCTCGCTAATCCGAACCTCGCTAGTCCGAACACTTCATTCTTACAATCCAAACACCCGAAATATAATATTATCCACCACTATGCTTCAAATCAACGTTTATAATATTATATATTTCAATAAGATTGAGAAACCTCATTAAAGAAACAATCATAACAAAATGATTATCCTTAATATTCTAACAATTCAAATTTTTTTAGTTAATACCCCATTGAGTTAGTGTTATTTCACTAATCGGAACAAATTCACTAATCCGAACGATTTTTTCGATCATTGGCACATATCTGTTCGGGTTAGCGAGGGTGTACTGTAATGCATTCTTAAGGCTTATTCTGTATCGAATTTGACTCTACAAAGTACAAATTGAACCAAGTTCCAGTGGGGTCTTATTCTCTGATCGAAACTTCACTTAAACTTGACTCAAATTTTAAATTAAACGAAGTAATTACTTAATTTTCATTAAGTTCACTTAACTATACTTAAATCCGTACTTAGTTGCCCTGGAAGCTATGTACTTACCAAGTAAACACAGTCAACTCTGCTTAATCGAGACATCGGTTAATCGGGACAACTGCTTTATTGAGACAAGTCTCAGGAACGGAATGATTCCATACATAGAAGCTAATATTGAATTTCAACGGTTAATTGGGAACTCCGCTTAATTTGGATAAAATATCCGGGACCAAAGTGCCGCGATTAAGCTGAGTCAGCTGTACTTAGTTTAAGTGGCGACCTTAGGATCTACTCAGTATTTATTGATTAGTTTTGTATTTAGGTACGTGTTTACTTATTTTATATGTCAAAATGATGAAGTTAACAGCATTGGATATAAATAATTTGTGAAATTAAAAGTAAGATTATGAATTCGAAACAATTATTTATTCCGATATGGCATTAGTTCTGTTCCTACTTAAAGTCAATACAGACAATAGTTTGGTCAATCAAAGGGTATTAGAGACAGGGTAAATCCCATCAACTCATACAAAGATTTAATTTCCTCAGCCTTACAGGATTACTCGTAACATGTTCATTCAACTCCATGGAAAATTGCAGGATATTTGCTCAGGCCTGCATTCCTTAGCTCACGTCCGATCCATGATTAAGTAGATCTTGAGTGATGAAGACATGTTTATGTGTGTAAATCAATCTAAATTCGTAAACCTTACTACAGATAAATGTGACTACAACAATCAAATAGAGCTCTAATTGCGATATAATTGGATCGCATTGTTCTTGGCAATAATTAATATTACACATTTCCTTAAGCAAGGATGTAAAAAATAATTTATTTATAAAATTGTAAGCCAAATCACCTTCGAAGTAGACTAAAAAATATATGAATTTAATGAAAAACTAGGTACCTACATAGTTTTGTTCTGTGAATTCCAATATATAAATTGGATGAAGTTCTATCATTATTTAATGCAAAATTAATTATGATTTACAAAGCAAATTAGAGGAAATAAAGTATGAGTTTGTCTCCATAATACATCTCATTGAGGAACTGCGAGGAGGGGATTAGTTAAGCTGGGTCTAAACCTGGTGGGGATATACCCAAATCGATATTTCACTTTCCTCACGATTATTTGTCCGAAGAATAAACAGGTACCCAGTATGTATTGTAATCCAATTATAGCAGATGCTAATATAATTAGAAATATCGCAAAATGTGTAGAACCTCGATCTGTTGCTGGGTAACGATAAGTGTTTGGTAGTCTGGAGTAGCATAGAGATAATTGAAGATGCAAGGACCGTAATAGAGAATGGTAGCGATCAGTGTGAAGTATTGTGTTAGAAATTCAGCGAAGATTATGCAGGCAGTACCGATCAAAATACAACCCATTATGATTACAAACTGATAGCTACTGATGACAGATCTCTTAACAACTCGATGGGATTCAACTCTCACACGAAACTCAATTGTCCTCCATTTCAGTGTCTTGTAAAAGGTACATATGTGTTTGACGCAAATACTGAAGTAGATTAGTTGCAATATTGGTTCAACAAAATTTTGAATCATCCTCAATTGTGGAACAGTTCCAGCAATGAATAAAAAAATCCAAAAATTACTGTGACCAGAAGAAACGTTCGAATGTATCGAGCTGTTTCTCCATATATGTCATGATACTTCACATCAAGATACTTCATAAGACAAATCCCTAAAGCCATCGAGAACAACAGTCCAGCTTGTCCAATGGAGATAAGTATGGAAATGGATCGATTTGCGATCATAGCCTCTATAATTATGTTATTAAAATGAGCTAACTCAGAGGTACAGTTGGGGATTCCAGATCTTGACGAATTTAGAATGTCCTCAAGGTGTCCTGTCACACGAGAGCAGCTCCCAATGTATAGATTTGCATCGCACCAAATTCGGTGATATTCATTAAAAGTAAAAATGTGTATTTATGAATTTCAACTTTAAAATGTTGAGCTGCTTCCAAGTAATTCCCAAATGGATCAGTATTTGTCTTCTTCATACATTCACGATACAACAAAACTAAATGCCTGATCTTTTTAACAAAGAAGATGTCCCAGATAATGGAGAGTACAATGCAAAAGATGATAGCTGGCATCAGTGTACAGATCTGAACGTCTTTATATAATTTCGAGAACCATACTCTAACAACTTAAAATTTTATGAGTTTAGATGATAGTATTTAATTCGTTAAGAAAGAGTACTACTACTAGTAGTAGTATATATAGTACCCATACGTACCTGTGTACCCATACATACCTGTGTACCTATACATATCCGTGTACCTATACATACTTGTGTACCCATTCATACTATACCTACGACCCTGTATATTATAGTAAATACGACTGGGATATGCCATATTTAATCATATTAAGCTATCCAGTAATTAATCAACAAGGAACTGCGATAATGACTAGCATTCACACCCTCCCACTAAATTAGCAAGAGGAAATATGGCATTGGATCAGGAAACCGTACAAATGATTCCAGTTTAAAAGTAACCCGGAACATATATATTATTGTTATTGGAATAAAGCGCCATAGAAATAATTCAGTCTTGATTATCTCGGAACAAATTTGTAAATTGACTAATTTTATAATGAATTTACTCCGGGTGGAACCTATTTGCAAACCGAAACAACTCTTGCATAACAAGTTCATTGCATTTTAAATAATCTAGTATAGTTAAAGATTTTAGGGAGATAGCATTTTACTAGTCATATAGTGCCATAAAAAATACAAGGTAAGATTTTGAAAGATACCAAGTAAGATTTCCTAATAATTTCATATAGAACTTGCACATGTGTGTGTGAAATGTGCCGATCTGGATAAAATTAGAATTTGTGGTTAGATTACAGGTGAGAGTAGTATACGGCCTCTTAAAATGTGCCATCTACATAAATTAACAACTACGAATTCGGTGACTTGATTAGCCACTAGACAGTATATTGAAGGCTTTTCGCATCAATTTCGGATTAAACAGGTTCTACTGTATTAACTGTGCAGCAATGTTACCTCTGAGCCATTCTTGTCCGACCGGCCGGTTAAAATTAGATTTAGCCAGATGGCCGTTCAAATCGCATATTTAGGCCAATCAGCACACCACCCGGCCTGTTGTTCCGACTGCATATAGTAATATCAGATTTCGCCAAAATCGTATCTTAACCACAGAATGGTACAATGAGATAATACTAGTAATATATGATCCTACACTTTTAGGTAACCAATAAATTCTTCTCGACTGCTATTTGGATTCAGTGTTCAATAGATAGCCTTGAAGATTGGAATGTCAACATCCATAGGTTACGCTTGCGGTTCTGAAAATGAACCCTAGCCAAAGAGGGCCAAAAATTAAACAAATATTATATACGTATTGGTTAATTATTTCAATAAGTATTGAATAATAGGGTAGAAATTTGGGGTTAGAAACACACAGGCAAAAAGGCCGTATGAAAACAGTTAATTAAAAAATTTCACGGAATAGCCTGGAATTTTACATAACTCATCACTCTGTTATCACGTCATCATTACGCATCAAAAATAAAAAAATTGACGAATTTTGTGATTTTTCGAGTGATATCGATTGTGACACTAAGACAGAGGTACTAATAATTGGAGATGTTATCTAACTTAAAAATAATTATTGTGCGTGCCAGCCGCGCAGCGTAAGAAAGCAAAGGTCGATTGTCTTCAATAATTCTTCTATAAATAGAATACAAAGTGGATAAATCATGTCTTGATATTTTATTATTAGTTAATTAATACAAAAATTAAAGATTATTACAAAGACAAATTAGAGCAAATAAAGTATGAGTATGTCTCTATAATACATCTCATTGAGGAACTGCGAGGAGATATTCAGTCAAGCTGGGTCTAAACCTGGTGGGGATATACCCAAATCGATATTTCAGTTTCCTCACGATTATTTGTCCAAAGAATAAGCAGGTGGCCAGTAGGTATTGTGATAGAAGGATAGTAGATACTGCGAAAATTAAAAACATTGAAAAATATCTGATAAATGTATCAGAAATGTGTAGAACCTCGATCTGTTGCTGGGTAACGAGAAGTGTTTGGTAGTCTGGAGTAGCATAGAGATAATTGAAGATGCAAGGACCGTAATAGAGAATGGTAGCGATCAGTGTGAAGTATTGTGTTAGAAATTCAGCGAGGATTACGCAGGCAAAACTGATCAACATACAACCCATTATGATTACAAACTGATAGCTACTGATTTGAGATCTCTTAACAACTCGATGGGATTCACCTCTTACACGAAACTCAATTGCCCTCCATTTCAGTGTCTTGTAAAAGGTACGTGTGTGTTTGACCCAAATACTGAAGTAGATTAGTTGCAGTATTGGCTCAACAACTTTTTGAATCAAAATCAATTGGGGAACAGATCCTGCTATGATCAAGCAAATTTCTAACATTACTGTGACCAGAAGAAACACTCGAATGCATCGAGCTGTTTTTTCATATATGTCATGGTACTTCACATCAAGATACTTCATAAGACAAATCCCTAAAGCCATCGAGAACAACATTCCAGCTTGTCCAATGGCTAGAAGTATAGAAACGGATGGATTTGAAGTCATAGCGTCTATCATTAAGTTATTGAAATGAACAAACTCCGTAGTACAGTTGGGGATTTGAAATCTTTCACTAATCGAATTTAGAATGACCTCAGGCTGTCGTGTAAACGTGGGAACAGCACCCAATGCATAGATTTGCATCGCACCAAATTCGGTGACATTCAATGCAAGTAAAAATATGTATTTGTGAATTTCAACTTTTAAATGTTGAGCTGCTTCCAAGAAATTCCCAAATGGATCAGTATTTGCCTTTTCTATACATTTGCGATGCAACGAGACTAAATGTCTGATCTTTTTAACGAAGAAGATGTCCCAGATAATGGATAGTATAATGACAAAGAAAAGAAATGGCATCAATGTGCAAATCTGAACGCCCTCAATAATACCGAGCACCATTCTATAACTACTTATCAAGTTTTATTAGTTTGGGTTAAATTTAATTTGTTAGGAAAGAGTACTATTTATAGGCTGTTTTGCTCATAAGGCTAATCTCATTAAAAGTACGTAACTAAACCACCTTTAATCGTGTGCTAAAATATAGAAAGTAAAAGTTCAAAGATTATTCTGGTGGATTGCTTCATTACATTTAAATAGTGCCTATTTGCTTAATTAAAATCAGAAAATGTTGGGATGTTATCTAATAGTATTATTTAAGATTTTGGAAGAAAGTATTTTATTAGTAATATAGTACCATATCAATGTTGAGGAATACTAAGTAAGATTCCAGGTGATACTAGTAGAAGATCACTTTTTAAAAAGAATTTTCTAAATACAAGTAAATTAACTATTTAAGATTAGGTGGCATTATATATACTTCAGGATTCCTTTTTCTAGAAAAGGAAAATAGGTTAGATCACAATTACGTCAATACGCTTGAAAACAAAATTCTAGATTTCCGAACAAATCCTACTTTAAATTTGATCAAGAAATGCGGACATCTTACAACATTTAAAAATCGTGAAGTTTTATCCCAAATATAGCCTGTCGTGGAATATAATACACTGCCTGAACAAAAGTATTCGTACACCCCATAATTCCCCATACAAATACATACATAGTTATAATACTGATTTATTTAGCGAGTCAAGGTATTTAATTGGTAAGAGATAGGCTTAATTTAACTTCAAATTCGAATTACTCACTTTTTAATCTTTCAACTTGTTTACACTCCCACAAGGTTAAAACCTTTCAAACTGTGCCACCTCATATCACCAATGTCATCATATACTATGGTGATCACTCGTGACATGTGGCATAGGAAAGCAAATGCTGAAAATAATTAATCTTGAAGAAGAGTAATTAAGTTGATAACTTATAAAGTGGGTAATTTGAATGTGGAGAATTCGAAGTCAAATTAAGTGTATCTCTTACCAATTAAATACTTTGACTCGCTAAATAAATCAGTATATTGTAACTATTTGTATGGGGAATTATGGGGTGTATGAATACTTTTGTTTAGGCAGTGTATGATATCATAATTTCGTCAAAGAATATCGGGTGACCTAAAAAATTAGTACTGTGTTAGTTTTTCGGTCACCTCGACTATTATTTTATTCTGAAAATCCGTTTTTAATAACAAACGGTAAAGGAGAGTGCAAGGAAGAAGAAAATTCCAATTGGAGCCTAAAGGAACGCATCTCCTGCACAGAAAACTATTTCAAACATGGGCCTTATGTTAAAGTCTGGGAACCTTTCGTTACGTACATCGTATGAGAAGGAGCCATCGCCTGGTAAAACGGTCATTTCAGGCTGGGTTAGGAATTTTGGAACTGTTGAAAACCAAATAAACACTCTGCTACCCGTGAATCCCATTCTGGTCGACCCAGGATCCGCTAAACTCAACTTATGAGGAAGTAAGGATGTCCGTATTAAAATCAATAAAACGCTCAATTCGCAAGTGTTTTCAATCTTTGAGCATCCATCGGGAAACCTTCAGAAGGGTACTTTGTCTATGATATTAAGGCCTTCCCATACAGGATACAGTGTGAACAAAGCTCTCAAATGCATATATAGTTAGAACAAAGGCCAGCGTTTCTCAACCAGGGGGCCACGAGGCCTTCGCCGGGGGGCTATGTTTAAGTAAATACGTTAAAACGAAATCTACGTTTTTTTATTGAAGGGCAGGGGGCCACGGGTACTGAGGGTCTCGGTAAGGGGGCTACGGACCATGAAAGGTTGAGAACCACTGACAAAGGCTATGAGTGGAAAAACTTTTTCTTATGAAGTATCTTGATGTAAAGTACCATGACATATATGGAAAAACAGCTCGATACATTCGAATGTTTCTTCTAGTCTCAGTGATGTTAGGAATTTTCTTGTTCATCACAAGATCTGTTCCTCAATTGATGATTATTCAGAAAGTTGTTGAGCCAATATTACAACTAATCTACTTCAGTATTTGGTTCAAACACATACATACCTTTCACAAGACACAGAAATGGAGGACAATTGAGTTTCGTGTGAGAGGTACATCCAATCGAGTTGTTAGGAGATCTCTGATCAGTAGATATCAGTTTGTAATCATAATGCGTTGTATGTTGATCGTTACTGTCTGTTTTATCAATACTTCACACTGATCGCTACCATTCTCTATTACGGTCCTTGCATCTTCAATTATCTCTATGCTAATCCAGAATACCAAACACTTCGCGTTACACAGCAACAGATCGAGGCTCTACACATTACCAATACATTTATCGGATATTTTCAACATTTCTAATTATATTAACATCTGCTATAATTGGATTACAATACATACTGGCTACCTGCTTATTCTTTGGACAAATAATCGTGAGGAAACTGAAATATCGATTTGGGTATATCTCCACCAGGTTTAGACCCAGCTTGTCTAATCCTCTCCTCGCAGTTCCTCAATGAGATGTATTGTAGAGAACAACTCATACGCGTACTATATTTGGCTCTAATTTGTTTTGTAAATGATGTTAAATTTTGAAATTAAATAATGCTAAAATATCCAAACATAACTTCATCCACTTTTTATACACTATTTATAGACTACTTTTATGAAGGATAACTTGGGTTCATTTTATACATAATTAAAGAACCAAATTCGTTTTTGTTAGAAAATTTAGAATTTTGAAAATTTAGTTTACAAGTGTATTGATGCAATTGTGATCTGACCTATTTCCCTGCTTAGAATAAGGAATCCTGAAATATGCTTACTTGCAAGTTAATCCTTATACAATGCTAATTTATTTAGAACTTTAGATGTCTCGTTTTAAAAGTGGTCCACTAGTATCACCTGGAATCTTACATAGTAGTATTCCTCAACATTGATATATCCCTACTAATAAAATACTTTCTTCCAAAATCTTAAATAATACTATTAGATAATATGCCAACATTTGCTAATTTTAATTAACCCAATATGAAATGCAATGAAGCAATAACATCAGAATAATCTTTAGCCTTTTATTTTCTACAATTGTAGCACATGATAAAATGTGGTTTTTAATTAAATACTTTTAATGAAATTAGCATTAAGGGCAAAACAGTCTATATATATAGCACTCTATCTTAACGAATTAAATACTATCATCCAAACTAATTGAACTTTAGCGGCTATAGAATGGTGCTCGGTATTTTTGAAGACATTCAGATTAGCACACTGATGCCATTTCTTTTCTTTGTCATTATACTCTCCATTATCTGGGATATCTTCTTTCTTAAAATGATCAGGCATTTAGTTTTGTTGTATCGTGAATGTATGGAAAAGATAAATACTGATCCATTTGTGAATTTCTTGGAAGCAGCTCAACATTTTAAAATCGAAATTCACAAATACACATTTTTACTTGTAATGAATGTAATCGAATTTGGCGCGATGCAAATCTATGTATTAGGAGTTGCTCTCACGGTGACAGGACAGCCTGTCACCGTGAGAGCGACATTCTAAATTCTTCAAGAATTTTAATCTCTAACTGTACCACTGAGTTAGCTCATTTTAATAACTTAATGATAGACGCTATGACCTCAAATCCATTCGTTTCCATACTTCAATCCATCGGACAAGCTGGACTGTTGTTCTCGATGGCTTTAGGGATTTGTCTTATGAAGTATCTTGATGTGAAGTACCATGACATATATGGAAAAATAGCTCGATACATTCGAACGTTTCTTCTGGTCACAGTAATGTTAGGAATTTTCTTGATCATCGCAGGATCTGTTCCCCAATTGATGATTATTCAAAAGGTTGTTGAGCCAATATTGCAACTAATCTACTTCAGTATATTTGGGTCAAACACACGCGTACCTTTTACAAGACACTGAAATGGAGGACAATTGAATTTCGTGTAAGAGGTGAATCCAATCGAGTTGTTAAGAGATCTCTCATCAGTAGGTATCAGTTTGTAATCATAATGGGTTGTATGTTGATCGTTACTGTCTGTTTTATCTTCGCTGAATTTCTAACACAATACTTCACACTGATCGCTACCATTCTCTATTACGGTCCTTGTATCTTCAATTATCTTTATGCTACTCCAGACTACCAAACACTTCTCGTTACACAGCAACAGATCGAGGCTCTACACACTACCAATACAATTATCAGATATTTTTCATCATTTCTAATTATATTAACATCTGCTATAATTGGAACACAATACATACTGGCTACCTGCTTATTCTTTGGACAAATAATTGTGAGGAAACTGAAATATCGATTTGGGTATATCCCCACCAGGTTTAGACCCAGCTTAACTAATCCTCTCCTCGCAGTTCCGCAATGAGATGAGATGTATTGTAGAGACAAACTCATACTTTATTTAGCTCTAATTTTGTTTTGTAAATGATAATAAATTTTGCTATTAAATACTGAAAAATATCAACACATAATTTCATCCACTTTCTATACACTATGTATACTGTATAGACTACTTTTGTGAAGGAGAGAAAAAGTTAAAACCCACGCTTGCCACAGGAATGTGTTGCGTTATTTCCGGTTAAAGCAATTTTCAATGAAGAAGCCATCAAGTTTGGGGTTACTACTATAAATATAAAAATCCCAAATGCTTTCAAGGGTTTTAATTAAAGCTCAGATCCTGGAACTTGGTTTCATTTGTACTTATTTATAGGACAAAATTAAAAAGAAACCTTTTATTTGTAGTTATTTGTACTTTGATTCCATGTTTATGCTACGGAAGATGTGTCGAATCGCCAACATCTGCGGCAGATGTTGGTGCTAGGTGAGCGAGTCTGCCATTATAAAAGATAGAGTCTTGAAATTTGAATCAAGTTGTATAATGACATCTCCAGCATGATTGTTGAAAAAATAACCCCATAAAATAATGAGTCATCACTAATTACGGCATCATGATGCATCAATTATCAAGTTAATTGATTAAGATGCTTGGAAATCGAGATACAGTGGAACCTGTATATAACGGCCACCCAAGGGATTGGACAAAAATGGCCGTCATACACAGGTGACCGTTATATACAGGTGATTGTCTTAATCCCCAGAAAGTATCAACGTAGTGCAATAAATATAAGTTTTTAAAAATCCATTACTTGAAGTAATTACATAAAACTTGTTTATCTTTCGTAACAGGTCCTGTAATAAACACATAAAAAGGTGAAAAAGGTGATGGCCGTTATACACAGTTTTAGGGTCAGTAAGGGACTACAAACGGGTGGCCGCTGGCCGCGTTGAGCAGGTGACCTCAACGCTGCCAAAATTATGGAATTTCGGACGGGACTGTTCATTGGTGACCGCTATAGACAGGTGACCGTTATATACGTAGAGTGGCCGTTATAGCAGGTTCGACTGCATATAAATACCACAGTCATTAACGTATTAAGTGCGTATGTACCACAGTCCACTTCCAAAAACCGGAGCACCTCGGGACCAGAGCTGGGCGCTCAGGTTTTCGAGTGATTAGATGTACTGTATCAAGTTAGCATAGCTCGTGACAAAAACATAGCAATTTAAGAGAAATGTATCCTCATTCATAGAGATAATTGAAGATGCAAAGACCGTAAAAGAGAATGGTAGCGATCAGTGTGAAGTATTGTGTTAGAAATTCAGCGAGGATAAAACAGGCAGTACTGATCAACATACAACCCATTATGATTACAAACTGATACCTACTGATGAGAGATCTCTTAACAACTCGATTGGATTCACCTCTTACACGAAACTCAATTGTCCTCCATTTCAGTGTCTTGTAAAAGGTACGTGTGTGTTTGAACCAAATACTGAAGTAGATTAGTTGCAATATTGGCTCAACAAAATTTTGAATCATCATCAATTGAGGAACAGATCCTGCGATGATTAAAAAAATCCCAAAATTACTGTGACCAGAAGAAACGTTCGAATATATCGAGCTGTTTTCCCATATATGTTAACTTAATTTTTAACAACTTCCTATTTTTTAACGACAAGTGAGATAAGCCAGTCCGAAGTTATAGAATTGTAATAGATAATTCCTATTACAATAGGTGTTATTTAACTATATATTCCTATTCCTATTACTTCCAAAATGTAATCATTACTATTACAATTACTATTATACCAGGCATACTTGCTAACTGTCCCGATTTTTTCACTTTTCTTGTTAATTTTCTCGAGTGTCCCACTTTTACATGAAATTTTCCCATTTGTCCCGATTTTTTTCATTCTGTGCATAATACATATTGCGTCCCGCGATATCCCGCGAAATTCAACGCTAAGTTTCGCTTTTATCAAAGCTCAAGTTGGCATGTATGCCCAGGTTGTCTCAAAGGTCCACCTTCGTCTTCTAAACAGAAGGTTCAACTTTCAAAACTTTTGGTCGAATACAGTTAAAATATGACTTAGTTATCTCACCTCAAACTTGATGGTATCTAGGCTGACACTGGACTCTAGTGGGATCTTGCAGCTCCTCCCGTTCAGCACGTCAACCATCTCAAGGTTAGTCTGCACCAGATCGTCCACGAATGTGTAGAACTGGTTCACCGTCATCCTGTGCGTCGGCTCCACCTGCAAGTCTTACATATTAAAACCCCGCCTATACCAAGAATGTGCTGCGTAATTTCCTGTTTAATCCATTTTGGGCGGGGAAGCTATATAAATTTGGGGTCCAGACTATAAATAGAGAAGACCCCAGGAAAAAGTGGCATTTAAACAAATATATCCTTCATGGCAGCCATATCCCCAGGAACTTTGAGAATACAGTCGGCCGACCCTGCTTAATACCAAACAATGTAAACGATACAATTGGAACCAGAAGGTAAATCAATAAACGAATGCCCATATTAGGCGGGGTCATAATAGGCGAGACTGTATCATCAAGGAAAGCTAACCTTGGAAAGTAGTTTCGAATTCGTTCATTTAGATTAGGCAATATTTTTAATATAAAAATCGAATGTGACACATAATATAAAATATTTGAAACTCAATCGCAATCCCTACAGTCACTTTCAGATACTGAGCTAATCCTTATTATTAAAACTCGATTAATTAAAGTGTATATATTTGTGTATATAGTAGAAATTGGATATAGTGATAACGCCGGGGGGAGGGAATTTTGGCCGAATTATCACTATAACCAATATACCCATCACTATACCCAATAAAATATGTATGGAATATCATCGACGGGGCATCTCAAACGGAAGAAAATGTCGACTCATCGTGGAATTATGACGTCATTGTCACCTTTTTTATAATTAGAAATTTCAGTTTTTCGACCATAATTCAGCCATTTTAAGTGATAGAAGGCTGAAATTTTAATAGAATATGTATAGTATTAGTATTCTTCACCTATGATACAACTATCATCAAAAAATGACGACTCATCACTTTGTTATGACGTCATCATTACGCATCAAAATTTTAAAAATTGACAAATTTGGTTATTTTTCGTGCGATATCGATTATAACAGTATTTAGAGATGTAATCCCCCTTATAATTAATCAATGTAACCCCAGGCGCCCGCAGGGCGCCTCCGGCGGACACAAAGTCTCCGCCAGCCGCGCAGCGCAAGTAAGCGAAGCGCTCTTGTATACAATAAATGAATATAAACAATATTGGAATAAGCTTCTAAACCGAATTCAGAAAGTAATAAATTTTACACCATAAAGGAATATTTTGGCATTTATACTGTATAAGAATATTTTCTTTTGTCAAGAAGGTATTCTTTAGTGTATCCACTGTCGATATCTCGTCAAGATGTTTTAATATTGTCAATGAAATTAGTCCTTGATTGAATTGTATTAATGTTTTTGTTTAAAGGATTGCAAAGTTACAAATCTCCCTAGATACAATAATCATCACATTGCGATATCTAGAAATGTGTTAAATTATGCACAACAGGGTTTCATTAATTCGTTGTATTTATTAGATATACTAGAACATCACCAGATATTAAGGAGTAGATTGCTTGAAGATTGTAATTATATACTTGCATTGGTTAATTTAGATGAATTACGTACCAACTTACAAACTGAATTAGAAGAGTTACAATTATAAAGGCTTCGTTCTTAATTAATAGATACAGCTCTATGCAGTGGTCAAAGGAATGTGAATCCAGACAGAGTGATAGTATGCACATAGCTGAATGTATTTTCCTTATATAAATTGACCTACCGAAGTTTCTGTTCATTCACAATACTATCCTATATTAGCAATCTTCCAAGTTGATTAGAATGGCCGTAGCATTTCCACCTCCACAGCCCTTGGATCCAGTTGAAGTTGACATCAATGAAGGCTTCAACCACGTGGTTGCGTGTGCCCGCACAGGCTTTGCTCCTGGTAATCTTTATTATCCTCGTTGTGTTGCTATTGATCCAGCGACGAACGATATATATATCGCTGAGGGTGGTTTATTTCATAATTTCGCGAGAGTTTCAATATTTTCCGAATCGGGAGACTTCTTAAATAACTACACTCACGAGCGTATGAAGTCATTATGGGGTATTGCTATACACGGAGACAACGTGTATGTCACTGACGGGATTGTACACGCTGTGTTCCACTTATTAAAGATAGAGTCTCACTTCCGTCTGGTGGATGGAATAGGGAGCAGAGGGTCTGGTATCAGACAGTTTGATGAACCCCACCAACTCTCTGTCTCTACCAACGGAGATGTATACATAGCTGATAGTAATAACGACAGGATTAAAATCTTAGATAGCTCCCTACACCCGATTAAAGTGATAACACATCAATCTATGCACAGACCTCAAGACGTAAAATTAACGACCAAAGAGATCTACGTTCTAAGTTCAAAGGATTCTTCTTGTGTACACGTGTTTACTTATACTGGACACAAGGTACGCTCTCTAATTACAAATGGTGATGGAATGCAGATATATTCGCCATTCTTCTTTTGTCTCGATGGTACAAACAGATTAATTATAAGCGATGAAACAGTTCACAAGATCAAAATATTCTCAAATGATGGAGTTCTCCTTCACACCCTAGGAGTGAACGTGGACATCGAGTAGGAATGTTTATTCTTCCGAAAGGATTAGCTCTGATTCGACATCTAAAATTAGTTACTGTGTCAACAAACAATGATTATGGGCTTCAAATATTTACATCTCTATAAGTCTTTTTATTCGTTTGTTCTATTTAGTGTTTGATTAGATTTCAGTTTATCCTTTTTCTATCTCAAATGCTTTTCTGTTTGCTCTGAAAATAGGTCGAACAGCACCATTCGGAGCCATACCTAATAAATTATTTTTTTAGTACCTTTGCTTATACGTAATAGATGAATAAAGTAAACAAATCTTTAAAATATATTAGAAATTAGCTTTCAGCCATTGACATGTTGGGTGTATGTAAATTCCAAAGATCGTATTTTCGATCTTAAATTGATTGATTTTTCAAGTTTTATTTAACTATTCGTAGATTAAATCAGTTTTGAACAGAAATGACAATATGCACGAGTATCGTTATTGAAAAAAAGAATGCGTGTACTACAATGTAGTTACAAAAATACACCTCAGTTTGCCTCCAGCTTTCTACTACAGTCGTCTCATCAGGATATTCCAAGGTAAGCTGTGATACTAAGTATGTATAATCTCGGACAGTTTTTGGATAGTTTGTTATAGTAGACTGAACTTTTTATCATTTGTAAGCACACTGTATTCGCTATGATTAGTGGTATACAGGATGTCTCAAAAGTTCTGCAACAAAATTTGTTAATGTACTGTACATATTATGCATATATAAATAGATTGAATATCCGATACTTCTCTTTAATAAAAAATAGAGAGGATTATCTTAATTATTTTGCATTCCCAATGGCCTGTATTCATCAATTTATTTGCAATGATAGATATATTTCGTTGTCTCGTAAATAATATTTTTTATCTCAATAAACAACTCATATCCAGGTACATTTTATGATTTAATTTAAAAATACTTGTTCTTATCGAAGATTACCGTTACATAAATCAAAAGTAATAATATTATTTAAGTATTATGAATCAATTACAGAATATAAAAATGATTAATGTAATATTTCATCCCACTAGATCACACCTCAACTGATCAAAAATTCACGAAGTTCGGCTCTCAAGGTCAAGACCATTGATTTAGAATCCTATCAATGATATAAGGTGACAATTTAAGACAAGTTTAGGATATAAACGGTGATTTTTGGAATTTTCTAATTGAAAATGGTTTGGAAATAAATTTTGAGAAAAAAAAATAGAAAATCGTAAAATAAATTCATTGAAGGGTTTAAATAATTAAGAATCGATGTGAACAAGTATTCTGAAGGTGTTTAGTTGAATGCTTTTTAATAAAAAGATATGCCACTTATACTGGATTTTTCCCAATGTTTGTCATCTAAATTTGCTCATAACTGAAATACACTAACCGGACAAAAGTATTGTACACTATATTATTTCCCATAAAAATAGTACTAAATTGGATCTTTTCATGAAGGGAAATGTATTCAAACTCTAAGAGATACTAAGAGTCTCATTTAAGATTCGAAATCTACACATTCGAATTAGTAATAGTTGAAGATTTCTAATAAATTGCTCTACCCAATACGTAAAATTATCAACCTGTGGCACAAGAGGTACATCATCATCATGAATAGTGGTAAATAGCGACATATGTGGCACAAGGTGACGATGATTGATAATTTGAAAACTTTAGGAATTAATAATTGATTAGAAATATTCTACAATAACTAATTCGAATTCGCAGATTTCGAATTTGAAATCCGATTCGTTGTATCACTTACCATTTAGGAGTTTTGATCTTCATGAAAGACAATTTTAGCGTTAACCTAAGACTACCGAAATGTACCACAGTGGTACAACTTTATGGCTTCTTTCCCATTGAAAATGACATCCGCGATATCGAGTTTTCGATAATCTGGGGTTAAATGCACGTGAAATATTGAAGTGTACAAATAATTTTGTCTGGGTAGTGTATCTAGGTCAGTGTTTTTCAACCAGTGGGCCACGGACTTCTTTTCAGTGGGCCACGGCCTGGTGATCTAATAATACAGTATAATCTCCAAAAGTGAACACCTCTAAAAGATGAACAACTCCAAAACATGAACACTTTTTCTCGGGCCCAAATTTTTCCATTCTGTTACATATTATTTAACCTCCAACTTGTGAACACCTCTGAAAAGTGAAACGTGAACACCTAATCTTGTCCCAAATGTCCAAATTACAGTGGATATGGCCTCTTAAAAGTGAACATAGCATGTGGCTTCATTAGATAATAGGCTAGAGTTAATATTTGATGTAGAATTTGGATACGAAATGTCACAGTAATGTAGTGGGCCACGGTTTTTTCTGTAGTACGCTAGGTGGGCCACAGCAGTAAAAAGGTTGAAAACCCCTGATCTAGGTAGTAGTATATATATAACACACACGTATAAACATTATCAAGCGATAGTCTTCTAATAATTTCAAGTAATGGCACAAGCTTAATTTTTTGACCAAGACTGAAATAGTAGAGTAATGTGATTTCGCAATATTTGGAATAGAATGTTTTCTATGCAGATCTTAGGAATGTATTACTAGTACCTTAGTATATACAAACAATATTTCAGAGTACCCAACTCCGTTGTTAAATATAGCTTGTGCCATTGCCTTAGTGTATGAGAATGCTATGATCGAGAATAATATTATATAATTCAATTTCTGGGTAAAATCTGTGAATCTTGTCAGATTGTCTTGATTTTTGTAGCAACAAATCCATTTGTTGCATGTTCGGTCACTGTTCATATAATTTTTATAGTCCTTTGGGAATACTCTGAGATCGCAATAAAGCAAGTAATCTCAAAGTGAGTAATTTATGAGATTGCTATGTGTTGCCCAATCTGAAGAATGATCTAACAATTTCCAACTAATCCTTTGTGTTCGTCTCGTGATAGATATCTATAAAGAGGTAATAATTGATAAAATGAAATACAAAAAATACACCACTTCAAAAACATACAAATAGGTTTGGGAAGAAAATAAGGAAAATTTGCAAATACAGTCGATTCCGCTTAATAGGGTCACTGTTTCGGGTCGACCGCTTATCCGGGACACTTTTAGCAGGACTGGAATAGCTCTCGCACATAAAAGCTAATACAAAATATTTTCGGTTAATAGGATTCTCCACTTAATCGGGGCAAAATGTCCTCTGACCGATGTGACTCTACTAAGCGGAGTCAACTGTATGACATTATAACAATACTATGATGCATCAATTTACATCCATTGACACTTTATATGAATGAAACAAACGGATGTTCGTTCGTTTCGAAACGAATATTCTTTTAAGTCTTAATTATATTCGATCACATAGCCAATATAAAATATAGAAGCACATGAATAACAAATATTTTTCAGTGTGATTATTATTGTACTGACAGAAACACAAATGACCGGACTCTACTTCTCCATATTCACTGTATGCAAAATGCAAAACATTTGCGCCCGCCACACTGAAAAGTAACAAACAATGTACCACTTCTCCAAAGAATTGCCAAAAGAACACCCGAATGTCTGAACGATACCAGTACCCACGAAACGAACCGATCTCTATAGAGATCAGATGAGTTTACACTCATACCTAGACCAAACCTTTCAAGCTTTAATCCAGTCTTTTTGCTAGAGGAGGGTGGACTTAGTACAATTTCGTCCTCCCTTTCCCAAACCCTGAAGGAATCAATTCTAGAGGACCGATCGAAGGAAACGACAGTATCTACTCCAATTGCCGACGAAACACTCCCTTGGGATAAGGTTAGTGTTTCGTCAAATTTCTATCTTACTATTAAAACTCGATTAATGTTTACTCGATTGATGTTACACACACACACACACACACACACACTTTTTTCTCTGTTTCTATCACTGAGTATCTTTCTAGGAATAATACTTTGTTCGGGTAAAATCGAGTTTAAGAGCAATTCATCTCGAGTAATATGTAATATGTATATATGTAGTGATGTAAAAGAAATAAAAATTTCTATAGATAAATGTAAGAAAAAAGTAAAACTATGGTGCCAGATACGAAATAAATGAATTAAGTGCGGTCAAGCAATCAAGTAAGTACCTAGAGCCGTTCATGATAACACAGTTGCAGAGTATCCTCAACTAAGAAATTGGAAATTAGTCCATTTCAATTCTTATACTCCTGAAATATTGGATAGAATTCGATCCACATTTATTCAACCTAGCAATGTAGATGAGATCCCTACAACATGTTGTAGGACAGGTCAATGGCTGGAAGCACAGTATTTATCGTAGTTATCAACAAAAAGCTAGATCATTGATTAGTATTCGACACTGTTGTTAATACTAACTATATTCTCTTGCGGTAAATATAAATATGTTGGATATACAGTAGAACCTACATAATCCGACACACGTTGGGAAACGAAAAAAATGACGGATTATCCAGTACAAACTGCATAGTACAAAACAGATTGGGATATGAAGCAATGTCAGATTATCGAGCTACTACTGTATATACTAATATAAAATGCAATTGGCAAAATATTTTAAGAACAAGTACTAAAAACATGTACTTAAATACAATTGTACTTGAAGCCTACCTTGGCCTTCTCCAAGCGATTATTAGGGGCGGGAGATGCTATTTAGGCATATGATTTTAAGCCCTAAAGTGTTTAGAAGCGTGACAATTGGAATATTACCACTGACCTAATATTATAAATTTATCTATCGATTAGGCAAATGAAAATTTATGAGTTGAGATGAGGAGTGGATCTTTGGAGGGCTATATATAATACCCTGGTCATCTCACATCAAACTCACCCATTCACTCGTTCATTCGCTTGATAGTAAATGAGTTGACAGAGACAGAGTGGATACAACTCGTAGGCATTCGGACGCAAATAGAGATAGGAACTAGAATCGAACCAAAGAAGCTAATTACGAGAGTCTTAATGAAAAATAATACTATCACTCAATATTAGAAACAACTGCATTATTTTCTGGATGCTGTAAAGCAAATATATTTGGTAGATAAAATTCGTGAGTACAACTTAAAATGTCCAGTCTTACCCCAACTCAATTAAAATGGAAACTAAAAAAAGAAATTTATGACACACTTCTACAGTATTGTGCCACTTTGATTCCTTTAATTATAACTAAAAAGTACTAGCAAACTATTTTTGCAAACTCGACCTCATTGGATTGGGTAAATAATTCATATCAAAATTGCCACAGTGATTTTTTTCGATCATATATAGACTTTTCACTATTTTAAACTCAAATTTCTGTTGACATTAAAATTCTCTCAATTTTAGCAAAACAGCTCAGGGATTGAGTGACATGTGACTTACGGTATTTAAACCCTTCTACAATCCCCGCCCTAAATTCCTACCATCAACCACTTTAAACAAAAACGGACGCTCGCCCTCCTCAGATATGCTGTCTCAACCAAAAAGAAACACTCAATACCGGTTCCTGGATATGTTGCCTCATCATAAAATGTCCACCGTTTTCTACTCACCATTACCGCCCGCTGTTTTATATAATTCTTTTTTTACCATTTGCGACAATTTGCAACTTTTTATAATTGGCAGATTTACAACAGAAACTCAAAACAACCTACTTACAAACAATCCCCAACTTCCAATTGCCATATCCAACTGACAATACCCAACTTCCAACCTACAACGAACTACATTAACTCCAGCACTAGCATCAGCAATAGTATTCAACTACGAGTATATACTACACATACCAATGAATACTAATTACACCACACTTAACACGTAAAGGATACTACTGCAACTAAGCAGGAATTAAGCACATTGCATTCTCCCGCTAAGTGAAGAAAATTTCATTTTACTGACCAATGAAACTTATGAATATTGTAATAATTTCGTTTACTTTATGTTAGAGTTGGAAGAATATAAATTTATAAGGAGAAATGATGGTCTTTTATTAGAAGCATGGATAATTTAAAATAATATAAAATGCAAATTATTAGATCTGTTTGGGAACACTTGCATATTATTATTATTAATCCCAAACAACTATATTTATATGTTGATTTTATTCAATCAACCCGTGAAAATGTAGAAATTCTAAAATCTTTTCATGAATCGATTATTAGTAAACTGAGTAAGGAAGATCACGAGACTGTTGTTGAACAATCTCGTGATCTTCCTTCTTGTTCAGTAGATTCCATTGTAGCAAATTCAGAAACAGGAGTTATTCCTATTTCTGAATTAGATGCTATGGACTGTATTGATTCCGAAACGCATGAATTAAATTTTGTGGATAAAGAAGTAATTGATTCTAAAGCATCTGAAAATGTAATAGATGGTACTTTTATGTTAATTTAGATGACTGAAATCCAATTACCGAGGTGAGCAGGGACGAATCTACATTTTTAAAGGATTGGAGAAATCTATTTACTTCAAAATTTGATCTTTTTGTTTGTGTCTTGTGCTCTAAATATAAAAGATTCAATAAATTTGGTAGTAGGAAACAAAACTGCTGTTTTTTAGAGCAAAGGCTCAATGCAAATTTAGTAATTGTCTTGAATTTAGATTTAGAATTAAGGAAAACTCTCTAATCTATAAAGTTGATCACATTAATGTAGAATATACTGCGATTGGGACATTGTCTAGTGAGCACCATGATGGCAAAATTTCCTATGCTAGACATTTATCTAAAACTGAGAGACTTCAAGTAGCCTCAGATCTTACCAGAATGCCTGCAAGTAAATATTTTATGATCAATTTTTGTCTTCCAACAATAAGGATTGGCCTTGGATTATGGAAATTTTAATAAAATAAGGAGTGCCAATACTTTACGTAAAGCCAAATCAGATCTTTTATCACTTAACAGATTTTCTAATGATAATTGAAAAGAATTAACTAAATTGCAGGACCATTACTATAAAACTATAACTAACAAATATTTTAATAGTTATATATACTTAGGGCGTTCAATATGTTCCAGGCCCAACTTTATATGTCAAAAGGTAACAAAGACAAAGTATTTTCAATTCGTTTAATGAATTCGTTGCAGGATTATGCTTCGACTGGTATGTTGGTTGCTGTGTTATTAATATAATACTGTGGTCAGCACACACGATTATAGACCCGGTTTACGGTCCTTATAAAAAATTTCAATTCTGCCATTGAACAACGGATATGGGTACTTTGACACCATATTTATATATGCTGATAATACATTCCTAAGCTCTATTGTGCTTTGTAAATGATTTAAGGCAGCTCATGTATTAGTTCAACGGTCTTCCTCCGCATCCCTAGTCCCAAATCCGCAAGTTACTGTGAGGCCTTATATACAGTAGGCTATGATCCAATATAATAATATAAGAAGCACACTAAAAATAATTGTATGGGAGCCTTTTGACACATAAGGTGTATGAGACAGTCTTTATTTTCTACAGTTGCAGACTTTTTCTATGATGTTTCATTTTTTCGCTTTCTTCTTTTAAAATCACATTATAAATATCAAGTATAATTATAGTACTATATCACAAATTGTTATAATTACAAATCTTTGTCAGGGTGACGAATATTTGCCAGGTATTGTATCCTTCCAATTATTATATCATTTTAACTTTTGCTTTTTATGAATACTGCTTCCTATTCATGATTTATTCACTGCATCAGATGCAAGCTAACTTGTTGCTAGCTACATTTAGTACTTGTATAAATAATTAGTCCAAATTTAAAAGAATCACGTGAAAAAATTCTTTAGAAAGTGAAATGAGTATTACTACATTCCGCCTACTCAATTGTGAGGAATTTTATTTTGTATATGACCTTTCAATATTTTACCTTACTAGTAGTACTTGTACAGTGTGTTTCATAATTATTGGCACTAGACTTTAACTTAATGTAGTATCTAACTTGTAATTAGAAAGAGTATTATAATTTCAGTATAACTTCATGTATGTATTTTCTTACTATATATACGTACATTGTTTTGAGTCACACTATCATACCATGTGATTACCCAGCATCTTTTCTAGAATGCAAACTCATTCTTTGTCTCAGTTTTTTGTCAAAATTCCAACAACATTTTGCTATGGTATAGCAATGTTTTCTTCTATACCGCTTAATTTAGTTATAGAGATATCTAAGCATGTATATATCTTGTAGTTGCATTTCTTAAGGATTTGTTCAAAGTATTCAGCAAGATATGGATTCTAAAAGTCAGAATTAGGAGTGTGATTGAGGCCCGCAAAGATTAACAATGTAAAAAGTGGAATTTAGCCCATAAAATTCACAAATTTGAACTTAACTTGTTTAAAGTAATGGTTTAACTAATAATTAGTGCTATTTGTGGGTATTGACCATAAATACAATTATTTTTTCTCAAATTAAATTTTTTTTCTCGACAAATTTGATTTTTGTAGGGTAATCACTTGAACACTCCTAATTCTGACTTTCAGAACCCATATCTTGCTGAATACTTTGAACAAATCCTTAAGAAATGCATAACTACAAGATATATACATGCTTAGATATCTCTATAACTAAATTAAGCGGTATGGAAGAAAACATTGCTATACCATAGCAAAATGTTGTTGGAATTTTGACAAAAAACTGAGACAAAGAATGAGTTTGCATTCTAGAAAAGATGCTGGGTAATCACATGGTATGATAGTGTGACTCAAAACAATGTATATATAGTAAAAAAATACATACATGAGGTTATACTGAAATTATAATACTCTTTCTAATTACAAGTTTGATACTACATTAAGTTAAAGTCTAGTGCTTATAATTATGAAACACAACATGTATTAATAAGTGTGATTAATCAAATAAAGATTTTATTATATTTAATACAAGCGCGCTTCGCTTGCTTGCCCTGAGCGGTTGGCGGGCACTTTGTGTCCGCCAGAGAAGATACATAACATCTCTAAATACGTCTATCTTACTGCTATAATTGATATCACCATCACAAAATCACAAATTTTGTCTATTTTTAAATTTTTGATGCATAATGGTGGCATCATAACAGAGTGATGTCTTTTTTGATGAGAGTTTTATTATATTTGAGATACAGTCGACTCCGCTTAATAGGTTTACTGTTTAAAATCGGCCCAACTGACCGAATGTCAACTTTTACGATTTGATTATACTTTGTTATCTTAATAGAATTTAGAAATTAATTACCTAGTTATTCGATGTCAAGATTGCAAGACACAGTTCTCTTTCAACTAAATTTATAAAAGTCCTTTCATTTTACTTATAGAAGTGACCAGTCAAACTTTAATTAATGCGATTAGAGTATAATTAATGATAAGCTTTTATTGTGCTAATATTTGGAAAAGGAGATTTTCAAATGTGACACTAAAAGGCAAGCATCTAAAGTAATTATAATGGTAAATACCATTGAATATGTTCAAGTTACAACAACGAAAAGAACCAAATATTACTCTTTGATCATATGTACAACAACAATCAAATAATACAGTGAAACTTGAACCTCAGCTGACCCTACTTTATGGGACTGACTCAATGAAATTAGATGTAACCATCCCTCGAATACAAATCCAAGAAAACGATTGTGGGTTATTTGCACTCGCGGCACAGCTACTTGTATTGCAACCAGAATTGATCCAGTATCCTAGTCAAGAAATGATATTACATTGTGATAGTATATATAGTTGAGATTATTGTGAGGAATCAGTTAAGTGAGATTTTAGGATTTGTTAGATTTGAATGATTGGGAAAGTGAGAGTGAGTATTTTGAGAGTAACAGTATATTTTTTACAGCTTCATGTTACTATCAATACAAAAGCAACGATTGCAATGTTATCAATAAATTGCTACGACCTTAGGAAAACCAGGAAAGTTGATCAATTGCAAAGCTTAGAAGTCGATCAATTGCAGACCATGGCGCCACCCCTGACTCCGATGTATCTTGTGTATTTATTGTAGCTGTTAGTGGAGCTCAAATTCTAATGATGATAATGTAGCGAATTCATACAGATACAGTCAGTCGGTTAATTAGCTACATTATCATCATTAGGCAATGAGTACCGCAAACAGCTACATTAAATAAAAAACACATTCAGTCGTAGTCAGTTGCAGTCAGTCGCTTATGAACCATCAGAGGGCCAAAGAATGTGTTCATAATATAGAGAATTCAAAATAACTGAACTTGATTTAATACAAATCACCCATCGTCACCTGCTGCTCCTCATCATCATCCTGCATACAGGGTGACCAACAAGTTCTGACCCATAACTTTATAGAGCACCATATTTTACGTGATCGAGATAAAACAATTAAAATTCTCAATTTATTGGTTTATGTAGTATTTGAATCAAAATGATATTGAATAATATAGCTTTTGACCAGTAGAATGATAAATCAAGCAATGGAGTACGAATGGTCGACGATAATAGAATTATTTAGAAATGGAAAAAATCAAAAGAAGATAATGAAAATTCTGAATATTCCAGCAACACGAAGAAAGCTTATATTTCGAACCATAATACGATTAAACGAAACTGGTAGCGTAATGGCCACCCTAGAACTGGTCGCCCAGCATAGGCGTCGGACCCACCCGGCCATCCGGCATGACCCCCGGCTCTACCCGGACTATGCCCGGTTCTACCTGGCATCGTCGGTTATGGGCCGGATAGGCCCGGAGGGCTTACTTGACTGGGTACAAGCTTACCCGATACATCCCCAAAATCCTAGAACCGTGTAGTAGAGTAGATTATGATAATAGTCAATTTCTATAGAGTTTTAGTTATGTTTTGAATTGTGTGTGATATTTATTTATGCCGTGAATGTAGCGGCCCCGGAATCGATTGGGCCGACCCCTGAGCCTTTGGGCCGGCGGGCCCATTTCCGACGCCTATGTCGCTCGATAAATTCGGGGGTAGGTACACAGTGTGTCCCAAGTGCACTCCTCTTAATATCATTAAGAGAACCCTGAAAGACTGAATTTATAGGGAAACGTTCAATTGTTTGTGGACAATTGCTTAAATCATACAATATACAACCAAAAGAATGGCTAAATTAAATTATAATTATAACTATCATACAATCAATTAGAACTCGGTCATCTCCGAGAAAAGATTTGATTTGATAATTTTATTTATTTCTCAAATTATTATAATAACATTAGTTGTCGAAATCAAAGAACAGGAGGAGGAGGAGGGAAAGTAAGAGGGTTGGCGACATTGTCAAAGCCTGGACGTGTACGTCCAGGCTAATAGGCATAGTGAACAGATTAACTCAAATTGAGGAAATTAGAATTAAAGTTTTAAAAATACTTCTTTTGAAAAAAAGATGTCAAATTTGATTATTTCTTACTATTTCAAATAACTTCTCTATGGTCAAAGGAATATGAAAAATTGAAAGTTAAAAGTATTTTTATTAATTGAATGAAATATTAATTGTGACTACTAATCTTAATAAAAATTATTTAGCTCACGGAAGAGTGAAGGCGCCAAACGCCGACCCACATCCGGCCGGCTAATGGAGGATGGAAGAATCGAAATAAGTTTTAAAAATAATTTAAAAAAAAATAATGTCAGATTTGATTATTTCTTACTATTTCTAATAACTTCTCATTCCTCAGAATAACCAGAAGAATTGTACTAAGTTTTCTTATTAATTGAATGAAATATTCATTTTGACTACTAATCTTAATAATTTTTTCTATGTTCAGGGAGAGAAAAGGGGGGAAAGCCAGTCCTCATATCTGGCCCCATCAACCAGCCGGGCAACAAGCCCGGTAGTTAATAAGTAAAATGACCTCAATCCCTTAGATTGGTAGCTAGATATTTACTGAAGGGAAATAAGTAAGTAGTTCTAAAAGCTTCGGACTTTTTTGATTTTTTTGCTTTTTGCAATTAATTTCACATTTTGTCATATCATTTTGCTAATAATTCCACAAGATTGAAAATCAAATATTTTAATAGCATATTATCGATTTAATTTTGCTTGAATTCAGCATGTTTATGATTAATTGCAATAGTAAAATGTAGAAGAGAAATTTAGTACGAAATTTATATAGATAGACTTAGCATTCTGTAGATAAATACAATCTTGGCCGCGTTATCGAACCAAGTCTATTCCATATGTTGGAATGTATATATAGACAAATGTTGAAAATATCCGCTCAACTCCTGCGTTATGCCAGAGCTGAATAATTTAATTTTTGATTGTAAAAAAGCCATTGATGAATATTGTTCACAATAATATGTGTGATCATTCAAAAATCGCAGAGACCTTGAGTAGTCCCCTCGCTACAGCTCAAAATATATGTTGGAGACGATGCAAAACCTTCCTAGGGCTGGCAGACCCCGTAAACATGGGAAAAGAGATTTACGCGTCGTCAAGCGAGTAGTAAGAAACAATCGGTTAAACCACTAAGACACAACATGAAATACGTCACAGTGGAATAAATGTGTCGATTAGAACATTGAGGAGAAGAGTAAAAGATTTAGGATATAAATATGAACAAAGAGCATTCATCAAAGCGTGTACGCTGTTGGGTGAAAAACCAGTCGATATTTATGAAAAGCTCGTCAAAGTATATTCATATGATGCTCTTGCATATTCAACCGTTAGACAATGGGTTCGTCAAGTGAAAGAAGGAAGGGAGGACATTGAAGATGAGGCTCGGTCAGGTAGGCCAAAATCAGCGTCTACCAGCGGAACAATTGCTATTGTAGAGGAATTGATAAATGATGATCCCCATTTAAGCGTGATAGAGATTGCTGAGACGGTAGACATCTCGACGGGAGCAGTTCATCACATTCTGCATGACGTTCTGAATTTGCGGAAGGTTTCAGCCAGGTGGATACCAAAATTGCTGACAAAAGACCAAAAAAAACAAAGAGTGTCGTGTGCAAAAAAACTCATCAAAAAGTATGAAGATTGTGATACACGAAGACTATATGAAATAGTTACAGGGGACGAAACATGGATAAAGTTCTCTTAGCCTGAACGAAAGGAGCGGAGCAAAGCATGGCCCCCAAAAAATTCGATCCCCCTTACAAAACCTCGGCCCGATTTCAGAGAGGAAAAGGTACTATACAGTATATTCTTTGATGCATATGGCCCAGTAGCACAAATACCTGTACCTAAAGGCGGGAAGATGAATGGTGACTTTTACTCATCAAAATGTCTACGAGAGGTTGAAGATTTTTACAAAACCAGAAGACCAAGCACTGGCGCTCGTGGAATTAAGCTTCTCCACGATAATGCCAGGCCCCATGTCTCCAAGCTTACCAGACAAACTATAGATGAAATCGGGTTCGAAGTTTTAGAACATCCTCCCTACACATCTTTCACCATGCGACTTCTGGCTATTTCCAGAGATGAAAAAACACCTTGGAGGGAAACATTTTTCAACAAGATCCGAACTGGGAACCGCCGTTTACCACTACCTACATAGTGTCGAGAGAGATGAGTACACAAAAACTTTTTCGAAGTGGATTGAACGTCTGAAACTTTGCATCGATAATCAAGGAGAGTACTTTGAACACATTATGTAATTACATTGATAGTAGATATGTTGGTTTAGTTAATATTTACAAATGATGTAAACTTTTTGAACGCCCTTAGTATATTATCATATTGGATTATAGATCCAATATAATAATATAGGAAGCACACTAAAAAACAAATTTCCAAAAAACAAATTTTGGACAGGGCAGTGGACAAAACCTGGTTTTAACAACTGGACAAAACCTGAACAAAACTTGGACGAAACTTGGATATAATGGTTATATCCAAGTTTAGTCCAAGTTTAGTCCAGGTTTAGTACAGTTTTGTCCACCCAAGTGTTGGACAGGACGGTTTTAACCTGGTTAAAACCACTAGGTTTTGTCCAAGTGGACAAAACCTGCCAACCCTGATTACAATGGCAAAATTTTTGATACATCAAAGAAAAGTAGACCTCTGGAGGTTACTTAAAATTGTTACTGAAGTTTGAACTTAATCCACTACATATTTCGTTACATTCCTCATTCCTCATTTATTGCTTTAGCATTTCAGAACAACTGAAACCAATGAATCGATAAATAAATAAACCATAATTTGTTGAGATTCAAATATCACAATATCTAGCAAGAATAAATAACAATAATAAAACATTCCTATTCAAATATTATCTACATCTTTATTTTATTTTATTTATTTATTATTTATTACTTAATTAAAATGGGTTGTTGCTTCAGTCGCAAACAGAAATTTGTGGAAGGCAGAAGACTGTTGTGCCACCTGATGGTATTCCAGAAGCCAGATATCTCTGTCCTAAATGTTATAACACCTTTCCCTCTTCTTCTATTATAATATTCCATTATAGTTATGATCATAGATATTAAAAAAACAATAAATAATTATCTCAATAATATTTACAATCTAATGCTGGCCCGATATGACGTGTGGTTTCGACAGTTTCAGGGATGGGGCTTGTTTTCTTGTTGTGAAGGTTCCACAAAGTGCCAAAATTACTTTTTCTTTGAACCATGCTAGAGTATACCTTCGTTCCTCCGCGAGATTCCATTTTCCTTTCGTTTTTTGATTTTTGAATAGTATCCAAGAATTCGCGACTGCCGAATCAAGTAAATGAAAGAATACTTTCAAATATCCTCTTTTGGTAGTCAATGGAATTGAGTGGTGCCCAACCAATCTATCGTGGCGGTCTACACCTCCCATCCGATTATTGTAGGCTTTCAGTACTGGTGGACTCGGAATAAGCTCTCTTGAATATTGTTGCGAACCATCTTTAATATTCTTTTGCTGGAATTGAGCTGGGTACTTTGGAATGCTTGGCAGGCAGTTGGTAATAAAGACTACCTTCTTATCTTCGCTCCGATACTTCTTATCCATCCAGACAACTAACGAAACTGCTTCCTTCGCTCGTAGGTGATGAATAACGCCGTCTTGTTGGTATTTGATGTCTGCTTCTTGATTAAACCACTTGTAGGCCCAAGACAGTGGATGCATGTGCTTAACAAGGTAGCCAAGGTCGGGGGGTAAGGAAGTTGCAGATGATGTACCCACCATTCCTGTTTTTCTAGATTTTAGGTATGCTGCCAGGTCTAGATGTTAAAAAAATCTATCGCAATAAATTACATGCCCTTTATCCAAAAAGGGCTCGGAGAGTTGAATCACAACGTCACGCCCACCAACAGCTCCTGCTGTACTTCCTAAATACATGTTTTGTGTCAAAGAATAGCCACAACAGGCACAACAAATAGCCCAGAGTTTTACGCCGTATTTAGTTGGTTTCTCCTTGATGTATTGACGTATAACGCTCCTCCCATAGAATTTTACCATCATCTCGTCAACAGACAGCGATCTTGCTGGTGATAGCAACTTCTTGCAGTTAGTGTTGAAACTCGAGATTATATTACCTAGCTTAGCTTCAAATCGTTTGGCAGGTAATAAATCTTTAGGAATTTGCTCGTTGTCTGCAAAATGGAGCATTTGGCAAAGTTGTTGAAACCTATCACGTGTGGTATGTTTCACAAAATTGGGAAGATTGTAGATTTCTGACTCAGTGAAGTATGAACATCGATTGGGAAATTTTGCAAGGGAAGTCCACAGTAACAACCCCACGAAGCATTTGATCTCATCATACGTTGGGATGACATAGTTATGAGGCGCTCGGTCTAATTTTTTCTGTTTACGATACCTCTTCATCTCGTTTAGGATGGAAAAGAAATTCGTACTTCCGAAAGATCGCCTCAAAAAATCAATCGGTTCGTCTGTTTGCATGAGGTAATTTGCTTCATCCGAAAGTACGTGCTGGGGTGGAGGGGGATCTGAGTGTAAGGGTTCTGTTGGCTCCTCAATTGCTTGTTGTACTTTTTCGAATAGTTTATTAGGGACTCTGTTAACACGCATAGCATCCTCAAAAGGTTCATCGAAAAAGGGATAAGATGCTAGTTGACATCGAGCTGTGATTTCCCACAGTTCAGGATAAAACCTTTCAATTGGAGTTTTTAGCGAGCACAGCATCCGTCGGTGGCTTTGTTTGGCCAATTGTACGCTAGTTTCATTGTTTGCCTCAATTGCATAAAGAAACAAGTCTGTTCTTGGGAGACCACTTACTGAAACCTTTCGGTCAAGGTTAAATTTGATTCGTTCCTCCCACTTTTTCTCTGACTGGAAATAATTCGGAAGGGTTCGCGATACATCTCATAAAAAAGTCTCTTAGCACACCGTGTAGATGATGAAGATTTTCTTTTGGATAAGTATATGCCTTGAGTTTCATGATCAGACCTAGATGAGGTGTCAGAGTCTTGCGAGTCTGGCGAAGTTAGGAATTCACAAATTCCAAATACATCATCATTGTCACATTCGTCTTGACTTACATCTTCATTGCTAGAAGAATAGGAAAGCTCGGAAATATCGAGAGCATCTTCGTCACTTGATGATAAATAAGCCAAGTCGGATATATTTGTAGCCATTTATCCTTATCAAATAGTATGAATGATTTGTAGTATGAAATGATAGTATGAATGATTTGTTGTACCACTCAAATCATTACTGTATTTATACAGGCTGTTTGGGTGGATTTGTAGATGAAACCACTCATATATCAATGCTACTGCTAGGTATATAATATAATCAATACTATTCTCATTGACAATGGGGTACAAGTAAACAATGGGTGGTAATTTAACACTCAATAGGAGTGTAATGAGATATTGCAGGCGAACCTCCAAAACAATAAAGACATTATTGACTAAACCACTAATACAATTCATCAATTTCAATGAACAAGATACTATCTGATATTCTAAACTGATATGATCCACTTTGAGAAACACTGTCACAATAGTCTAATATCTCAACTTTCTATATTATTTATTTACAATCACAAAACCTTTGCAAATTCTTCGAAAGAAATATCTAATAAGACAAATTTTCAATATTATGATGGATTAGCTGACTGATAATATGTGTCAATGTGAATTCAAATATATTTTCATCCGAAGAGACTTTACCATTTTCTCTCATGGAATGTAAGATATTAGTATTTGTAAACATCAAACGAAATAATATTCAAGTTCTGCATTACTGAAACTTCATTTTATCACTTTCCTTATTTGGTAATTTGTATTTCAGAAATAGCTTAAATATAAATCTGTTAATAATTATCACTTAGGTGTTTCCAATGAACTACAATATAATAGACATAGAACTCAAGTTAACAATTACGACTACATGTACTTGTGAAGGCCTCCCAAGAAGGAAGAGCTCAGGTATATATTGAAGCAACAAACTTTATTACAAAACTAATAACCTTATCTTTTTATTTTATTTTATTTTATTATTTATTTGATTGATTATTGGACACAATAAAGTTCTTAAAATATTTCCGGTAAGTATCTCAATTCACTTCATAGCATTTCAGATGTAATCCTTTACCTGTCATATGTACTTTTTAGTAAAATGAATAATTTTTTCCGTTGTCTGGGGCGGGGGGATGATCCCCCTACCCCTAATCGTCCTCCGGACCGATCCAACACCCCACTCCAGCCTCCCGATCACCGTCTCTCTCACCCTCTCTCTCTCTCTCTCTCTCTCCCTCCCAATCCAGTTCCTCGGCCACTCCTCATCCTCCCACATCTCCTCCAGCAACTATTGACAGTTTGACGGCACAGGTGTCAGCGATTAGCCTTGCTCGTGAGTCGGACTACGCTGAGCTTATTTTAATTATTATTTTAATTATTTAAGTAGACATTATAACTTCTGAGATTCGGAATCTGCACAATGAATTAACAAATAAAATTGTATTAAATCTTACGTAAACAAAATTAGCATAGAAAATTAGCATAGATCTCCTAATTATACAAAGTTCCAGGCGTCGAAGTCACAATAGATTCGAATCCTTATTTCTCATTTTGCTTTAGAGGCATAGTATTGTAGAATAAATTTGCAATCGCGTTAATTTCCTATTGTATTATTCTCGTCATATATGATAAATAAACATGTCAAAATTTTCAGAGAAAGTATGGCAAGTTTGTTATTCAAATTCTTTTGTCGCCATATCATTTGATTGCTTTTCAGGTCTCTAATACTACTAACCAATCTCTAAATAAATTTGACCAAACTAACAAATATAAGATTGAGTAACAATAAATATAGATGCGCTTTGGATATTTGTCTTTAGATTGGTCAGCCGCGTGCCATTGCTCTGGTGAAACAGCTTCTTTATGATCGCTGTTACTGACAACCACTGTTGGTGGGGATGGTCCCACTGTGGGTGTGATTGATGGAAGAGGAGCAGAAGTTCCTGCTTCTAATTTGCGCACTCAGACGTACATTCTCAGCTCGAAGTTCGCGGTTTTCTCTCAGAACTTCCGTGATAGCAGCTCCAATGGTGTGCTCCATCTGAGCGAACTTGTCTGCAAGCGTCGACAATCCTGATTCGGTAGAGCTTCCAACTTAGTGAGTGATGCCTTCAGCCAGCGTATTCCGACTCACGAGCAAGGCTAATCGCTGACACCTGTGCCACAAACTGTCAAAGTTGCTGGAGGACAGTGGGAGGATGGGAAATGGCCAAGAACTGGTGGGACTTGATGAGAGAGAGAGAAAAGAGAGAGTTGTATATATTGTAAATACGTAGTTAGTAGTCAAACTGTACAGTCAATTATTTATTCAAACACAAGTTAGTTTACACAATTTTCATAATAGGGACATGCCTAGCTTATACAATTGGGGGACTCTTGTTTATACAATAGGATTATAGTCTAGAATATAGTCCTAGAGCTTCCCAATTATAACAAATACTTGTAATTAGAGGAATCTCTAGAGTGGAAACCATAGGTAATTGGATCTGATTGATATATAATTGCAAGTGAAAATAAGTAATGATCAGTTCTGAACTAATCTACGATCATCACAACGCTTCTAATTTCGCAATTATTACCATAGCCAAATAAAGCATTGGATCCAGTATTTGGGGAATTGATAACATAATCTTGCATTGTAAGCCTGTACAAACAATGATATTCCTAACTATTCTTGTATGGTTGAAATGATAGCTTGAATTTAGCTGAAGTAAGTGAGAATGATATCCTAATAAATATTGTACACTTAAGTGTAGGTAAAAAAATAACTAGTTATCGATGTTCTTAGAAAGTATTGAAACCCCAAAATGGGACTTTTAAAACCTAATTGATGACCAAAAAGTCATTGAATAAATCAAACGAATTATTACCGGCCGTATACGGTTAAACGTGAAATTTCCAAAATTACCGATGCCCAGTTGAGTGATGTTTTTGAAAATCTGAAAAAACGAGTGAGAATGTGTGAAAGCGAAAAAGGAAAACATTTTCAACATCTTTTGTAACCAGGTTAATAATGATTTTATTTTTTTGTTTTTAGTTTAATTTGTAGAGTATTCATTTATCTTTAATTTGAGTGTAAAAACATAATATATAAATGCATGGATAAAAAACTGTAGTATTTTAAAAAAGTGCTATGTGACTTTTGGGTGACCCTGTATTATCTAGTCACCTGATATGTCGATATGGCTTTTGACTTGAAACCTTATCAATAAGAATCCCGCCAATCCTCATAATCATTTAACTTTATGAGTAATTAATTACTTTCACAATGTCCTGATCTAATGTTGATTATAATTTTAGAACAAATTGTACATAACGTTGTATAAATTCGTCCATGAATTATATTAGTGGTAACACTAAGAGACATTTATTTATTATTACGTAGTTCCATAAATGATGTTGTGATATGATTATCCACAGTTAGACAACGACAGTACGTATATAATTTTGGAATATACTAGATGTACAATTCACCATAGCCAAGCTTGTATTGAACCCTCGGGACTATGTGAAAATTTCAATATATGCTCTATCTTATCTCGGAAAATCCTAGATACGTTTCAAATTAAACAGGATAGTCCAAACTACTAATAGTAACTATTCTAATCTTAGTTTAGTCAGGAAGGATAGAGTGAATGTACTATAATGAATCAATACCACCAATACAAGAATTTCATAGTATTATAATACTAGACTATATACAATGTGCTCAATGCTAAATGTCGTCTTGGTCAGAAAACTCTATGGCACTTGATGAGGCGTGTGCTGTAGTAACATGTCCTGGTGTAGCAAGTTACTCCCCGCATTTATCTCGAATTACCACATTTTGCAAAAGAATACCGAAACTGACGATGCTTATAGATGATTGCGTTTGAAATAGATACCATATTTGTTAAAAATATTTATTAGATGCCATGAAGTGATTATGATGATCCATTCAATTACATTATTACATGCTATACTAGTAACAAAATGCATCGTAAATGTGTTAGACCACCTGTGTTGACTAACGTTCTATAAATTGGAATTTACAAACATCTTTTCATATCTTCTACAATTTCAATTAACATCTTTTTTTAATATTTTCTAAATATCTCAAATTTGTCAAATGGAACAAGCCCTGGAAATTTTTATTCAAGAATTCCAAGCATTCAAGAGGGAACAACAAAAACTTAAGGAGGACCGATCGCACGAAAAGCAAACTGGAGAGGCAAGGGAGAAAGATAGCCTACCTCGAGAGGCTTAACGAATTTTCGGGGCAGCGGTTCTCGCATCTTCATGCCAGGATAGCGACGAATCACTTTAGAATATTAGTGTTTATTTGTTTATTCAGTTACATTTAGTTTTGAATTTTTATATTATTGTTGTTGTTGTTGAATTAAATAATTTAGTCAGTAAGAATTAACTCGATTATATGTTTGTGGATAGGGTGTCGGGTGATGGTATGAGTATTTATATCCATTAGATTGCATTAACAATTTTTTATAGCCAATTAAACACTGTCAAATAAATTACCGCAATATTTTGTATTAGTATTACAAGTCATAAATGTTCAAATATACTAGTACTTTCATATAATTCAAGCTAGTTGAAGTAAGATTGAAGGTAAATCCTTAATTATATTGTAGAGCTGCATAATTATTTAACGTAATGAGCCAAATAATAAAAAAAGAATCCATAGCATAATTGGTTCATCATAACAAGACGTAGGTAAACAATATTATAAGGTATCATTTTGAGAAGAAAATAAGAGAAAATATTCGTGAATATTTTAGTAATATGATTTGCACAAAGAATTTTTCAAAATATAATCGTAAAATTTGGCGTATGACGAACAAAATATTCAAGTTGATAAATCCAATTTTGAAATTATTCTAACTAGTAATGGCAACAGAAATATGATTCAAAGAATACATAAAAGATAAAAAAACAACAGCAATTATCTTAAAGAGGTGTAAATAAATAAAAAATTTTGGGATAATAGTCAACATATTAAAGCAAACCTATAGGACAAAATTTGTTTGAATATATCCAATAATGACAGAAATATATATTGTCAAAATATAGCAAAAAAATTGCGGGCAGTCTTCGGTTTTAATCGCCCACAAAAGCTTAGGAATTTATATAAGTACAAGCGCGCTTCGCTTGCTTGCGCTGCGCGGCTGGCGGACACTTTGTGTCCGCCGGAGGCTCCCTTCGGTCGCCTACGGTCACCATTGATTAATTATAAGGGAGATAACATCTCAAAATACATCTGCCCATAGCCTACTCTAATAATGCCTCACAGTAAAATAACCAAGGATGCGGTAATAGCCGAATGGATTAATACACGATTAGCCTAAAATCGTTAATCATGTAGGATAGGCATTAAGAATGTATTACCAGCATATATAAACATGGCATCAAAGTACATATATCCGTTGTCAAAATTTCGATTAGTCATCATATCATTGCGCAACAGGTCATTCTAAGGACAATTTTAGCGATTTTCTAAGCTGTTTTAACCCTATTTCTAAATGGTATTAAGGTGTGATTTTTGTGTAGAACAAAGATTAGTACAAGGTGATTTGAATAATTTAGAAATTTTCGATGGAATGTTGTTACATTCCTACGTTGCTATGGTAAAGCATTTTGGTCAGTTTTGGCCATTTCATGCAAACTGTAAGAACTAGGTCTTACAATTTGATCGTATTCGATAGGCAATTGGCTACTTCCTATTAGGTAATAATACAAATTTTACTTCTAAATTCACAGACTACAGAGTTATGCGACAATTTAGTGTTTAGTCACAATCTTAAAATCAACCCATAACTCAAAACTCCTTGAATTTAGAAGTTCAAGTTGTATTGTTACCTAATAAGAAGTAGTCCATTGCCTATCAAACACAATCAAATTTGGAGCTCTAATCATTACAGTTTGCATGAAATGGCCCAAACTGACCAAAATGCTTTACCATAGCAACGTAGGAATGCAACAACATTCCATTGAAAATTTCTAAATTTTTCAAATCACCTTGTACTAATCTTGGTTCTACACAAAAATCACACCTTAATACCATTTAGAAATAGGGTTAAAACAGCTTAGAAAATCGCTAAAATTGTCCTTAGAATGACCTGTTGCGCAATGATATGATGACTAATCGAAATTTAACAACGGATATGTGTACTTTGATACCATGTTTATATATGCTGGTAATACATTCTTAATGACTATTCTACATGGTTAACGATTTTAGGCTAATCGTATATTAATCCATTCGGCTACTACTTCATCCCTAGTCCATGATTTTCAGTCTACTGTGAGGCATTATTAGAGTAGGCTATGATCTGCCCTACTATTATAATCAAGATCGCACAAAAATCACCAAAATTATCAATTTTTAAAATTTTGATGATAGTTGCATCATATGTGAGGTATGTTAGTATACAGATTCTATTAAAATTTCAGCCTTCTAACTCCTATAATGGCTGAGCTATGCTCGAATAACTGTATTGCTTAACCGGCGAATGTCGGCAATTTTTTCTTGATATTTCAATCTATTATATCTCTTGCAATTTTCACTTTTTTGAAATGAATTTTGAGTCACACTTTCCTCTAGTCATGATCTTTAATTGACCTAGATTCCAAGTATTTTTTTCACATCTCTTTAAAATATTTTATTTTCTATTTTTTAACTTTGATCTTTCTGTGATCATGTTTTCTAAGCCATCTATAATTAGATTTATTTCAAATTTGAATTTATCTGAACTTCAATATTTTTTTTATCATATGCAATTTTTTTTCGTCGATATCTTTTAAAATTTTTGTAGTACACAGTTGATAAAAACATTCTTTATAAATTCTCATAATTTCTAAACAAATTGATGCCTTAAAACATATTGTTTGTCTTTCTCAGCTATTGATAATTTGGATCAATTACCCTACGGATTCTTTTGTTATTTTTTCACCCCTAACCTTCATTAATTGGGCAACTTTACAATGCATGTATTAATTAATTGGTTATTATTATTCTAATGATTCTTACGATGAACAGAAACAGGATACATTTTCTAGTTGTCTACCTAATAAACAGTTTTATAAATGTATCCAAATATACAGTAGTGCCTTTCTCCTAGGTAGACTAAGAGGATTCTGTAATATTATAATACACTATACTCCCACATATAATATTGCTACATAACAAGTGGTTGTTCAACCCGCCTTTTGCCGCTCATCCTGCCATACTGACAGCCCCAATATCGACCCAAGCTCCTGAATCCAGAGCCTCTGACAAACAGTTGACAACTATCCTCCTTATTTATGCTTGCATGCATTCCTCAATCCTAGTCTCTCGTGTTCCACATTAGCCAGCTCACTTTGAAGGTGAATGCTTCCTTGACTGAGTACTAAGGGAGGATAGATGCTCAACTCTGAATCAATCCTACATTATTGTGAATTTATGTTATTATGTTAGATTATTCTTTTCTGCGAGCTTGTTCAAACTATATACTTTGATATATACTTGGTTAGAGTAAACACATGAATTTCATTGTTCCAATTTGTGGGTGGTACTCACTATTTCGTTATGCTGCTTTTGCATATGCAATTAAAATGAGTTCACTTAATAGAATTCTCTCCTCGTGCTTATTATTACATACAGTAGAACTCGATATAGTAAGATGTATCTCCTCGGAAAGGAATTATTAGTAGGTACTATCCCGTAAGTACGTACTAATCGAGTTTAGATCACATAGAAATTATATTATAGATGAATTTTGGTTCAGGGAATTTACCCTCCCCCCCTCTCTTTTTCGGCGTTACGTAACGTCTGAATTGCCCCTATGAATAACGTAAAAGTTGTCTTAAGAAAGTGAATTGAATGAACACGTACATTTCTGACCACTAACTACTAGCCACTAGCCAAAGCCACTACTTACTTCCAAGTAAATATTTATTTAATCCTTTATTGAATACATTGTACAAATGCTAGAATAAAACAGGTGTGGCCGAGCTGGAGATGAGCAAGCTCCGGGAGGAGATTAACCTCCTCTGTTCTGAGAAGAATCTGAGAACTGACAAACAAGATCTGGTCTCCACCATGAATGATACTACTGACAACGGAATTCCTCTCAGGTTGATTTTAATTTCTATTTTTATACATTCCGTTTCATTTTTATGATGATATCTATATAATTTATTTTTTCATTATAGTTAGGTGGAGCGATTATATTGTTTTCAAATCAGTCATACATCAGGATCTGATCTCAATTATAAATCAAAATAAAATTTAGTTATAGGTTGTCCACCCTTGTTCATACCATTTAGTAATTATCTATTATAATAAATTTGTTATATTGAAATAAAATAATCTGGTAATGCATTGATAAAAATAATTGGATGTTTTATTGATGTTTTGTTGATCTATGAATAAATCTAACATTCCATAAAGAGAAGCAAATTATAATAAAATATTCCTTCTCATTCCTAACGTCTGTCTACTCATTAATTTCTACCTCAGCTACCAGCAGCCCAGTAAAGATAATTAGATAAGATTGAATCAAAATTTTATAAATTACACTCAACCCATCCCTCCGTTATTTAGCAATATCTTTATCAGTTATCTATCTGAATACGATATTTCGATCAGTATTATCTTCTCACGGACAAATTTTTATTATCGGAAGTTATAGTATGATGATCTTGAGGTTTCGTCAATACATTCCAGGTTACCAAACGTAAATGTGTGAACATCTTCCATTGATTGACTTCTATTGATTCAATACATACATACCTTCAACTCGAATTGGGTTCCATTGGAAGGTGTTTTTATTTCCATTTCAATGTTATAATTGCACCAATTGTTATTCCCAATTTTATCTTCTTGGATTTGGGTTGGGCCATAGTAATATTCTAAATTATAATGTTTTTGATGGTATCCAATGCTTCAATAGGAATCCATAGACAGATTCAATCTCAAATATGGATCGAAATATTGTTAGACAATAATCAATTGAAAACAGTCTAGTGATCGTCACGATCACATACGAAGGTTACAACATACCAACACATTTGTTAAATCTACAAACAACAGACCTCCTAAGTTGTGTGCATGAGTATAAATCTACCGAATGTAGTTTAACTAATATAAACTTTCTACTACATTTTCAATACAAATACGATGTCTCAAGAATCACCTCACATCTCCCCTACGTCCTCAAAACCCCCTCCATCATCTCCTAAAAGGAAGCGGAGCGAAGAAGATTTAGATGAGATGATCGACAAAAAGGTGAAACTTTCCCTGGGTCCACTCACTGAACAAATAAATGACTTGACCAGAAAGGCCGCGATGCAAGACGAGGTAATTGATGAACAAAAGGCGGTCATCAAGCAAATCAGTTCCGAAGTGTCGAGTTTGAAGGGGGAAATAACTGAACTGAATGATCATATCGTGGATCAAGACAGAGTAATTGACGAGCTCGTTACTGAAAACGAGGAGCAAAAGGAGAAGATTGAAACGTTACTAACGGAAATGTCCGAATTGGAGTACGAGACCGAGGTGAAGATTGACAATGTGAGGGCCGCAGTCCAAGAGCAGGCGGAATCGTTGAGGTACCGCAATATCGAACTCAAACAACTAGCAGAGAATTTTGAGGAGGAAATGTTTAAATTGCTATAATTGTTATTTTTATTGTTATTTCAGTAGATTAGAATTATCCTAATAAATCTTACACTCGTTTAACTTTTAAAAATGTGACAATGACGTCTTAATTCCATGATGAGCCGACATTTTGCTCTGAGCTCAGAACTTACTGGAGCCATAGCCAAAAGACTCCCACATGCCAAAAATCAGCTTTCTGCGCCCGGCAGTTTCTTCAATCAATTCGTTACTTAGAATTTAAACGGAAATGATAAATTTTATTCGAAAATGTAAATGATTAAATAATTCCTGATAAAGTCAGTTATTACATTATAAAATTCTGGGTTTCGATAATATTTTTAATAGCTCAATCCATAGCCTACTACATATAAGGCTTCGTAATAACTAGATTTTGGACTAGGGATGCGGTAGAAGATGGTTGAACTGTTGTATGCTAGAATGACACGCATACTAGAATGACATACACCATGGATTATCATGATGTATGCTAGTTTGACTCGCTTATGCTAAAATGACACACTAATATAAATTGATTTAATAGTCTTGTATGTTAACGGGGATGCAGCATTTGTCCGAATTTCTAAGTTGTCATTTGTCCGAATCGATTCTTGGAATATTGTCATTTGTCCGAATCGATTCTTGGAATATTGTCATTTGTCCGAATCGATTCTTGGAACATTGTCATTTGTCCGAATCATAATTTGGAATATTGTCATTTGTCCGAATCGTAATTTTAGTTTTTTTTAGAATGAATGGGAGGTTGAAAGTCAACATTTTCAGGTCTATTGGCTATCAAATGGAATTACATTTGAATGTCTAGCTCTTGCGGTTTTCAAGATATGATCCCAACAGACCAAAACACGTTACCATAGCAACATTCCATGAAAAAATTCCTATTTTTTTGTATCAATAACCCATTCACATCTCAGTTCTATACGAAATATTCTATGATAAAAACAATTAGAAGTGCCCATAACTCATTCACATCTTAGTTCTATGCGAAAAGTTTTATAACAAAAACACTTAGAAGTGCCCTTAAACGACCTCTGAAAATCACCAAATTTGTCACAAATATACCCTATTGCGCAACCATATGGTAACTAATCTAAATTTTAACGGATATGGGTACTTTGACACCATATTTATATATGCTGGTAATACATTCCTAGGCCCTATTGTGCTTTGTTAATGATTTAAGATAGCTCATGTATTAGTTCAACTATCTTCTACCGCATCCCTAGTCCCAAATCCGCAAGTTACTCTGAGGCCTCATATTTAGTAGGCTATGCTCTCTCGTTATAAGCGGAGTTGGTTGTCAAAATAATTCATTTATTTCACAGTATTCATTTAGTTATTCACACTTTCGATATACTTGAAATTTTATTCCATCAGTTTATATTACTGTGTCATCCTAGCATAGATCATGATCATTCATGGTATGTGTCACTCTAGCATGCGTGTCATTCTAGCATACAACAGAATTAATACATGAGCTGCCTTAAATCATTCAAGCACAATAGAGCTTAGAAATGTATCACCAGCCATGGCCTACTTAATATACGGCTATATATGTCACCGAGAAGGCCATAAAACGAAGAGGCCAGTTTTAACAAAGTCAAAATTTAATCAGACCGATAAATCAAAAACCGCTTCCGATAGACATTTGAAATCTATTATTACCATATACAAACATTATATCAGAGTATCCAATTCCGCTTTCTAAATTTGATATGTCATCATGTGATTGCGCAATAGGCTCTTTCTAGAGCGGAAAATGTTGCTGTTCCAGCTCATATTAAACATCGTTATCTGCATTTCTAATGCCTGATTTTTTGATAGAGCAACAATAGGAAGACCTCAAGCCAAAAAAGGTGAAAATTTTAGTTGGAATGTCTATGCATTTCTCAGTTGCTATGGAAACAAAAAATTACATGTTTAAGCCATAACTCGAAAAGTATAGATCGTAGACACTACAAAATTATACCATTTAATCCGTAAACTATTACTTCCTATATGAGAATAATACTATTTACATGTATATTTTCAATAAGTTCTGAGTTATCTAGGATTTTGTCACATCTCATTACTTCTCAATAGACCGTGATAAAATCCTAGATAACTCAGAACTTACTGAAAATAGACATGTGAATAGTATTATTCTCATATAGGAAGTAATAGTTTACGGATTAAATGGTATATTTCTTAGTGTCTACGATCTATACTTTTCGAGTTATGTCTTAAACATGTAATTTTTTGTTTCCATAGCAACTGAGGAATGCATAGACATTCCAACTAAAGTTTTCAGATTTTTTGGCTTAAGATCTTCCTATTGTTGCTTTATCAAAAAATTAAGCATTAGAAATGCAGATAATGATGTTTAATATGAGCTGGAACAGCAACATTTTCCGCTCTAGAAAGAGCCTATTGCGCAATCACATGATGACATATCAAATTTAGAAAGCGGAATTGGATACTCTGATATAATGTTTGTATATGATAATAATAGATTTCAAATGTCTATCGGAAGCGGTTTTTGATTTATCGGTCTAATTAAATTTTGACTTTGTTAAAACTGGCCTCTTCGTTTTATGGCCTTCTCGGTGACATATATAGCCGTATATTAAGTAGGCCATGCACCAGCATATATCAATATGGCGTCATAATATCCATATCCGTTGTTAAATTTAGATTAGCCATCATATAATTGCGCAATAGGTTATATTTGTGACAAATTTAGTGTTTTTCAGAGCTCTGTTAAGGACACTTCTAAGTTTTTTAATATAGCAATGTTTTTCGCATAGAACTGAGCTGTGAATGGGTTGATGCTAAAAATTTGGGATTTTTTCATGGAATGTTGCTACATTCCAGTGTTGCTATGGAGATGTACTTTGGTCAGTTGGGGTCATCTTGAAAACCGCAAGAGTTAGACATTCAAATTTAATTCCATTTGATAGCGAATAGACTACTTCCCATTAAGCGATAAGATCATTTCTACGTCTAAATTCAATGCTCTATTGTGCTTGATCAATGATTTAAGGCAGCTCATATATTAGTTCAACCATATTTTACCGCATCCCTAGTCCAAAATCAAGTTACTGTGAGGCCTTATATGTAGTAAGCTATGCTCAATCATAATTACAATCAAACGAATTCTCCTATTTCTAAGAAAATAAAGTCTAAAGTGGAATTACTTTTAAAACTTAAACCTAAACCTAAGTAATTAACAATATCTCTTATTTATAATCACTGACCTATGTAATATGCCCTGATTGATGGATGTTTTCGATAAACAATCCCTCGATCAAGGATGATCAACTCCAGTCTACTCATAGTACGAAATTGTGAAAAATCACCCTTCTGAAATAGGAAAATGGTAGAATTCAAACTTCTAACTTAAATTCGATCAACATGGGCGATGCTTCCACCACCACAGCGATAAGTATTTCCATTTCTATTTCCGTTTTGTTAATGTTAATTGTTTCAGTATGCTTATCAATCAAGGGTTATAAAACTTAAAAAAACTGCAGATACTTTCCAATCATTGGATCCAAACCATTCCAAACTTGCGGAGTACTCATTGTGCTGATGGCTATCTCTGCAGCAAAGTTTTTGAACCAGTAATTGATGCTGTCGATTCTTTTGATATTAAGTGTTTCTTCAATACTCAATTCTTGCGGTGCCCTGGCTACATTTCTGCTGTTATGGATTGGATTGATGCATGTGATCGGAATACCACAACTTTGTTTTTTCTCCTGAACTTGCAATACAACTCCTTGTTGAAAGGTTTTATTTATACTCAAAGTTGACAATACTTTAAGATTCGCTGAATTTCAGTATAAACTTAATGCCAATTAATGACAAAATTTTAGATAATGCTTGTTGAATAACCAAAACCTGACATTTTTGAGCTCAATTAAGAATTTCCATGTCATTATATGGTACAAGGCTGACTGTAGCCTTGTGATCATAATCTTGAGCTCGCTGTGCCATCAATATACTTTGATATTTGTTCACAGTCAAATCGACAAATACTCAAACCGCACCTCAGGGTAACTTATTTATTCTGTGGTGATTCTTTTCTTCCTCTTTGAAGACTTTGAAACCTATTAAAAGTTTTTATGGTGTTGAAGCAAGAGTCCAACTGTTTCGAAACATTAATAGTTCCAGGAATGATTTTGGAAACTCCTTCACCTATTACTAAATTTAGACGATGATAAGTGCAAGAGTCTTTTACCACTCCATTATGCTTGCCAAGTAATACATTTGCACCATCTGTTGTCAGACCGAGCACAACTCCATATGTTGAGAGCGCAGATAGCAACTGAAGGAGCTGTTCTGTTATCGCTTCAGCATGAAATATGTCTCTATTCTGATCAGATTAAGAAAGCGATGTAGCTACTGTACATTTGCAGAACCTAATAAAGCAGTTTAATTGCTCATGCCCGGCATTATCTTTGCATTCGTGGGTAATAAGAAAAACATTTTTGATTCACGCCATGATTTTGATAAATTCATTAAAAATCGTTTTGCTCAAATAATCTTTGTGAATAGAATATTGTTCTTGGATTTTTCTTCGAAGCTCTGCGAGTCTAGGATTAATGTAAAATTAATCTTCACTAAGTTTCCTCATTTCTCAGCCATTCTCATCTTTATGCCGATTTGTTAACTCCTGCACGCAAAAAGTATTGATATATTTTGTAAGGACAATAAAATATTCCCTGTTTTCTTTCCTCAACTTGACACATTGAGGATTTAGCTGGATTCAATGGAAACTTTTGTTCTAAGAGACGCTTGCAATTGATCGAAAATGTAGGTTCGCAATTGATCGAATCTGGTAGATTTGCAATTGATCAACTAAGGTTTGCAAAGGTTGGCAATTGGTCAACTCTACTAATTAGTGTAATTCAACTAAGGTTTCCATATACGTATATTATTTTATTTTCGATCATTCATAACATTACTAAACATATGAATATAAATAAAGAAAAGTAAACATACTTCAAAATATATCATGGAATATTCGTGCAAAAACTACAAACACAACCGAGGAAGCATTTACACCACAATAGATTGTTACAAGTACTCAAGGGTAAAAACTTTCCAATATTTATAGCTGAAGAAGATGAGGAGAACTCTCTAGGTCGAGAGCGAGTTTCAGAGATCGTAGGGATCCATTGGATTGCTTTGACGATTTTGAATTGCCTAGCGGTACCGTTTCTCAAGATCAGCGATACTGCGAATTAGTGATTTGCTTAAAAACCATTTAAACTCAACTAATCTGTCCCATGCAGCACCTCCACACGTGAAATATGTGTAGCTTTGCAGTTCTTTGCTTCGGGTACATTCCAAATGATCTGTGGAGATGGAATTCAAGTGAGTTAATCTTCGACCGGTTGTTATCTTAGTGCTGTTGCACTTGGTTTGCAAGAAAATTACTCAAAATTTGTCAGGATGCTCTCATCTACAGAGAAACCTAATACGCGTATTAAATCTCAATTTTATGACATTGCACACCTTCCAGGGGTGCTTGGATTTGTTGATGGGACGCATATAAGGATTCAAAAGTCTAGAGAAAACGAAGCTGATTATGTAAACCGACATTTCTACCATTCTATCAATGCCCAAGCTTTGTGTCTACCAGATTGTCAGTTTGGTTATGTTTTGGCAAGATTTCCCGGATCCGTACATGATTCTCGTATTTGGAAACTATCAGGTTGGAATTTATGTTCAAAATAATTTATTGGTTGGAGAACATATATTGGGCGACAGTGGGTATATGCTTAAACAATGTCTTTTAAAACCCTATCGACAACCGACTACAGAAGCTCATAACAATTATAATTACTCACACAAGAAAACGCGTGTTTTGATAGAACAAACTTTTGGAAGATGGAAGCGGCGATTTCATTGTCTCCATGGTGAAATTCCGATGGCTCCAGACAAGGTTTGCATCATCATTAATGCATGTGCTGTCCTTGCATAATATGGCAATTGCTTGGATGCAACCAATGTCCGAATTCTACCTCCTCATGATATCACTATGGATGAAGATTTAATTTAGAGGAATCTTCAGCATTTGGACAATTGGCTGCTAAACATTATAGGGACCAATTTGTTATCCATAATTTCAGTTAAAACATTAAATAGAATATCGTACAGATTTAATCAATAATTAATATTTGAGGAAATTCAAATTTTCACAGGGAATTAAACTTGTTCTTCGGCATACAGTTAAAAATCAAAGACAGATATTCAAGCACATGATTAAATATTAGCAACAAGTAGTTGCGTTTAGCCAAGATTTAGCCAAGATTCACAAATCTTGGCCAATTTACACTTTGGTCCATAACATACAAGGCCGGCGAGAGCAAAACCCGGGCCCAGGGCTGACATGTATACGGGCCCCCTTCCCTAAATTAATAAATTTGCGTCAATTACGTGAAATATGTGAATGATGGCTTGCAGGTTTACTTTTTAGATGCGCTTATTATTTCATTGGTCCGCATTGCAGTTACGCCAGTCACCCCAAGACTGAAGTCGCAACGGGCACGCGGCCCGGCTTTGCCGGGCCCCTAGCAAGGTCCCGGGCCCTGGGTATTTTGCCCCCCCTGCCCCCACCTCTCGCCGGCCTTGATAACATATATACATCAAAGATTCCCAAAATATATCATAAACAGCTCGCTAATTGCATGGTCTTCCGGTTCATATAAATTGCGAATGATTATCATAATACAGTACACCCTCGCTAATCCGAACAGCTCTGTTCCAATCATCGAAAAAATCGTTCGGATTAGTGAATTTGTTCCGATTAGTGAAATAACACTAATTCAATGGGGCATTAATTATAATAAATTTGCATTGTTAGAATATCAAAGATATTATGCTATATTCAGTCATGGGCAATTGTACGTTGCCCTGAGTCGAGTTAAGAACCCTAAGGGTTTGAAAGTCATGATTTGCGGGGCAAACTATTCCACTTCGGGTGGCGTTTGGATTAGGAATGTGGTCTACCGTGAGGTATTCCAAAACCATAATATCAATCCATCCCTTAATGATACTATGGATCTTTCAATGGATATATCATTGAGTGAAATTTCATTTTCTACTGCAGACTTAAGGAATCGCTCTGAGGATGACAGAGATGACAGGGATCCAGCTCTCAGTCAACCCTCAATTCCTATTAGAGCAGCAGTATCTCTAACAGGTACTGTCAATCGCTTCTCACTGAACATGAGGGCTCAGTTAGCCATAAGTATCGACATGGATCCTGAGTTGATTGCAGCCTATGAGAACACTTTTGTGAATATTATTGATAGCTGTTTAGGACTATATTATAGATCCCTACGAATACGACTATCACAAATGTTTGGGGACACTTTAAATCTGTGTCCTGTCATTGGGGACGGTAATTGTCTTTACCGTTCTCTATCTCATATCATATTTGGTACTGAGAAACATTACGACGATTTGAAATCAAAATTGATAACGAAATTCCGTAATAGTCCAGAACACACCTTAAATGTCATGCACATGTCAGGCATTACAAGTGAAGAGGAGTTGGACGATCATTTTGAGCTAATCAACATTCCAAACGAATGGGGTACAAATGTAGAATTAGCTATTTTAGGTGCTCTAGCGCATCTAGATATTTTAGTGATCAATGCAACTAATAATGATCACCAGTTTTGGAGAGTTGACACCATTTATGCACACAATATTGTGCCCGCTATTTCCCTGTGTGACCCTACCTTTAATGGTCAGAGGTTGGGTGTAGTACTACATCGACTACACAACAGCGACATGCTATACCATTTCGATCCATTTTATTACAGTAGCTCATAGGAATTTTTGTGCAGACGAATTCAGGATTTGAAAGCTGGCTGGATTTCCTGTAAGTGGCGCCTTTCTTGACGTTATGTCATGTGTGGCTGCTTTGAGCGCCCTGATTCTATTTTGAGCTACTTTAAATGGCGAAATTATCACCATCTGTATAATCATCTCAACAAATCTCCTAATTGGTAAGTATACTATTATTATTAATAAGTAGTATCGACTCATGTAATATATTATTCTCTCTAAAATAGTACAAAGACATCGCTAATACATCATTCAACACAATTAGATGACACCAAATACAATTACTATATTACTGATTCAATTGATCACTAAGAGGGTATTTACAACTCATTGCATTCGTTGTGAGAACATTTCAACTGATTATAGGTATGTTTCTTTACTAATAGATTTATTCATATACATATATATATATATATCTTTTGAAGGAGATATCAGTGCGAGTTATATTATCATGTACAAAAAGATTAATTAATTAATAATTAGCATTATAGTAATAATCGGTCGCATAAAGAGCCACCAGTGGACATCTAAATTGACTCAAAATGCCTGAATTCTGCTTTAAAATTAAGGAATTATCTTGGGATTCAAGTTGATTAATAAGTATGTGATTACTACCCTGAACTTTATTAATTTAGTTTGAACTCACATCAAGATTTCCTCATTAGTTCGGGAATAGTTGTTATTGAGAAATGAAATTACGATCGAAATACCATTGAACTAGAACTATGTTTTGAAACACGATTACTAAGTTTTTAAAAATCTATTTTCAGCTTTGATTGAAATTACAATGTTTATTTCATTTAAACTTTTAATTATGAATCATTCTATTATTATCACTTAGCAAATTGAATAGTAACAAGCGCGCTTTGCTTGCTTGCGCTGCGCGGCTGGCGGACACTTCGTGTCCGCCGGAGGCTCCCTTCGGTCGCCTGGGGGTGAAATTGGTTAATTATAAGGGAGATATCATCTCTAAATATGTCTATCTTAGTTTTAAATCGATATCACTCGAAAAATCACCAAATTTGTCAATTTTTAAATTTTGATGAGTAATGATGACGTCATAACAAAGTGATGACTCATCATTTTTTGACGATAGTTGTATCATATGTGACGCATGTTAGTATACATATTCTATTAAAATTTCAACCTTCTATCTCCTATAATGGCTGAGTTATGCTCAAATAACTGTGTTGCTTAACTTTTAAAAATGTGACAATGACGTCATAACTCCATGATGAGTCGACATTTTGCTCTGAGCTCAGAACTTACTGGAGCCATAGCCAAAATACTCCCACATGCAAAAAATCAGCTTTCTACGCCCGGCAGTTTCTTCAATCAATTCGTTACAGAGATATATATATATATATAAATAAATTAATAAATAAATAAATAAATATACATTAATCGAGTTTTAATAGTAAGGATTTGATCAAAATCCAAATTTCAATAAATGTCTTTAATGTAGCGTAATTGAATCATAAACGTCCAGGTAGGTAAGTCATAATCTACCCACTGTTCCACTAAAGTTTTGTATTGATAGGTTATTACAGCTACCAGTAGAGTACTTTCACGAAATACGAAAAGCTAGATATCTTGTAGGAGATAATGCTAAGCAGATTGACTCTCTTACGTGCAGATATACCATTAGACGAATGCGACTCTCTTACGTGCAGATATACCAGGAGACGAATTTGCGCCCTCTTACGTGCAGATACACTACGAGACCTTTACATAATGTTATTAGAAGTTTTTTATGCACTTATGGTTACTATGTATATTTAAATGACGAAATGTTAAAATAAAACATGCAAATAAAGTCAAATTATTTCAGAATCAGCACAATTCATTTCTTTTCAAATCAAAGGTATAAAATTGCAGGAGTAGGACATTTAAAATGGTTATGCTGATTCTTTTAATCCTTAATTAGGAAGTACATTTATTTGTTTAATAAAAAATGAATCCTTTGACTGAAAGTCTGTACTATGCTCTACAGTGCTATTTTTTTTAAGGGATAAGTTGAAATAAATGCATAGCCTATAGCATTTCAGTACTTTAGGCACGTTGCTAAGTTCACTAATTATATCTATGATACATGTCGAAATTGCATAAATACAGTTAAACGGGAGAAAATATACATAATTTTACGTGGAAATATATTGAAATGGATCAATCAATTGAAAAGGAGGATCACAAGCAGGAGGATCCCAATCAGGAGGATCCCAATCAGGAAGATCCCAATCAGGAAGATCCCAATCAGGAGGATCCTAAGCAGGAGGATCCTAAGCAGGAGGATCTTAAGCAGGAGGATCCTAAGGAAGAGGATCCCAAACGAAAGAGGGGCAAGAGAGGAGGTCGAAACCGCGAAAAAGGGACAGAAATTGCCATAACCTTTAAAAAAATAAGGTTGCTGGAGGAGATTTTAGCGGTAAGTTTCTGCGTATTTATTATAATATATAATAAATTCAATATATCATGCAAAATACATACTTTAGGGAAATACAACACCAATTGATTCACTAAAATTAGAATTTAAAGAGGTAAGCTGAATTTCTAAATCGTGAAAACAAGCAATCATTTCATTATTTTGTAATTCATTTTTTAGATCATTTAGTCATCTTATATATTTTGGGAAGATTGTAAAGTAAGTTGACTGATTTTGCGTATTTTTTGTCTAAATTGTCATTTATATTATTTTCTTTTTAGTTATTACATCATATCAGAAATTTCGACAGTTCAATTTAATATTTCAGGGAGTATTTAATTAACCTTTTAAATAACCATTAAATTTAAATACATTAACTTAATACGATAGGAATCTTATCATATCCAATATATATTTTCGACTACTTACAGTAGATAATGACATATACAACTCGATTACTGGCTGTGATGAAACAGATGGATCTACTCGCTTACCGCAGTGATGAAACAGACACCTTATTTGAGCATCAATATTACATGTTTATTTCTATATTCTATTATTCAATCGACTGTAATCATATACAATTTACAATAAAGTATTAACTTATTCATTAATTTAATTGCTAAATTAAAACTGGGTTAATGCAACAAAGGTAGTGAATAAAGGCATAGTCGAATATAATAAGTCAGTATTAAGCAACCAGGAGCGACAGGGATAGATTAGGAGTCAGTCTGTAATCTATTTTAATCATATTATCAAATGATCAGTGAGAACATAGAAATTCATTTTGGTACACCAAAAACTGTAGATTCCACCACGCACTAATTTGTTGTAAAGTGGAAAATCTCAAATTTGGAGTATCGCGATAGATTTTGTAGAACTTGCGAAATTAGTTGTAGGGAATGTCTCAGATAAAATGCTCACGACGGAATTTTCACCATTCTTATGGTAACAATATTCAGTTTTTAAGGTTGAATTCATGAAAGATTTAATAGAATTTGAACCTCAAGTTCCAAATAACATAGCCACATAATTATAGCGCCTCGGCAGATACGTAGTGTTCGCTAGCCGAGCTATGCCTTACAATATTTATATAAAGTAAAAAAAAAAAATAGGATAGATTGAGTGATTCCAGGCGCCCGCAGGGCGACTCTGCGGACACGCAGTGTCCGAAGCCGCGCAGCGCAAGCAAGCGAAGCGCGCTTGTTATAATAAATTTGCATCGTTAGAATATCAAAGATATTATTTAGCTATGATTGCTTATTTAATGAGGTTTCTCAATCTTATTGATAGATTTAAGTTTATAAACGTTTATTCAAAGCATAGAGGCGAATAAAATTATATTTTGGGTGTTCAGATTTTAAGAATGAAGTGTTCGGATTAGCGAGAGTTCGGATTAGCGAGAGTTCGGATTGGCGAGGTTCGGACTATCGAGGGTGTACTGTATCCATGACAGAAATGGAAAAAGTACGCAAAACAAATTGGACGAAGGAAGAGGAATGTACACTGATCTACTAACTAGAATGCTTGTAAACTACACAATCAAAGTGCCATTATTCACGATGAAGTAAAAGATCATGAATTGATAATACAGGGATTTCCTATCAATAGACAGATCACTGACGCCATTCAACTACTTGGAGAATCGAAGATAACGATTCTTTCTTTTCTCTACCCTCAAACGAACGTTATAACCTCACCCATGGACCAACTTCCACTATAAATATCCTTCCAGCATCTCCACTTGTATCTTCAGATGGTTCACTCTGCTAGTTTATCTTTTAAACTGTGGTAAACTTACATGGTCACCAACATCAAAATTAGATGATCTTCGTCAGAACTCTCGTACAAGAGAAGACTGGTTTGAATATAGACCAGCCTGATCCTAAAGGGGGGAACTACCTCTACTGGTGGTGTTGCGGGTCGAGACTTTTCCTCCGAGTCAAAATTTATTGATTGTGTTTCGTCATGTGTTGCGATTGAGTACAGGGAGACACTTTCACAATTACATACACGATTGTCAGCTATTCTTAGAATAATAAATTCAGACAGGAAAATACATAGAATTTGGCGATCTATGCACGAACACTTATCTCTTAATTCTCGACTCGTTTCCTTGGGCTGGAATTACACCGACATTGCATCGGGTATTAGCTCACTCAGAATAAATTTTGAAAGACTTGAATTTCGGACACGGCTTGAAATGTTTCTCTAGGGAAGGTTCCGAGGCTTGTAACAAGCCAATAAGAAAGTACAGGGAGAATCTCGCTAGGAAGTGTTCATTTGAAGACAATGGTGATTGACATTTTTGTGAGATTGGCTTCTGAGAGTGACCCCATACCAAATCTATTCCGATCAAAGTTAGTTTGCGAAAGATGTGGAGAACACTGGCACACAGAAAGTGCTGCAGAAATAGTAAAAGAAAAAAATTCGTCAAAATGCGGGGAAGCCATATCTTGCACAGCTGAACAGCTATATATAATTTTTTGATTATGCCAATCGTTTCCCAAGGGTTGATAACCTATATGCATATAATACATTTGATAGGGCTAACGTGCACCTATATACCTATTCTTTACTAATTGTGTTTTTAAACTACTGTGGTACTATCATTATTTACAAGTTTTCAACACTTTTAATTGACAATATCAAATAGAAAGCACAATCACATTAGAAAGGAATCTATTTCTACCTATTTGTATTTGAAATAATCTATTGCTATCAATTCTCTGATTCCACTAAAATGTAAAACATACATCCAGCATAATATGTCATTTACGAAAAAGCGAAAGATCGAGGACGAACCTCAAGGATTTAATGATAAATGGACAGAAAATTATTTCTGCATACAAAGCGGATAGAAAGTGTCGTGTTTGATCTGTAACGAGACAATTGCAGTTTTCAAAGAGTGCAATATTCGACATCGTTACGATACGAAGCACATAGAGGATTACAAGGACTTCACTGAAAAACTACGAACAGGTAGTATTATTGCAATAAATTATATTAATATATATATCAGAGAATATGTATTTTTTACATTTATTTTTCTTTCTTAGACAAAGTCGAATACCTAGGGAAGAATCGGTTGTCTCAAATAAAATTGTTCAAAAAGAAAGTGAATGAAAACCTGACCACCATATCTGCGTCGTATTATGTATTACAAATTATAGCTCAAAGTAGAAGATGAGAGTAACACCCATGGCGAATACCTCGGAACGCTGTTGAAGAATCCGAATTGCTTATTATTGCAAGAGAGAATATTGATAGTAACCTCTCAAAGGCAAGAGCGCGATATAACGAAGATAAACAGGATAGTAGTATCTCAAAGGGAAACTGGGTCATGCTGAAACGAGGAAACGTACAGGGTTCCTTATCGCCACGATTTGTGGGCAGTGGTCCGTGAGCAGCTTTTTTACAATTGCAACTTTTTGCAACTTTTTATAATTCACCTTTTTAAACACTTTCTTACAAACCCGGTTCCAAAGTTTGAAGGCAGTATCCTAAACTGATGTACTTAAATTGGCTGTAGGAACCACAATAATTGTCCTATCACAGTAATTCTGTATGCAAATCGAAAGCTGATCCCCTGAGCTATACAATGGACAAATCGAAAATAGGATAATTCCACTAACTTTTGAATACAGATAACGGCTCAGTACATATGAAATGACCTAAGTAACTAGGTTAGGATAGCAGATTAGTAAGTAGGTCTAGAATATAATTGTAATTATTCTATAATTATTTGCATACTGATCTGAAGTCTATTACAAAGAACTTGCCCTTGAAAGCATTTGGGATTTTTCTATTTATAGTAGTAACCCCAAACTTGTATGGCTTCCCCATTGAAAATGGCTTAAACCGGAAATGACGCAACACATTCCTGTGGCAAGCGTGGGTTAAAGTAACGCTAACTTACGACATAATAATTACAATTTCCTTACTTCAGTCTAATGGCCTCTCAAAACCCACTCGCCCCTAAACTCCTAGGGAATGATCGTATCGCAGACTGGCGAGTCATTTTCGAGGCTAGCACAGAACACCTGAGATCAGCGGAAAATGGGGAGCGCCACGTCCTCCAAATGCTCCCTGCATACGTTAACCGCAGTGTAGCTGACCAGGTGCTAGTTCAGGATGCAATCAAGTCAGTTGAAACCGTAAAGGCAGCATTGGATATACTATCTGAAACACTCGACCCATCATCAGACCAGTACTCTGCAATGCAAGCATTAAGTCGCATTACTTGGCAGCCGGGCGAACGCATCGAAGATTTCTTCTTTTCTACAAAGAGAAAGGCCGTCGAAGCAAAGGTAGATATGAGATTTGTTGCACCTTTGATTGCAGCGCAACTACCAAGAGCAGTAGAGAGTAAGATCAAGTCAACTGTTGCTGATATTGATCCCGGCTTAGATGGAAAAGGTGGTCGTGATTTCCTCAGTAAAGAAAGAGCTAATGGAAAAGGGATATGCGCTCGACTGTGGGAACAGAGATTTCAAACGGATTGAAAAAGTTGCTAATATCCATGGAGAAACTTCAACTGATGCAAATTCCACAAAAGATCCAATCGATTGCGCAGAGGGGACCAACAAAGTCGCTTACACGAGATAAGAACTGCAAAGAACTGCATACCAACCAATACGAGCAAAGAACAGCATACCAACCAACGAACAGCGTAACAACGATTACATATCAACTAGAACTACATTAATTAATTAGCACAGACTTAACCAAGTACAGAACTTACCTACGCACCTAAACGCACCCCTTTAGGATAGGTTACCGACCCGGAAGAGATAACCAGGTAGCGGACTACTTAAGTCGTAACCCTCAGCTAGTCTACGACGAGGAGGTCAATAGGGAAGACACCTTTGAGGACAGAATATTCATAACCACTCCCGAGGCATATAGCCTATACGACAGAATAGTACTAGAGGAGCAGGCACAGGACGGGGTGATCCAGAAAGCGCTAGCCGATATGGAGCAGGAAGGGCGAGTACTCGGTGGCCAACTGGGGAAGGTTTCAAGCAATCTCAGAATTTCAGGGGGGAATCTGTTTTTTGGGGAGCGAATAGTTGTACCCTCAGCCCTACGTCAGGAAGTACTACAAATCACCCACGCGCAACATCATTTCGGACAAGCTGGGACACTCCGATCACTTAGGAAGAATTTCTTTTGGCCAAGGATGGTACGAGACGTCCGGATGTTTTGTCGTCGATGTCTGCTCTGTCAGAAGTCCAAGTCCAAGTACATATGCAATATGAATCTCGGCAAGGGATTTCCTGGAAGGGCAATATCGATGGATATCGGGACGCGACCATGGGCCGATGACACGGAAAAAGGTTATAGATATTTTCTACTCATGATGGATTTATTTACTTGGTACGTGGAACTGCAGCCCCTGAAGGACCACGAAGCAACAACTCTCCTCGCAGCCTTTCAACAGGGTTGGGTGTATAGGGGGCACGGCATACCTTCGGTTATCCTCAACGATAAAGGAGCAAACGTAGATGGCCAAGTGCTTCGAGAATTTTGCACCAAGGCAGGTGTCAATAAGAGGTCGACAACACCATATCATCCCCAATGCGACGGAATGGCCGAGCGGAACGTTGGACTGGTGAAGTAAGTCATTCGATGCCTCCAGTTCGACCGGCAACTAGCGAAGGGGTCCTGGCCAGCGTGTTTTTCAATTGCGTTGGACGAAAGTTGTGATCTGAGTGATAAAGGTCAACTCCTAATTTGGGTATGTGGTGTTGATGAAGATTTTAAAGAAACTGAAGAATTAGCTGCACTACATAGCTTGAAGGGCACCACAACAGGACTTGATGTTTACGAAAAAAGAAACGCTTTTATCACTCAATCTAGACTGGAAGGAACTCTATTACACAGATAGAGCCAAAAGTATGGTTGGAAGAAAGACTGGATTAATTGGCAGAATAAATAAAAAATGGAAGATATTGGTACAAGTTTTTCTATCACCCTCCATTATATCATTCACCAACAGGCTCTTTATTCAAAATCACTTGATTTGGACGGCGTGATGAAGACAGTTTTTATAACTGTGAATTACTTCGTGGACATGCTCTGAATCACCGTCAGCTTTTTAAAAGATGTAGCGCAGATTATGACGATGTTATCTAATAGCACCGTGAAGTACGTTGGCTGAGCCGTAGTAACTTCGAAGAGATTCTTTGATTTGCGTAAATAAATATGTGATTTCATGACTATGAAGGGACGCCCAGTTGCTGAACTGTACGATGGCAAATGGATCTGGCCGCTTGCATTTCTGGCAGATATTACACAGCATCTCAATGATCTTAACTTACGGCTTCAAGACAAAGCGAATCTTGTACATCAAATATTATAGGTTTCCTATATGTGGATATATTAATCCCAAATTTGACGGAGAGATGTTTCAGCAATGTAGTTTTACTCTATTTCAATTAATAACACAAAGCATCCCACATTACATGAAAATGAGTCAGCAAACTTGGTTAATTTCTCATGTATTTCTACTATTGAGAAAGTGAGCATGGCATAAACGACTATAATATGAGTATATCTAAATTTAATAATCACTGCTTTCATTTTGTAAACATCAGAAATATCGCTAAACTAGATTGCTAGTTGTAGTTATTCGATTATAATGTAAATCCTCACGAAAATGCTAACATCTAACTGATATTTTCCTATACTACATGGTTGACCTTAACTACTGATTGAAAATGATCCATGTGAAGCCTCAAATACACCATGTTTTCTGTTAAATTATGGACCGTATTTCGATCATTAAATAGGCTAGAGTGTTGAGTCATATTAGATACTTATTTATGCATGAGACTAGTAGTAATTATCCTAGCAAACGATATACAGGAGTGCATAGAATACTTACAGGATACAATAACAAAAAAGAATAGTTAGAAACATCAAACCTGTGTGAAGAATTGGATTTGGTTGGCTTGTCTGGCAGAAAATATAATTAGACATCTGACATAAAGAATAGTGATTCTTTCTGAGAATAAAGCGTGTCATCTACCTCTTCGCGGTGCAGTCATGGTGAGAACAGATGTAACACTAAATCAAAAATAAATTAAATCAAATTTTCTCCATGTCAGAAAACGATTTATATACAAAAAGGAAATGTAAAATGAAATTAACGAAATATTACTTATTATAAATTCAATCGAGATAAAAATAATTGAATTTTGTATACTAAAATGAAGACTTATATGGAAATACAATGACTTATTCTAAGACAATCCCGCTAACGACAATTAATAGATAATTCTAAAACTGTAACAAACTATTCAACTCACAATGTCAGATATCAGGTTGTAATAAGCTCCAGTCTGCTGTGCCAAACCAGAGATGTGAAATTCTCAGGAACCAATGGATGGAAAAAGTGATGATCTCTCACTCAAAAAGTGAAACGAATTTGAGTTGTGGTATTAACATTGTAGTGAAGAAAAGTGGTTTATGTGATTAGTTGTGAGTACCACTTCATTCAATAAATTGTAGTTATAGAGCTGGAAGCGCGAAAATAAATAGGTAGTCAGTATTAGAGCAGAGTAAAGGTAAGATATTTAGCTTGAATTCTCAATATGGGTAAGTAATAATCGATATATACAGATGAATACTATGTCCAACGATCAATTACTTGTATAATTATAATAGAAGTCGTGTATCCTATATTCACAGAGACGCGAATTGTTTAGTAAGACTCAATTTAGGAGTGATGGATTCAAAATTTAGTTTCAGTTAGCAGACCTTTAATTAATAATTACTAGTAATACAAGCAAAGTAGGATTCATTGTACACCTAGATAAGCAGTGATTGAATTAACATTGCATTACTAAAATTCATTTCAACTCTAGAAACTTAATTAATGTTTCAGTTTTACAGTATAAACAAGTTCTTCATAAAGAAACTGAAAAATATGCATTTAAGGAATATATCAAAATAATAAGACTAAAGCAAAATTTAGATTAGTACCTAAAGCCAAATCAATTGGTTATATTCCCAAATTTTTGCTATTATTAATCAATTATTTGATACAACCTGAAAAGTCGATTCATTCTCAATGGAAGGACACATATCTATATGAAGAGCAGTAAATAATAAATATTCAAATCTACAACCTAATAATTATCACACATACAGTCATTCAGCTTAATTTGGACACTGCTACCCGAGACAATTTAGCTGAACAAACTTATATCTGAAAGATTCTGACGTTAGTTATGAGGGGAATATAATTACTAGCAGCAGAAACTTATCTTCACAACATAGCAAACATACTGCAGCAGGCGAACTTTGATGTTTATTGTAAATAAATTAATCTCATTCGTTATATTAGAAAGGCCCGCTATCTTAGTCCAGTTTTGCTATGTATGTAAACAGTCGGACCACTTTTGGCGGCATGATATATCCCTGATTTTGAGTGATATTTTAATAAATGTACCCAAAAAATGGCACTTTTAACTTTGATCAAAGAGTATTTTACCATAGAGATATGAGAATTTAAGTAGCTATTTTCTATTGATTATTTATAATATGCTGAATTATCTTTTTAGGTGAGAACCATGCCTCGAGGAATGAATAAAGGCAAAAAACAAAGTTCTCAAAGATCTTAGAGCAATTTTTTAAGACCACTGGTGAGAAAATAGTAATAATGTTTACCAGGCAGGGGGAGTTGGAAACGACGAACGGGAAACGAGGAATTAAGAAACTTACCCACATTAGCGTGTTTACTTCCTTTGATTGGAACGAGGAAAAAAGAAATCACTTTGCAATACTAAACGTTCCCAAGATAATAATTATTGTATGAACTGATTCGTGCTGATATTAATGAACATAATATTTCCACTCTCCGGAAAGATGGTTTCTTTGATTGTTAAAAATCAACAGGTTGCAATTCATATTATTGCTGTCATTTTAAATTGAAATTTCGTAGTATATTTACAATGTAATATCAGCAAACATTTGTTTTCCAATAAATATTCACTTATTTATTGTATTCCTGTGATAATAGTAATGTATTTCTATGTTTGATTGTACGTACCCGGACAAAGTAATTGTACAATTCATTATTTCCAGTGCGTTAATACTAGAATAAGTCTATTCATTAAGATCAAAACTCCTAAACGAAAAGTAATTCAACTAATCGGATTTCAAATCCATAATCTGCGCTTTCGAATTAGTTGTAAAATATTTCTCATCAATTATTAATTTCAAATTATTACTAAACCAGTTAAACTTAAGGTTGATTTAACTAAGTCAAAACTAAGTTTAAACAAAGTCCAAATTGTGAATATCCTGTCGCTACGTCAAGGTGTGAAAGTGTACAGGATGGGTTGAGGCGCTGTCATGACTGACTACAAGATAGCTGGATATAATATCTCTATTACTAGTAATACCACAGATCCTATAAATAGCAAAAATATTCTCTGGTTTGTCTCTGTGTACCAAGTTATCGCAAAGGCCTTGAAGTTCTTGAGAATATCGCCTAGCTTGTTACCTCCTATCAGCGAGGGAGACATTTCAACTAACTAATAACTAGAATTGGGTACATCATTTCTTAGTCTAGAAAAATAATTGATTTCCCATTCAGGTCAAACTTAATTATATAACTAGTGCTGTTAATGTAACATGGTGTATTTTGATGCTTTAGACACGCTAAATATATACCGAAATGAATGTTTGAAATAAAGTGATTGGCAAATACATTTTAACACCATTGCAAAAATGCTTTTTTCTGTATTCGTATTCAGGTTCAAATCTCCACCATTTAAGGGTATGATGGTCTAAATTTGGTGACATTTGGCTCAATAGAATTTCCAGAAGCAAGCAGATGGACGGACGGACGTTACACGCCGATCAGGACATAGGGCATCTCCTATACTAGGAACTACACTGAACGATATTTCAGTATTTTGTTTGCGTTAGCAGAATGTGACTCAACTTTACTAGCTTTACTGATTACATCTATACGAGTACTATGTATAACTATATTACAACTTGATGGTCTGAGTTATGAACCAATAATTGGAGTATATATAGTACAGGCAGCCCTCGCCGTTCGTGAACTTCTCGCGGTTTTGAATATTCGCGGAAAAATTTTGTGTCAAGATTTGACGTTTGCGAATAAGCATAGGCATAGCCTACTATAATAAGGCCTCAGAGTAACTTGCGAATTTGGCACTAGGGATGCAGTAGAAGATGGTTGAAGAAATACATGAGCTGCTTAGGAATATATTACCAGCATATATAAATATGGTGTCAAAGCACCCATATCCGTTGTTAAAATTTAGATTAGTCATCAAATGATTGCGCAACAGGCTATATTTGGGTCAAATTTAGTGATTTTCAGAGGTCGTTTAAGGGCACTTCTTAGTGTTTTTATTATTTTTCGCATAGAACTGAGAAGTGAATGTGTTAATACGAAAAATTTGGAATTTTTTCATGGAATGTTCTTACATTCTAGTGTTGCTATGGAAACGTGTTTTGGTCAGTTGGGGCTATATCTTGAAAACAGCGATAGCTAGACATCCAAATTTAATCCCATTTGATAGCAAATAGGCTACTTCATATTAAGCTATAATACAATTTCTATGTCTTAATTCAATAATTTACGGGTTATTAGACAATTTATCATATTGGTCACGTTTGGTAATTTGTCGAATATCTCGTAAACCATTGAATTTAGACAGAAATTGTATTATAGCTAAATAGGAAGTAGCCTATTTGCTATCAAATGGGATTAAATTTGAATGTCTAGCTATCGCTGTTTTCAAGATATAGCCCCAACTGACCAAAACACGTTTCCATAGCAACACTGAAATGTAAGAACATTCCATGAAAAAATTCTAAAATTTTCGTATTAACACATTCACTTCTCAGTTCTATGCGAAAAACCTTATAATAAAAACACTTAGAAGTACCCTTAAATGGCCTCTAAAAATCACTAAATTTGACCCAAATATAACCTGTTGCGCAATCATTTGATGACTAATCTAAATTTTAACAACGGATATGGGTGCTTTGACACTATATTTATATATGCTGGTAATACATTCCTAAGCTCTATTGTGCTTTGTTAATGATTTAAGGCAGCTCATGTATTTCTTCATCCATCTTCTACCGCATCCCTGGTTAAGTTACTCTTAGGCCTTATATATAGTAGGCTATGGCATAGGTTTTATCCGTTGCACAATAGTTGGTTAAATGTTCACAGTTAAGCTGACTTACACTATATTCCTCCCAAGAATTTCATTCTTCTCCTTTGAAAATAGCTAGAGTCATTTTTTTCGTCTCAGCTTTAGATCTTCTCGAAATATTACATATTTCCCATTTGCAAATAAGTATTTCAATAGAAACCCTTCGTATTAGCCCACCACCATCGTTCTTCGCATCGTCGTTGCTTACAAAATCACACAACCAGCTGGGAGTTAGATTACATCCCCTTCTTCAAACTTAATACTCTATAATAAACTAAAGTAGTTCCATGGCAACCCCACTCCTATCTCAGTGCGCGAGGAGTAAACGAGCAATCTTACCCTAGCAACCACTCTTCACAATCTCCGTTAGCGTCTGAAAGGATCCGAGGGGACTGATTGGTTGGAATCCCAGCGGTTCAAAAGGTGAGCAGTTCTAGGCCTAGGACCTGATGTCCGAGGGGATTATTCGCCGTATACTACCACAAGGGGAACAAGATTGTGGGAAGACATATGGACCACGGCTCAAGTTGGCATGTACGCATCATTGTAACATTTAGTTGAGCTAAATCGTATTACAAAGGAATTACCAGATGGCCATATTATGCATTCTTGATGCTTTGTCCATCACCATGACCAGGTGGCTGAAGAGCCATCTTACATTCTAGTGCAACGTAGTGGTTGATTTGAGGCTTGATGTGTCACTTAATCTTATACTACTCTTAGTATTGGTTCACGAGCAGTTAATACAGTTCTATTCTTAGAATTCCTTCTACACGTGTTAAGAAATTTAATAGCTCATTATATGCATAGTAGAAATGTGGCTGAGTATATAAGTGGCTGTGCTATGAATTGATTTCAATGCAGATTCACATTTCACTACTTTCAACTCAATAATAGACTTCGTATACTACAATAGCACTGATCTGTTCCAGAATACTAATTTTCATGTGAGTTATCATAATGTCTTTTAAAATTTAATTCTTTACAGTTTTTAAATATACATAGATTTTGTTATTCAACAGACGAGAAAATTATCTTCATTTGTAATTTGACAATGTAAATACAAACTGAGGTTATTTGAAAATGTGAATTTCTATAATTATCTTATAGTGATTTACTTTAATTAATATTAATATCCACTGGGATATATTTAAGTGTTTACAAGCGAAATTCGTTTGTTTACTAAAGGGAGTCCATTGTCTCTTGTGCCTCAAGTTCTGGAGACATCTGGACCTAAGGTTAGATTTCTGATGGACAAGACAAGGGGATCGCTAGCACTAAGACACCGTATCTATGAGTCTACAAGCGTGACTTGACGATAACCTGTCTTAGCAACACACCACTCTGTCACTGAAGAATGTGTGTATGCGTGTAGACATATCATCTGTCCTGGAAACAAATATAGCACTTGGAATTCAATTTAGTTAATTAGATTTATGTTTCAAGGAAAGTAAAATGTTGATGTGTGCAATTGGATGATCAAATACTAGGATTAGGTGGCACATCGGACCACAATTCAACCACTTTGTTGAAATGGAATGTGAAGTATTTTATTAACCACCTGTTCATGGAAAAGGCATTGAGATGGAATAAGATTGGTCAATAGTAACTAATTTAAAATAAACTAAATGCAATATTGCTTTGGAAAAAACAAGACAAATTGGATCTCAGAATAATGACTGATATCAGAGGTTTACGCTTAAAAATATGTATTTGAACAGATAATTTGGGTTGTATAAGTCTGAACTGAACACCAATACTTTTATTGTCATCAAAAAAATCATGAAAATGATTAAGATCAGTCAAGTGCATGCTTGTGCTGAAGTGCTATTTTTCGAATTCTTTCTAAACATGTTAAGAAATTTAATAGCTTATTATACACGTATGCAGAGTACTTAGTTCATTTCATTAGTACTGAGCTGTTATCTGTAGTCAGAAGTTAGTAGAATTATCCTATTTTCGATTTTACCATTGTATAGCTCAGGGGATCAGCTTTCGATTTTCAGACAGAATCACTATTGTGATAGGACAATTATTGTGGTTCCTATATCCGATTTAAGTACATCAGTTTAGGATACTGCCTTCAAACGTGAATTTTTGAGTTTCCTAAGGCTATATTTCATTTCTAAACAAATTTAGATTAAAACTGATCCTTCCATTAAATTCTACATATAAAAAACCCCATAAATATTGATTTATTTGTAGCATTATGGTTTTAGGCTGGGGAATAAATTGTTTATGAAATGGTATACTACCACTTTTGTCCCACTTTTAGGGAGAGAAAATTAGGAAAAATCCACGTAAAGTTGCATAATTACTTTTTATCACAGGTTATTGTACTGAACACTCCCGTTTACTTCATCACACATATGTTCTTAATTATTTGATCTTGTAATGATCTAATCCCACGAATTCAAAAATAATATCACCAAATTATTTTAAGCCAATTTCAATGGGGAGATTCCAATTTTTCAACAGTCACCTAAACCATGTACATAAATTGAACGTACCAATCACCATAATTGTTCTATCCAACAATCCTAGATGCAAATCGAAAGCTGATCCCCTCAGCTATACAATGGACAAATCGAAAATCGTATATTTTCACTAACTTCTGAATACAGATAACGGCTCAGTACTTATGAAATGACCTAAGTAGAATTGTGGTTGAGTATATGAGTGGTTGTGTTATGAGTTGATTTCAATGCAGATTCATTTCTCACTACTTTCAACTCAATAAGAGACTGTATCTACAAAAGCACTGATCTGTTCCAGAATACTAATTTCATGTGAGTTATGTAGTTTTATTAATTATTCAGAATTTCAATAATCAAATCTAGATTGAATAATCTAGAGCTGGGATAGCACTTTACCTAATCAATAGTTGTTGTATTATATGTATACGCTCTTCAATTAGTAAACTTAAAATTTACGTCCTACGAAAAACGTGACAGTTGACAAGTATGAATAAAGTACATAGTTTTGAAATCTGGCAGCCTAACCCCGGTTTTCTTTGGTACGTCGTATCGCAATCCGAGGATTCGCTATTCGCGTTAATTCTCAGGCGAAACACTCACGAAGTCAAGCACAGTTCCAACCATCATAATAAATACCGTGATATTACATTTTTTAGCCAAATCCAGTGATTTTGAGATAATTTAATAACATGATTATTATCATTATTTATATACGCAGCACTCTGTTTATAAACATTCAGTATTACTTTAGTATTAAAATTATTTATGCATTTCGACTTGTGGCACATCGAGCCACAAGTCAACCACCTTGTCACAATGTAATGTAAAGTATCACATCAAACAATTTGTCACGATAAAATACATTAAAAGTAATCGAGTGAAAGAAAAGGGCGCGTAACAACACATTCCATGCAATATCCGAAATTTCTGACTTTAAAATATCGTATCTCCAAAACCTACATTACTTGTATAAATTAAAATTGTTTCGAATTTTTCTCAATATTAGAATCGTCACTTTAAGTCTATGCATACATCTAAGCTCTAACTATATTTTCAGCCGGTATTTAATACCTATTATACTTACCAGCACTTGAAATCTTGGATTATTTCGTACTAAATCTCTGATTTTTGAAAAAAAAACCTGGATACAAATCATGATTTTATTAGTTGTTACTAGAGTTAAAATTACGCAATTTTCTGCGATTCTTGAATCAGATTATTCATCTCTGTTTAATTAATGTTCTCATGATCCTGTGCTTTCGCTACTGACACCGTTGCAAATACCAAACTGTATTGTTTTATCGGACAAGTTTATATTTGTAGATTATGGAAAAAATGGAGGATGATATCGCAATCCAATTATTCGCTGTAAATAAAGTAGCTAATGCCCTCACAAGAGAAGACGTTAAGAAGATTGTTTTATTCCTTAATCCACCAGCAGGTTCATTCCAGAATGTACATAATGGTACAACTTTACTTGAGTCGCTTTTTGATTGGAATGAACGCAATCCCGATAAGATTCATCAAGAATAGAATCCGTCCGTCCCGATCTAATGTCCACTGTACGTAAGATACATTGGCTAAACGTTCCTTCCGAACAAAGTCCATTAAATCCCATACAAACGCTAATCCATATCTTGAAAACGGAAATTGAGACAGAGCAGTGGATTCAAATCGGCTTAATCATCCCTGCGATTAGAAAGGAATCACAAGTTGAAGGGAAACTAAGAATACTAGCTACAGAAGGACACATAACTTCCAATCTTCACAAACTTGTAAATCTAATGCGTGCAGTAAACAGAAATGACTTTGTAATTGCCCTTCAACAACAGCAACATTTTGAAGTGTCGAATGAATGGTTCATCAAACAATTCCTAAAAGAGGTCGCGACTATCGAGAGAAGCCTAGAGGAGGGGCGTGAGTATTGTGTATATTGTAACTCTGAAACAGGCACATCAAACAAGTTCTAGACGACAAGGAAGATGTAGATATAGAATCGGTGTATATTCCTCTCACAATTGTTAAAGGCGAGCCTCATGAAGTGAAACTGGAGGATGAAACTACGTACAATGAAATTGCCTTCCTCAGAAAGATCGCTAACAAAGAGATAGAAATAGTCTCAGTTGACTTTACTGAAGAATTAATGCAATGCGATGCGTCTACTCCACAAATATGGTGTCTGATAGGCAACCCTGGTAGCGGGAAAACATTCCTCTGCCATCGAACTACCATCCAATTTGGTAGCAATGAACTCTCACAATTTTCTTACTGCGTCACTATTCCTTGTCGTCATCAGGAGTGGCATCAAATGGAACAGTCGAGGGAAAAGGCAGGATTGTCCGTAAACGGAGATTTCATTCAGGAATGGCTCTCCCTTTCGATGCCGATCGGTCCCAGTTGGACGAAACAACTCTCCAAGCATATCCTCGAAACAGATGGACACCAACTTTTGATAATCATCGACAGCTTAGATGAATTCACCCAGCAAGTCCAATTTCAAAATACACTACTTTACCTCCTTCTCAATCGGAGATGTCTGACACAATCCACCATAATCCTGATCAGTAGACCAGGAGCTTACATCTCCATCTCTTCCACCCATGACCTCAAGATCAACCATTTCTATCAGGTCCTCGGTTTCTCACCGAAAAATCGTGATAAATATTTCATTTCTCAGTTGAAGAAAGAGGCTCAACTTAAGCAATTAACAGAACTGTTCCATCTACACGAGGCGGGGGGGGGGGGGTCATGCTAATATAATTTAATTATTAGGATTTAATTACTATTTAATTATTAAAATCAACAAAAAGAAATTCTAGTATATATTTACGCCTACTTAATTAGAATAAAGTACAATATTATAATAGTGAATTCTAATTGATTCAGAACATCAAGTCAGAAACTTTGGTTTGGTAAAATTCAAGTTTCAATTAGTATAAAATTTAATAAACGGGGGGGTTGGAGTAGGCGGGGGGCGTAAACTTTTTCAAAAATTAACAAGCGGGGGGCCCGTTTATTCTGACCCCTAGAGTATATGGAGATTCCCTTATTCCGTATGTGTGCATTCGCTGGCTTGAATATTGCTTTATTATTTTGTACTTTGTGGCATATCCTTACTATTAAAACTCGATCAATGTGTATAAATATATATATATATATATATATCTGTAACGAATTGATTGAAGAAACTGCCAGACATGGAAAGCTGATTTTTGGCATGTGCGAGTCTTTTGGCTATAGCTTCAGTCAGTGTTCCCTCTAAGGCCGGCCGATTTTGACTGGATTTCGGCCGATATTTTTGGCCGATGCCCTGCCGGCGCGAAATTTTTGGATCCTTAGAGGGAACCCTGGCTTCAGTAAGTTCTGAGCTCAGACGAAAATGTCGACTCATCATGGAATTATGTGGTCATTGTCGCCTTTTATAATTAGAAATTTCAGTTTTTTGACCATAACTCAGCCATTTTAGGTGATAGAAGGCTGAAATTTTAATAGAATGTGTATATAAATATACCCTATATATGATGCAACTATCGTAAAAAAATGATGGCTCATCATTCTGTTATGACTTCATCATTATGCATCAAAATTTGGTGATTTTTCGTGCGATATCGATTGTACCAGTAGGACAGACGTATTTAGGGATGTTATCTCCCTTATAATCAATCAATGTGACTCCAGGCGCCCACAGGGCGCCTCCGGGGGACACAAAGTATCCGCCAGCCGCGTAGCGCAAGCAAGCGAAGCGCGCTTGTTTAGATTAAATCCCAAAATATATTGGAAGTAATGTTTTGTAAAATATTTAATAACTTAAATAGACTCGAATAAAAATACAGAGAAGTAGAGTGAGTTCGAGTAGCGACTTTACAAGAATAAAACTAAGTTTGAGTGTCGTATCAGTACATGCTGTAGTCCGTATTTACATATACGGACTACAGCATGTACTGATACAAGAATTCTTTCAGGAATTGGGAAGACAGGAGTCGCTTTGCACTAGTCGGTTCTTTGGGTCTCTAAGCGAAAAGATTCATAAATATGTACAAGAATGTAATAGCATTTCTAATTTAGCTTTAGCCTTTGAGGCACTGGGTGTCCACTGTCCGGACACCTAGAACACCATGTTGCGCCAGCCTTGATGATCATATATATTTTGTTACAGAAAGTAGCTCTAATACAGCAGATGACGAGCTCCCGGTGGCTGTCCGCCTCGGCGGAGCTGAAGAGAGTGATGAGGGTGTCCATGAGTGTGGGGAGGAACGTGTTCACCTGCTGCTCCAATAGCTCCGCCAGCGAAGGGTCCAGGTCCTCCCCGCCCAGGTTCTCCACTGTGTTCTCCAGCGAGTAGAAGGTCCGCATCACCCAGGACTTCTCGTCGTTCTCGCGGGCCTTGGTCAGGTCCAGGTACTGGAACAGGATGGGCAGGACCAGGGTTTCATCCAGCTTTCAAAAGTCATACGCCTAAATGGGCGCCAACATTTTTCTACGCGCCTAGACTCATTTTTATATATGTTATTAATGGAACGTTATATTAGTCATTTTTTAAATCAACCAATTCTTCTAGAAATACATGCTTATCAAGTCAACAGGAATTCGATTATTAATTCATATCGTCAAACCCATTTAACTTTATTATCTGCCAAAAAAATTAGCAATAGTTGATATTAATGTCTGAGAATGAAGACCTCAATTCTCCAACTTTCTCGGGTAATTTGACTAAAATGAAAAAGACTGCGCCTGTGAAGGAACGTTACCCCTGGGTAGAAGAAGTGGATGGGTTATACTATTGTAAAGAATGCAAACACTTAATCCAGCTCTAATTCGCAGTATACGCTTCAACAATAAGGACGAATTTTTCATCACTAAAGGAGTAGCAAAGAATGCAGATCCTGGAAGGAAGGCAGAAGTACACTTCAAATAAGCGTGTCATCTTCAATCGATTGAATATGCGAAACTATTGCGAGGTGAAAAAAGAGCGCTCATTGACACGATGACCGAACAGGCGATTACGCAGAAGGCAAAGAAAGATGAGGATACGAAAACATTCGTGTGTGTCAACTTTAATGTTGATCCTACCTCTTGGTAGTTGTGCTGTTGAACGCTGTTTTTCATATTCTACCAGAATATGTTCAGATTCAAGATCTGCTCTCACCCTCTCCCATGTAGCAGATCTTGTTAGAATTTCTCAACAGGGACCAGAATTTCCTAAAATCTCCGAAATTCAATGGCCTTTCAACTTGCGACATTTGGTACCAAATAATTCACTTGATGAGTTTATTAACGAAGTTTTCAATCTTTGGCGGATGAGTCCTAGGAGATTGTGAAGATATACCAATTGTAGACTCATATATTGTTATTGTGACTTTTTACAACTTACAAATGTTCACTTAGTTAGTATTCGGTATTCACATACCTTTACCTTGAAATACTTGTACGTATACGCGTATAATTAATTATATGTCCTTTCTATGGTGCAATATAGGAAAAAATATAATATTGTAAATTTTAATCATATTACTGCACCCCTAGTTAGGTGTATACAACGCGCCTAACTTAGGCGTATGCCGCGCGCCTAAGTAGGCGTATGCCGCGCTCCTAACTTAGGCGTATGCCGCGCTCCTAACTTAGGCGTATGCCGCGCACCTAAGTAGGCGTATGCCACGCGCCTAACTTAGGCGTATACCGCGCGCCTAACTTAGGCGTATGCCGGGGCGCGCCTAAGTAGGCGTATGCCACGCGCCTAACTTAGGCGTATGCCGCGCGCCTAACTTAGGCGTATGCCGCGCGCCTAACTTAGGCGTATGCCGCGCGCCTAACTTAGGCGTATGCCGCGCGCCTATCCCCCAAAAAAATCATACGCCTAATTATGATCCATGAGATCAAATACGCGCCTCTAGGCGCGCCCAGTACGCCTGGATGAAAGCCTGCGCAGGACCTATGTGGGGCACCCGTGTCAACAGGGAGCAAGCGTTTTATATCATCAACGAACAGTTGACCTCTCCGGAGTACTTGGACACGTCTGGCTGCAGGTTAATGGAGAACTTCCCCAGGGCGAACAAGGCGACTTCTCACCACCAGCTCATAGTCTCCCAGTCCCTGACAGACGCACCTGAGTGCAGGGGCCGGGTAGTTCGTCCGCATGTGGTCAGCACAGTCCTCGCTCATCACCCCCAGGGCTGCGAGGCCCGCTTTTCCCTGCCACGCGTCCTCTGACGCCAGGAGCGGCTCCAGGATGGTGAGGGAGGGGGTGAATATCTTGTTGGGGCAGGCAGAGGGACAGACTGCCCAGAACCTGTCCTGCTACCGTACTGGGGTGTTGGGTCTCTTCTCCAGTGATCTCCTCCTCCTCCTCCTTCTTGTTGAGAGGAGTGGCCAGGAGTGGGAACAGGACGGAGAGGATGTCGGGAATAGTGCTGTATCTGAGGAGAACTTACAGGAAATCAGCCAGATGAGACTGAGTGCTGGTGCGGGTGTTGTCCTCTAGCTTAGTATTGCCAGCTACATACAGTGGTACATAGTACTTAATGCGGTGGGATCCTCTGTACCAGCGACCTTTACTCGTATACTTGTGCACTGAGAGTAAGGAATGTGGGAACACAGATAAAAGCAATACAAAGCTCATAGTCACTTGTCCGGTTAGTGCCATCTCCTGCCTGCATATTAGACTGGCGACATAACTAGCAGTAACACATGTGGTGTGAAGGTGAGGAAGGCGGGCACGTGCGGACTGAGGGGGCTGAGCTCTTCAAACACCTCCATCGCGTCCTGTGCCTCCGCCTCCTCTGCACCAGCAGCTGCACGGACTGGATGAGGAAGGGAACCGTCGTCTTGAGAGCGGCGGCGTGCACCTCCCCCAGGATCGGGATCAGGTTGGTGAGGCACTTGATCACATTCACACGCACCTCCTTGCTCGGATCGGACAGTAAGTTGTGACAGTGTTAGGACGTTGCTGTGAGGCGTTTCCATCTCTTTGTCAACTTCTGCTATCACTATTCCCAGGATGCCCATCCCGATCTCTCGCTGACTCCAGTTGATAGATTGATTTGAAATTTGTAGAAATTCAATTGGCTACTAAGATGCTACCATTTCACAACTATGATGTTGGTGAAACGGTTGGGTGAATTTGCGTGGAATTTCTCTATGGTGGTTACTATCTAGTCACGCTGGTCTTTATATCTCATTAATAAACACCTAACAGCACTTCGCAGGATTCAAATTCAAATTTATTAAGAGAATTGTGGAAGCCACTGGAAATACAAGTTTATGAATGCTATGACTCTTTGTTTCCAAAAAAAATTTTTTTTTTAAAGGAGGAAATGGGTGTCGTCAAGTAGGAACTCTTTCTGCTAACAAAGCAAAAATTGTATTTATTAAAGCATGTCTAGAAACTTGAAAAACACTTTTGGTTCGTATTCTTCTGACGAAATCTAGATTTAGAATAAAGTCTTCAATTTTTCTGTGTTCTTCTGCGAGTGTATCTGGAAATCCTATTGCAATTTGTTTTCGACATTTTTAGTGTGAATCTGTCAATAAGTTCAATTTCATCTGTTTCATATGATATCTATTGAGAGATTCATAAGATTATAATTATATACAAGCGCGCTTCGCTTTCTTGCGCTGCGGGGCTGGAGGACACTATGCGTCTGCCGGAGGCGCCCTTTGCAATCTATTCATATACATATACTACTGAATTTAGCTTTGCAAATATCCAAGAAAGTGGATATCTTGTAGTTCAAGGATCCCGCAAGATGTAGGCACTGAAATTCATAATTAGGGGGGTGTAAGTGTTAATAATAGCACGACAAAAATCAGATTTATCAATAATTTTATTTTGAGAAAGTATATTATATTTGAGCATAATCCTCACAAGGAGTCCTAATTATTAGTTAGACTATTACTTTAAACAAGGTGGGAAACACTGTATTAATAATTAATACTTTTGCAATAATTACTCTATTAATAATATATAGTGCACCCTCGCTAATAGATATGCATAAGCTCAAAAATAGTACAAATAATAAATTCTAATAGTAGTTGAACATGAAAATTTATACCTGCGAAAGAATGGTATCCTGGTGTCCATTCAGGGATGGAAAGCATCTTTTCAAGAGGATCTAGGAAAACAAACAATATTTTATAAAATAGTAAAAGTGATAAGTTATTGATATTTAAATAACAGTGAATAAATGGGTTCTTAATCTTACAAAAATGCATTGATAGCTGTATCAGTAAACTGTCCATAGCCAAAAGTTCTTCGATGCATGCTCTCTTCATACAAGATGGGAGTTTTCGAATGAAGGGAGGTTGACTCAGAGGAACTTGTCGTGAAATTAGCTAAGATGAAGCCTGATTTTTAGTAGATAGGAGTATCAAGCAAGCCATCAAAGTATTACGTAAGAGGTGATATTATCTAGTTCTGAAAAACTCAGCTCAAATCATTTAATAGGCGGGGATGAATTTGAAGGAGTTGAAACTGATGATTTTCGTTTTTAGGAGTGCTTGTAGTCATGTTATTCTTTGAGTTACTCTTGTAGCCATGAATTAGCCATGAATTTCTTCTAAACCATTATATTGGATATAAGAATTTACAATGTCGATAAGTTTTCTTTTGATTTAGAAACGCACACGAAGGGCATATCTGTCGGCCGCCAAGCTGGCTTTAGGTTTTCATTTCCCCAAATGTTTCTGAAGCGCCCTAATAAAGAAATGCTCAAAGATTCATTATTCTACAATAACACAATCAAAAAATAAGAAAGAAGTACTTACCTACAGATTGATGGACCAGCCAAGACACAATTCTCAATATCTGCGTCGTATATCCTACTAGGTTTCTTTTCAGTAAATCTAGCATCTGTTCTTCATACCATGGTAGATCAATTTGCTGATTATTGTATTGTGAGAAAAACTGTCCCATATTGTATCCTTTTGTGCAGATATCAAATCGCGGAATTTTTCCGGGCCCAAGACTGTCAGAGTACTTTTCCAAGTCATCACAATACCAACCACTTCACCAGTAACTTTGTGAAAGCCATCACACGTTTTCATCAAAGTTTCTCGTGCATTCTTTGTAAAAATACGGGGCATGTGGATCAATAAAATTATAATTGGATCTTTAAAAATTATCAAGTTCTGTGTTATTTATTGATTTGGTAATAAAATATAAAATCTCCATATTTATTAGCCTTATTTCTAAATGTATAGCTATTCCTTGGTGCGAAACAGATCGAGGTCATGACACTTTGTAGAAAACCACAGAAGTAGAAAGAATTTAATTTAGGCATTATTTGTTTCCGCATGCGATATCCGTATGCGGATGAATGTATATCAGTCTCAAAACCATAGCATCTTTTTTGTTGACACGCCCTTACTAAAACTCCAGGAGAGAATCCCTGGTGATTAGGATATAATTTAGTACACTTGCTTTGAGTTTCGCTATTTTCATCATGATATCGAGGAATCCTAAATAAAGAATAAGTAATTATAAATTGTATCCTTAAGATTGAACTATATTTTTAATCGATTAGAGCGCACATTAAAGACATTCATAACTTGGTACACTTAGAATTGAGCCAAAATAATAAAATCGAACTGTTATCAACCAACTGGAATTTGTAATGAATTTACCAATAATTTGTCGAGATTTTATTTTCTTTAATCATATACAAGTCTGAAATTCCACCACTAATCCCCATCAGTTTATGAGTGAAATGACTGGTTGAAAACATCGGGCGGGAAATTTATTTGAACGGCCCATTATTACAATGCGTGCTATCAACAGAGAAATGCTATAATATATTTACTTGATTGGATTACCTAAAATTTTCACATAATGCAGGAAAGCAGTTGAAGAAATCATCACAAGACTCATTTTCTTCCAATCACGGGTAGGCTTCAATATATGAACCATCTCAATGCGATAGTGCATCACCACAAGTTAAATCTTGGCTACACCACTGTCCATGAGGAAATATTAAATGCGGTTCTGTTTTTAGTATCACTATTCATAGCCTACTCAATATAAGGCTTGATATCAACCTCAAAATTTTGGACTAGGGATGAAGTAGTGGATGGGAACTATTAGTAAACCACAATTATTTTGTATGAATTTTTGCATGGTAAGTATAAGCTCCACGAACTTTCAATCAACCGATGACTCATCACTCTGTTATAACGTCATCATTACGCATAAAAATTGACAGATTTGATGATTTTTCGAGTGATATCGATTTTAATTAACAGTAAGACAGACGTATTTAGAGATGTTATCCCCCTTATTATTAATCAATGTGAGCCCAGGCGCCCGAAGGACGCCTCCGGCGGACACGAAGTGTCTGTCAGTCCCGCAGCGCAAGCAAGCGAAGCGCGCTTGTCTGTCTATATAATCAATGAATTTTTATTCAAGGAAATGAGTACGTACTAAGCCAAAGTACGTACTAACCGAGTTCTACCGTATATCTTTTGATTTTTTATTAGCTGCTTTACTATCTATTTTCACGATATCCACTGTTCTCTTTCCGGATGTAGAATAACTATTCCCCAGATCGTGTAAAGTGTGAACCTGTTCCAGTAGTCAGACGACATTTTATATTTTAACAAATTGATGATTCTGAGAATATTATAAAAAAACCCTTGGAACGGGACGGGCCAGCTCATTCAAGAAGGCAGCGGGCCATTGAGATGGGGCTGGGGCCGGGGGGTTAATCCTCTTCGATCTTGTTATGAGTTCACACTCTGAAAAAATGCTGTTCAGAGTTTAGTAAAGTCTGCCTCCTGTGACGATGAATAAAACCTTCAAACATAACTTGGAAACGAATTACCGTCAACTCGTACCACATGCCAATTAAATCCTATTATCGGAGACTTTTTTTTCTGCACTTATAAATGTGATAACTTTTTGCAAATTCAACATAGAAGCGAAAACTCAATGGTTTTGATAGATCTCGAAGAGTAGAACAAAATAGAACAAAATAGAAATTTGTTTGAGGTCGTCATACCCACAAAAGAGTTGGAAACGAAATATTGCCGAAGACTAAGAGATCGAGAGTAGAATACGAGGATAGAAAGAGATGAGAGCGAGCTATCACGAATGTCTATCTTACTGGTATATTTTTAACCTATATAGTTTGCGACAATTGAAACAAAATATTGTTGTTCTGAATGATTTTGAAAATTAATAAAGTTGAATTCAATTACATTGTTAGATTTATGAGTAGATAATATCAGGAAATGGAAGTCTTGAGAACATTATAAAGTTTATAATATGCTAAGCTGATTTTTAAGAATTTAAATTACCATCCTCTACTTCATCCATAGTACATTTGATACCAGGCTTTATATTGAGTAGGCTATGCTCTATTGTATTGTTTTTAATGTATTTTTCTCATTAGCTCTATTAAGTGTATTTAGCTTGACTATAAGCACGTAAAGACAGAGATGCTCCTCTCTCTGAATGCATACTCTCTCTTCCACGGCGATCTCTCCGTACCATGCAATGCTGAGTGAGGTGGATGCTACAATTCTTTTAAATTTGATTGTCAATACAACTTAAAGTCTATCTAAATTGTCATATATTTTGAACGGACTGTTGCATAGATTCGTGAGATTCTTGTGCTGCATAATCATGCTGGTTTTGTGTGAGGTTATCCGTAGAATTGTGCTATTCTGTTTCGCTTACTCAAATGGCATTGTGGTTCAATCGGTATCATCGTAACTTGATAACCATCGCCATCCAATTGTGGCACACGACGACACAATTTAGTGGTACGCGGCGATGGTTATCAAGTATCAAAGATGCGATGAAACCGATTGAACCACAAGGCCACTTGAGAAAGCGAAACAAAATATCACAATTCTACACTACAAAACCAGCCATCGTTATGTAGTAGAAGAATCTCACGGATCTACGCAACAGCATGGCACAGTGGATACGGAGTGGACAGAGGTAGATCACTTCCTGAGGAGCCACAAGAATGGATCCAGTTGATGAGGCCCTTGCAGTCGACATTTCCCAGTCAACCCTCTTCGTTGACAGGATTTAGGAATGGAAGGGCGAGTCAACAGAAAAACAGGCGAATTTCTGACACATTAGAACGATGGACACATTTCGGCCACAATATACCACCAAATAAACCGAATATCTCACTTCTAGCAAAGGTGAACAGTCCTATAACACTTGAGGAGAAACAGCGAAAGTAACAATCATCTTGAAAAAAGAAATTCAAACTTTAGAGAGGGAAGTTACGTACATCGACAAACATTCAAGAACCTATCACATTAGCTCGGAGCGATGAGAAGGAATTACTCCAAGCCAACGTCACTCTCAGTCAAGGGAGTCACTTGGGAGTACTGTTTCCTGCTAGCGGTGAAATGGAGGCAGTTCAGCCATTCGATGTGAAGAAGAAAGGGATGGTGACACTGAAACCTGCTGATGTGAAATCTCCGATAAAATCAAAGCCTTCAAAGCTCCCAATGCCAAGTTCCATTCCTAAACCAACAAATAATGCGAGAAAGTGATCTCCAGATTGAGAAGGAAAGGAAAGGAATGAAGGAACAACTGCTAAAAAAAGAACCAAGAATTGAAGGCTAGATAAAGGAATATCATAATGGAAGAAATGGATTATCTAAATAAACAATTGACAAGGTAAAAGAAGATAAGAGCAAAAAGCGAAGAAAGAATGGTAAAATTGGATGAACAGCTGATCCAAGTAATGACGAAGACGAGCAGTATTCATACATATGAAGCAGTGAAGAGCAGAAACTTGAAAAGGAAAATTCTGAAGAATCAGCTAGAATTACTCAGACACAAAGAACTGATGGGTGGAGACGAGTTGCTAGATGCGAAAGAACAAATTGACCTATTAAATTCTCATATGAATTCACTGGAAAATATAAAGCTATAAGATAACCAACTCGATGAGAAGATTCAAATATTGAAAATATCATTAAAGACATTCCAAGCAATAGGAAAAGGATTGGAAAAGCTAATAAAAGAACAACAAGAACTAGTAAACACAAATAAAGATCTCCACAGAGGTAAACAGATCAAAAGATGAACTTGATGCCTCGATTAGAGATAGATCCGAGGGAAAAAAAGCAAGAGTAATAGAGAAAGAAGCTAGAATGCAAAAAGATTCGGGAAGTACGAAAAAGAGGAAAATTCACTAAAACAGAACAAGACGCATTGATCAAAAACCTGGAAACGTCTCGATGAAAGTGGTAAGGAAGTCAGTAAAAAGAGAAATAAATCAATGATTTAATAAGTCAAAATGAGCATTGAGTCATAGCTAAAACAAGCGAAAACAATTTGGAAGAGATGATGGAGAGTTCATAAATTAAAAAAGCAAGGGAACAAATAGAATTGTTTCCCTTGCTTTTTTAATTTGAACTAAATAAAATTCTGAACTATGACATCTTTTTGTTAGAGGCTATTTTTATCGATGTCTTTTCTAGAAAACCCCCTTCTTGAAGCCCCTTAGGTTCTGACGTTTAGTAATTTTTGAGAATATATTCCATTATTTTTTCAAATATTTTGAGAAATCAAGCCTCCCTTCAATATTTAAGCAGAATTTGGAGATTTTTTCAAAATCAAATGCTTGTATAATTTTATTTCCATAAGGTTTCAGAATAATTTTCCAATGTTTGTTAAGACGTCATCTCTTAGAATTGCTATCTATTTCTGAATTTTCCTTCTTGCCTCGACTCTTTTTTAATAAATGATTGGGTGTCTTCAAGTAGGAAATTATTTCTGCTATCAAACCAAAACTAATATTAAGCATGTCTTGAGACTTGAAAAATACTTTTGGTTCGTTATCTTCTCATGAATCTAGATTCAGAATAAAGTCTTCTGGTTTTCTGTGTTTTTCTGCGAGTGTATCTGGATATCCTATCGCAATTGGTTTTCGTCGACGTTTTAGTGTGAATCTGTCAATAATTTCAATTTCATCTGTTTCATATGATATTATTGAGAGATTCATAAGATTATAATTACATTTTCTAGATTCAACATTCTGAAAATATTTTTGCTGATTTCCTATTTCGTAGCTATACTTACAATTGTTAATAAAATTGTTCACAACATCTGCCATAATTTGTATGGGTTAATCAGAACATGGCATTTAGTGGCGGAGTATTTTTAATAGAATTAAGCAGTGGGTTAGCTCTATTATGTATTCACTTGTGCTGCGAGGTCCAGGACATTGCGTCTCCTCATCAGTCTCCATTTGCGGACTCTCCCCATTCAAATTATGTCATAATAATACAATTAACATGCTATTGTATCATCCATACTAAACATTCACCTTAGTCCCTAGGTTCCATCAAATCTGGGCTTCCATATCAAGAAGGGTCTGACCCGCTTGAAGCGGGTTACTTGGGACTATACACTATCCAGAGTATTATACAGCTCACCGGAGATACGCTGCTAATCTCAATTCTGTAAATTTTAATGTGCTTAAATTGATAGTTAATATCATGGTATAAGAGACTATTCCTAAATTTATCGCTCTTAAAAGTGATTGGACTTCAAATCGTATGCTTAAAGGAGCATCTCGCACTCCTAGATAATTCCTATCCATGGGGAAATACTCAATGTATAAATTCCGTATTTATTTCTCCATTTTAATGTTTGTTAATATTTGCCTCATTAGTTTCTTAAGTCCCTCTCGCTTGACTATTAGCACGTCCAGATAGAGAAGCTCGCTCTCCAGAAACTGAGTTCTTCTGAATGCATTCTCTCTCCTTCACAGCGATATCTCCGTGCAGTGCAGAAGCTGAGTGAGGTGGATGCTACACAGTAGACACAGGATAATTCATTTCAAATAAAACAAAAACCACGGATTTAATACAAGACTAAATGATGTGATCCTACAATTTTCCTAGAGTAGGGAATATATATTCAGCTCATGGAATACGTGGTGACCTTAACTCTATAACTCTATCCAGAAATCCTCACACTCAGAGAAGTCCAGTTCTCTCCTCTCTTCAAACAGCTGACAAGCGACGATTACAATCATATAACATTTTTAGGTATTTTAAAGTCGGGTTTCCTAGATCATATATAAGCGGTTAGAGACGAAAAATCCGAATTTAGATAATGAGACTTTATATTAAATTTTATCCTATAATATCCTAAATATAATTTCAATTAATTATTCGTAATTTCAAGTTTAATATCTTTTAAAAGGAAGTTATTGAAGTGGACATATGATTTATAAATTATTCAATATCAAAAAATCCTCTCACAGAGTGTGTTCCCATATTCCTGGGATGATGAGCTACACATGTGCATTATCTCATTAAGGTGGAAGCACACTCTCATCCCATCTGTGAGGGACTTTTTATGTTGAAAATCATTAACTCTCTGTATTCATTCTAATTAGTCTTTGTACAAATGTAAATAATGTTTAATTAAGCGAATTAATTAGTACTTCTGATTGGTACAAATTTCTTCAAATGTTCGAGAAGATTAGTTCCTTAAATAGAGATTGAGTCACTCAAATGTGGTCTGATCTACCTAGAAACGGGATTTATCAATCTGTAGTATATTATTGTGTCTGAGCAGACGTATCTATTTGAGAATGTAATGCAGACACTCAACATTAGTCATAACCACATAAAATAGATGACGCAATTTACCTTACAATATAATAATCCAATTTAGTCTCAATAATTTGATTTGGTCATTAATTGATATATATTCTCCTATAAATTGAACGAGACACAATCTCTAGTATTTATCCACTAACCACTTCCTTCTTAAAAGCAATACATTATCCTATATTTATAGTTCCGGAATGGCAGTTCAATTTTCCGACATTCCACAAACCACAGACTCCGCAGAGAAACACATCAACCATTTCTTCGATCACTTGATCGCTTGTCTCAACCAGAGACGATTGTCGCTCCTCGAAATAGCTCGTGACGCCCGCATAGAGATGGCTGGCAGGCCAGTAGCCAGCGCAAGAGAAGAGGAAGAGTTGATCGGATTGAGAGCCGAAACCGAGAGTAGACTCCAAATAAACCCACTTCGCGAAACGCAGCTAGAGATTCTCGATAAATTGGATGAAAAGCTAGCAGATATTCGTAGACCTTACCCCAACACACGCCTTTTGTTCCGCGGTGAGACTGGAGAGCTGGAGCAGATGATCCGAGACGTGGGAGAGGTAGCAGAGGTAGAAGAGCCAGCTGTACCCCGATACCGAGAAATGCGACCTACAATGGCTGTAGCCAGGAGAGGAAGAGCGCCGGGAGAACTCTGGCATCCTCATGGTGTCGCAGTAGATTCCCGTACAAACCAGATTTATGTCGCTGAGGGGTGGTCTAGCTGGGAGCATCAAGACGACATCTCACGCGTGTCCATCTTCTCGGAGACAGGAGAGTTCTTGAACACATTCTCTCACGAAGACATGAGGAATCCATGGGGTATAGCGGTCCATAATGACAATGTGTATGTAACGGACACACTGAAAGACTTCGTATTCCATTTCAAAGTGGAATCCGACATCTACCTTGTCGCTGGGCTGGGGGGCCTAGGGTCTGGTTTGGGACAGTTCGATAAGTCTAGACAGCTCGCTGTCTCTACCAACGGAGATGTCTTCGTTACTGATTACAACAACAATCGAATCCAAATCCTGAACAGCGACCTCTACTACCTGCGTCACATCTCACACCTCTCCATGCTACGACCACGTGACATAAAGCTGACTCCTGTCGAAGTGTTTGTTCTCTGCCAGAGCTCTCCTTGCGTTAGCGTTTTTTCTTATTCCGGAGACCTATTACGATCTCTAATCACGCGTGGAATTGGAATGCAGGTTAGAGACCCTTTGTTTTTCAGTCTGGATTCTGACTGTAATTTGCTTCTCAGCGATACTTCGAGTAGCCAAATCGAAATATTTTCAAAAGAAGCAACTCTCCTCCACACTTTAGGGCGGCAAGGTCACGAAGTGGGAATGCTTCATTATCCACATGGAGTAGCTCTCACTAACAAACAAACATTAGTTGTTGTATCTAGGAATAAGGACTACGGTCTGCAGATTTATTCTAGGGATTAAGTTATGTATTAAAATCACTAGAATATATTTGCATTTGTAGTATTTGTATTATAAATATTTAAACATCGGTTTTCTATTTTGCGAATCGCGACTCAATTCTACTTAGGCACTAGTCAAGTCACGATTCAAGATTTCGGATAAGACTGTGTATCCTTTTAGATACCCAGTACTATATAATACCGATTAATTAATCAATGTGAGCCTAGTCGCCTCCTGCGGACACAAAGTGTCCTCCAGCTGCGCAGCTCAAGCAAGCGAAGCGCGGTTGTTTATTATAATTACTTATATACTTTGTAGTTATTTAAAATTAAAATTTCTTACTAAATGGAATGCTATATATTTACAACTCCAGGGGCACAGAATAGGAATGAGGATTGGTAGAGCCCTTCGGCTAGAACCCAGGATTGGAAAATATTGGTAGAACTATGACCCTACCCAACCTTGCCGGAGCCTAAGCCTATGCACTCGAGTAAGATTCCATTACTATTTCTCAATTTAGAGCATTTATGATAACAAATTCGATAATGAATTTCCTATAATTATAAGTTATCAATCGTTGATAAAACTAATGGAATTTTTTAAATATAAATCTGATTTAATATTTTGCGCTCTATTTGATAACATTTCATTTATACTTAGGGCGGTCAGAAAGCTCTAATCAGTGCTATCATATACTCTTATTGTACCTTATTGGATCGATATTGAAGCTTGAATTTACTTCTTAACACATTCACAAGTGATACCAATTTACAGAATCAAAATCTAGAGAAAACTCTTTGTATACCACGTCCTATATATTGTGTCGCTTGAGCCACCGTGTAAAATTATGGCCACAAATCACCCGTTCACCACTCGTCCTTCCCTAAAAAGTAGGCTCCATTATCAGATATTTGAATCTGAGAGAGTATCATTCCCATCAACTTCCTAAGATTGATTTGTATTTGAGCATTCGTATCGCTTAGTAATGCCCTTGTAATGTCGTTACTCTTGAGGGAAGGTCGGGTGGTTTGTGGCCATAATTTTACACGGTGGCTCAAGCGACACAATATATAGGAAGTGGTATACAAAGAGTTTTCTCTAGATTTTGATTTTGTAAATTGGTATCACTTGTGAATGTGTTAAGAAGTAAATTCAAGCTTCAATATCAATCTAATAAGGTACAATAAGAGTGTATGATAACACTGATTAGAACTTTCTGACCGCCCTAAGTATAATTAGCAATTGTTCATTTATATTCTACAGTAGATTCTCTATCGACTGAACGTCAATTCTATGTCTTTCCGACACCTTTTAGAAATGGTGAGTATCTTATTTTTGTTAGTTGTAGAAAAATCTAACTGGACTTTTTATCGATAAAATTGCTGAATTGTGAACCTTGTTTTAAATTTGTCTTAATTTTATGGTTCCATGCTAAAAGGTAAAAAACACTGAGTTTCAAATAGTTTTTCTTCTAAAAGCGTTATTTTAATGCATATTTGATTTGAATAAATTATGCTAGGCTAAGATGACTGGAATTTCTAATTATAAAAAATGGAGATACCCAAGTTTCCCGCACCTTCCCAAGCATTGCTACCCAGACATCCCACAAAGTCCCGCGCACCGAGGTGAGTAGTCAACACAGCTAAAACGTTTACAACTACCAGTCACTAAATGTATAGAAAGAGTATTTTTTCCTGAGATGTAAAATTTCATTTAGATATTCAGACTTAATTAATCGTAGACTCATTATTTGACACCAGTAAATGGCAATTTAAATACAATGAACAAACAAACAAATCCTAGCGTTTTAATATATAAGATGCATAAGGACAGTACGAGGGGTGCCCGATAAGTTTTTAGCCTTGATTCGAAAACAGCATTATAATAGAATGCATTATTATAATTGTTCAAAATACTCTCCTCCAGCTTTAATACACTTGTCCATTCTGCAAAACCAACTATCAAAAGCTTCGGCGAACTCATTTTCTCGGATGTCCTCCAAAGCCTCTGATAATGCTGACCGCACTTCATCATTGCTGCTGAAAACCCTCCCCTTCAACTTCTTCTTAATACGAGGAAAGAGCCAGAAGTCACATGGAGCTAAATCTGGGCTGTAGGGTGGGTGAGATAACTCCTCGAAGCCAGTTTCTTCAATAAATTTCCTTGTTTTCAGGGCCTTATGTGAACTTGCATTATCATGATGCAGCAGTAAACCCCTTGTCCCATCTTCTGGTCGCATTTTATGAACATTTTGAATGAGTTCTGGGAGGCAACTAGTGGTGTACCATTCTGAAGAGACTGTTTTTCCACTCTCTAGTGCAACTACTGCACGAATACCTTTAGGATCAAAGAATATTGCATACATTTGCTTCTTAGAATACTGACTTTTCCTAACTTTTTGAGGGGGAGGTTCACCTATTGGAGTCCACTGACGGCTCTGCTCTTTGGATTCTGGGTCATAATGATAAATCCATGTTTCATCACCCGTAATCACTTTGGAAACCAGAGGAGAAGTGCCTTTTTTGAATTTTGACTTCATTTTCTTGCACCAATCAATTCGGGCTACTTTCTGCTCAGGTTTGAGCAAATGAGGAATCCACCTTGCACAGACTTTTGTTAAGTGTAGAATTTAGTGTAGGATGAATTGGATCACATCATTACTGATACCCAACTCGTACTGAATCTGTCTATAGGTTATGTGCTTATCATTAAGTACCAACTTCTCAATTGCGCTGATGTTCTCTGGGGTCGAAGCAGTCAACGGCGACCCTGGTCTAGGTTTGTCAGTAAGGTCAAAATTTCCTCTTCTAAACTCTCTGTACCAGTTTTTTACAGTAGCAAGAGATGTAACATCGTTACCGAAAGCTTGTATTAACTGTTGGTAACAATCATCAATTGTTTTATCCATTTTAAATTGAAAAAGAATAATTGCCCGAATTTGCTCTTTTGTGAGGATAATATTTTCAGTAATATTTGCCTGAGCCATCATACAAAATGTAGCAAAACTTCAGAAAAATATATAGTAGAGAGCTAGGATTTACAGAGTCAGTTAGTAAAGTATCGAGTTATAAGAAAAATGTATGGTTCGTTAATAATGACTTAATATATGTTCAAGGCTAAAAACTTATCGGGCACCCCTCGTATTATATTGCCTCAATCTACCCCGAACTATTTGTAGTTTTACGAATATTCTTACTCTTAAAATATTTTTTTATTTTGATGCTATATAACAAGCCAACAATATCGCTGCAATATTCGTCGGCTTTGTATATAAATTAAATATTTTGCAGGAAAATGGATGAAGTAAATTGAATGTTGCCAATCATTTCACTTTATTCGGATGAATAAACTCTTAAGAAATTACCGGGTATCAAATTTGTCTTGGAATGTAGGATATTTAGTTTCAGTGGCGTATCCAGGGATGGATTCGAGTATTCAAACACTTCTCTCATTTTCTAACTCAATACAAATATTCAATACTTGATTAGCTGGCTAAATTTATCTATTTCAATATCAATACTACATTATTGTGCTCAAAATGTGATCTATTATACGTGTGCTATCATAACCCTCGAACTGAGAAATCGCACTCAATAAAATAAATATTGCGTGACCCTGACATAGGTGTAGCCATCAGGCGACATTGGAGGGCAGTCTTCTCCCAACCATTGGATTTTGATCATTATGCAAAGTTAGACTTTGTAGACTGCCCCCAATCACAAATCCTTGCTACGCCACTGAGTTAACTATCCTCATCCAGTTTTCTCCACTAACATTACTACGTATAATGTGTATTTTCATCTAATAGAAATTCAGACAAAGATAGAGATGGGATATAAAATGAAACAGAAGAAGCTAATCAGAGTTTTAATTAAGGGTAATACGATCACTCAATATTTGGAACAGCTGGAACAACGTGTCAAATTCTGGATGCTTTGGAGCGACAAGATTTGGTAGCGAAAGTTCATCGTGAAAAATATTATTAGCAATTTTCGATTCTATAAATCAACATTTACTTCCAGAATTGTTGATTTATATCATTTACGATGCGTGTGATTCCGGAACCGATTTTTCCAACTCTATTCAAACTAATGACGGAAACGGAAGACAATCGAAATCAATATCTTGCAAATCCCAGGGGCGTATGTTTGGAATTGGTAATCGGGTTTAGACCTTTCGAATTACATTTTGGGAATTCTGAAAGCTCTAAGCAGAGATATTTTAATGATATCCAAACCTATGTGAGTCAAACTGTGACGAAAATTGCTAGAAATAGCTGCAAGAGAGCATGCAATGAACTATGTCGGAAATTTCATGTTCCCGAGAATAGAATGTTTGATGTTGAAGTGATGGTGCATATCAGAGGAGGAGGACCTAGAGGTGACCATTTCCGTTAATGTTTTTGCCAGTGCCATTAGTACAGAATCTGGGAAAAACAGATTTTGAGATGCAATTCATGCTGACTATGCACTGAAAAACAGCCGGCACTAAGAGAAAACCGAATAACACGAGATCAGTACATTGATTGGTCAAGTAAACGAAAAAAATTTGCAAAGCTAATAAATATGGTTGCATAAGTTCTGTTGCTCTCGAGTCGAAGCTAACACCGGTAACTTTTGAGAGATACGTTGAACAAAACCTTATTTATTCAACTATGATTGCTGATGGTGCTTGTGCTGATAAGAGCATTTCAATATTGAAAAAATATTTATTCCGAACACCAGGTTGAAATCTTTAGAAAAGAATGCTTATGCCATGCTCAAAAGCGTATAAGAATACATTTATTTGAAAATAAAAAATCTTTTGATGAAGTGAAAACTAATATGAACAATTTATTAGCCAAAAGCAGGACTAAGAACGAAAACAAAAGATCAGTGAAAATTTTTGACGAAAACTGAAGAGATCTGAAGCACGATTGCGACACTTTTCGCTCAAACTATATATGAAAAAATCTTTTGAGCGACGGTATGATCGATAAAGTTAAGTAACATCTTTATATGCTCTCGTTATAGAATTAATCACGATCAACCGGTTTTTCATATCAAAAATGCATTGATTGGCATTATAAACCGTCTATCGGCAATGAACTGAATTGCAAAGAAATGCACAAATTTTGCAAAAAAAGGAGAGACTCTTGGTGTAATCACCAGATGACATTGAATCAGACATTGTTCCACTACATCCATGCCTCCCTTCTCAAGTTTGCCGTAAGCGTGACTTGATATTTTGGCCCCTCATATGAGCGAGAACATTTTGGACAAAGTCAAAGGTAGGAAAACAATCTAAATACTCACAAGCTGATCTGGAAACACATCCCTAAAACTGGGTCAGTCGAAATGAATTAATGAATTTAGGTGCAGCACTTGCCGTCATTAAATTCAATTATGTTGTGTAAGTTATCTGAAAATCTTTGAGGAATTAGGAATTGACCTTCATAAATATCCATCAGTAATCAGAGATGGCATATCTAGAGATGATAGGGATATCTGGGTACAGTGCAATCTACCGATACTGGTCTCATTTCTTTTCTCTACGACAGACCAAAAACATACTAAAAGTACCGAAGAAGAATGAGATGTGGTTCTGTTCTAGATGTAACAACAGAAGCTGAACTATACTGGGAAACTTCGGGAGAGTCTCTGGGTAAATGTTTCGCACTTATTTGTTACTCGTATAATCATAAAAAAAAGAAAATATACTAATATTAACCAAAAACTAAAGCAAAAAAAATAAAACTAAAAATACAGACTAATTGTTCACAAATAGACGAACCTAGTTGGTAACTATCTGATGAGTCTAGAGATACGAAAGGCCCAAATATTTTCTGTACACACAAAAAATCATTGATTAACTAATTATGGGGATATTTTCGACTGTAGGTAGCAATTAACACAATATTAACACTGGCCCCAAAATTTTTGTTTTATTAAAAAAATCAAACAAAGTAATTCAAGTTACTAAGGTCGGAAGTAAAAATCTCGACGGTTTTGGAAATATCTTGGCGTGTAGAAGAAAATGAATTGAACAGATTTTAGAAATTTTTCCATACAAAAATATTTTATTTATGTTGTAGCTAAGAGATAGGAAATAAAAATTTTAATAGGAAAAAAATTGAAAATTCTAATCAGTTCATTTTCCATATTTAAGCATTTCGCGCGAAAATAATTCAAGAAAGGGGACATAGGGTTTTAAAGTTGTATCGAATCTTGTTTTCAAACAGATAATTTTTTAAAAACAATTTATCTTATTTCATGAGCTCCCAAAAAGTGTATTTTTGAATTTAACTCATCGAGAGCCGCACTCAAAATTTCTGTAGAAAATAATGATTTGAAATCGTTGTATATTCAATTAACGTAGTATTAATATCTGTCCTATTTGAATAAAATTTCCTTATAATGGTATACACGGAGTTATGAAGAGTTAGCATTAGTTCTAATGGAGATTTAGGGAGTTGGCTTTAGTTCTACAGAGTTTTTAGAGAATTGGCATTGTTCTACTCAATTTTGGGAGAGTTGGCATTAGTTCTAAATGATTAATTCTTGGTATTTACTCATTATTATGCTTCCAAAAATCCATTTAACCACCCCCTCACAAAATTAAAATGTCACTTTTACGGGAAATCTGACACTATTTAAAACTGAAAATGCCTACTTACACTACCCACGACTATTTTCCCCCGCAACCATATTTCCCTTAACGAATGTCTATTTTCAAAATATCGAGTAGAACTAATGTAAACTCTCTAAATATGCACTATGCAGCTATTACACACTAAAATGACGATAATGAACTTGGGATCGGGACATCTACACGGATGCTCTTAACTGAACCTGACATTGCAGATGAAGTTATTGGCACAACTATTGAGAAAAGATTTTATACGAGTGTAAGGTTATTCTATGAAAGCAGTGTCACTAAAATGTTTGCTAAATTCCCTTTTAAGGATAGCACCTTAAAGGAATTCTCATTTCTTGACCCAAAGAATCGTCTTGAGATAAATGTTTCTAGTTTATTAAACCTGGCAAAACGTTTCTGTTACTTCAATTTCGATAAACTTGATTTATTAAAGCATAAAAAACAAAATGACAGAGAAGCTTAGTATGCTTTTGATAAAAAAGGTCATGTATCACAGTTAAAGACCATGGGCGTAACATAATTGATGAAGTGTTGGAATTAATCGACCAAGTTTTCCCATCATGGTGCATCCATCTATGGTAACAGCTACAATATCAGTCGAAATCTATGTCATATTCAATGAGTCTATTAGAAAGTGTCTCAGAACATCTCTCTGCTGAAAAGCATCCTCGTATTCTAACCAACTCTAAATTCCAAAAATAATCAATACCATGGATATTGAAGTATTTCCTATTTCGCATTGAAGTCCATTCGTTTGTGTAATGCTGACTTTTCACTTGTTGATTTTCCTAGGGTGTAAATCATGCTTAATTCTCTCAGATACAAGCGCGCCATACTTGAACACTTGCTCTAAAATAAAGTTACTGATCTGGGTACAGAATGGCCCAGAGCCATTAGAGATTTTCTTAGGTCTTTCGAAGTGATGAAGATATTAAAAGGAAGCCCATCACATGCAGTCATCCTTGCTAGAACTGCCGGGAGAAAATAAAATGTGATCTGTATTATATACGTATGCTATCATAACCCTTGAACTGAGAAATTGTGGCTAATAATATAAATCTTGAAATTGTAGCTAATAAAATAAATCTTGAAATTGTAGCTAATAAAATTAATCTTGAAATTGTAGCTAATAAAAAAAATCTTGCGTGCCCCTAGTCCCCTGATATTGGCGTAGCCACCATACGACATTGGGGAGCATATCAACATATATAGTTTAACTTTTGTAGGCTTCCCCCAATCACAAATCCTTGCTACGCCACTGAGTTGACTATGCTCATCCAGTTTTCTCCAATGACATTACTATAATGTGTATTTTCATCTTGTAGGCATTCAGACAAAGATAGAGATGGGAGATAAAATTGAACAGTAGAAGCTAATCAGAGTTTTAATTATGGATAATACAATCACTCAATATTTGGAACAGCTGGAGCAACGTGTCAAATTCTGGATGCTTTGGAGCGCGACAAGATTTGGTAGCGAATAAATTTGTAATAATAGAGCACAAGAATTAGACATGTCTAGGTTAAAATTGCTGCTTACAACTTTATATTTTGACTTATGTTCTATCTATTTTTTAGAATATTCTCTATAAATGTTTTCCAGATGTACGAGACTCCAGGATACAATTCCAGCTAAGCTAGGTTAAGGTACGATTGAATTTATGTTTCATTATACTTTATATACGTATACTGTCTCTAATTAATAGATTTATACGCTAGATATTTGAATGAATTCGCTGAAAATTCTGAGTGATCTTTAAGTACTTGAAAGGTTTTATTTATTTATAGTAATTGTTTGGTGTTTATTTAGAATCGGGATTCTTCAAAGCGGCAATGAATAGCTTCCAGATTCTCCATGATGGGAGTCTCAAGAGTGACAACATATGGCGTTATTTATACTATTCCTATTTTTCGAGACAGACTTAAACTTGATATCTAATTGGTATTTTTGTATGCAATTAATGATTCCAAACATAGAGCAATGTTATTTGCATGTAAAAACAAAGGGATGTGCCAGATTGGGTGTCTCTGCGGCAACACTGTATATTATATTGGCCTTTGGGGGAAATCCTTATCGTCTCATATGGCTGAAAGGAAACATGCGTACCATTTATCTCAATGCATATAATCTGAAATATTAACACCGTTCTCCACTGTCTCAAGAGCCCAGCTCGAATATGAATCTAAGCCGACTACTCTAGTAATCAAGATATGGTGCATTTGTCGATCACCAAATTTTGCCTATGAGAACATGTGAAGTGTTCAAATTGCTGTAGACGTTTTCATTAGCCTTGTGTCGGACTTCCCGATGTTAGAAGTAAAGTTGTATATCTTCTCGTCTTATATGTACTTGAATGAACCCATGCATGTAGGCACTTTGATCAAAAGTAGGGCTGAAACGAATATTCGAATATTCGTTCGTTTAGGTGACGTCAGCATTTTTTAGCTGACATCGTTTAACCAGACCAATCCTAGTTTTTGAGCAATGAGATGTAATCCTAAAATCTATTTTTTGAGAAAATATATACCGGGTCAGTACTTCCTCTCTGAAGTGGAATAGGAATTTTCCTTAGAAAAACTGTACCTGTACGCGACTGTTCAAACAATCCTTCATATACACCTCATTCACTTCATCTAGAGACAGTCCACAGCAATCAAACTGCTTATCACCTTTTCCTTTCATCCCAGCGGTTAGGATTGGTTGTTGTTTTTGGAAGAAATCCGCTGCTTCCAGCAGGACTACCTCTCCACCATATCTGGGATTGAAGGATGGAGAGGGTGGGACATGAGGAGAAGAGGTTGGGGAGTACACAGCTGCTGCTTCGCCTGTTGGTACACGCATAGGCGCCGAACCCGGGGGGGCATGGGGGGCTCGGGCCACCCCTGGAACCCCGAAATTGTCCTTTGATTTCGAAAAGTTCGGCGCCCTTGGGTACAGGAGTATTGCTGCTCATGAGTGGAGAGGTTAATGTTACTCCTACTCAATTGTCTCAGTGCAGCAGAGTTTGATCCCGCCCTTCGATGGCTGAGATACGGAGGAAACTTTGTCGTGAAAAGTCATCTCGAGTTGTGTTACTTATTGGCAGCGAGCATCCCTCTCGATCGGCTAATCAATCAAGGCAAGTGAGCTCGATCCGAGTAGCGATTTGATGGAAGTTCACAATTGTGTCATAAGGTGTGACATCTTGAATATTGGTTGCCATTGCTTATGACTTGGAAATATTATGTTTTAACTACTACACAACCTTTATCATAGGAAATACAAGAATACCATAGTACGTCAATGTTTGCTATGGTAACCAATGTAAAGTTGTGTAATTTACATTGCCTACACAAGAGGATGCAAGATGGTTTATTCATAATCTAATGTGATTTGGATCAATTCTGTGCACTTGAGTACCAGTACTGGAGGCTGCTAGCACGGGTCCTGGAACTATCAATTGTGTAGTTCTTGATATTTCGTAATCCGCTGAAGTTAGCATGGGACATGTATTACTTAGGTCATTTCATAAGTATTAAGCAACTCTGTATCTCGAAAAGTAATGGAGATAGTGTAATTTTGTCTCGTTTTTTGGATTCCTTAGAGAATTACCTATCGGATTGTATATTAGTTTACAGAGCTAATGTAGTTATTGTTGTAATTGTGCTCGCTTTTTACAGTCCTGTTTTAGGTACTTAGTAAAATTTTTCCATTTTCCATTGAAAATGACTAAAATATTTATTTTAGATAAAGTTTCTGAAAAACGCGAAATAAGATCATTTTAAAGATAAATTATTAAGAACCAATGTGAAGAAGCAAACGGGAGAATTTCAATTGAATATCTTAGGAAAAACAGATATTATGCCACTTATATTGAATATTTACCTAAATATTTGCTCTTTAAAAGTGGCACAAAATTGGCAGTAAATTATGAAAAAACATCATATACTCCATCAACAGAACTATATTACCTTGAAGGAGTCAATCTATATGTTATTTGATGTGTAGAATTCAATGGAGTGATTAGTTTTCCCATAAATATATGCTGAGAACTGTAATATCTCACAAGGGAACTCAAAAAAACTTCGGAGATAAGTACCCTAAACAGCGCTGTAATAAGCGAGCGCAGTTCCCACAATAAAAACATTAGCTCGACAAACTCATATACTATCCGAAAGGTAATCCTCTAAGAGATCCGAAAAATGAAACGAAATTATGCTATCTATAATACCTTTCGAGATACAGAGTTTGCTCAATACATGAATTGACCTTAGTATTGTTAAATAGAAAATTATATTTTTGGAGTCCATTGGTCATGTTGCCTTACCTCAACTACGTCTATGTGGAATGCGGGTTATGTGGTTTTCACAGATGTAAGATAGATTTTATCGATATTCTGACTTGTTTTAAGCACATTCTAAAGCATTATTAAAATATGATTTTCAAGGAAAATCAAGGTGATGACGGATTGATTCGAAATAATTAAAAATTTTCAATGGAATGTTGTTACATTTCAGGATTGCTATGGAAACGTATTTTACCATTTGAGTATTTGATAGGCAATAGGTCACTTTTTATTAGTTCATAATACATTTTGCAGTATTAAATCCTAAGACTTTCGATAATTATCGATATGTGGTACAATCTAGTTTGTGAACTATATTTGATAAACTACTTTTTCTGAATCATATTTAATAAATTATCTCGAAAATCTTTTTTATACTACAAAATGTATTATTAACTAATAGAAAGTAGCCTTTGCCTAATCATTTACAGTCAAATATAAATGTCTAACCATGACGGTTTTAAGATGTAGGCTCAAATGATAAAAATACGTTTCCATTGCAATCCTGGAATGTAACAACGTTCCATTGGAAGTTTTAATTACGTATATCGAATCAATCCGTCATCACCTTGATTTTCTCTGAAAATCATACATTAATAAAGCTTCATAATGTGCTTAAACATGTCAGAATATCGCTAAAATGATCTTAAATCTGTGAAAAACAGGTGTAAAAACCACATGACTCACATTCCACACATAGTTGAGGTAAGGAAACATTGGACTCCAAAACTATGATTTCTATTTAACAATAATAGATTTTCCATGTCTAACTTCATCTGATCACCGAGATATCAAGAAGTACACAATTGATCCAAGTTCCAGGACCCGAGCTTGCAGCCTCCAGTCCTTAAGATGCGATGATTCCACAAGGACTGCTGGTCCGTTTCGTGATTATTTCCGGTCCCATTAAAATAAATCACAGACATGAATCAAATAGAGACTTGTGCAATAAGCTTATTAATAAAAATGTTAAAATAATAAAAGCAAGCATTACTTTATGAAATTTTCCCTAAATGATTTGTCAAGCTCAAAGTACTGTCAGAATGGTTTTACTATATACAAATTTGAATTAGTTAAAACGTTAAATCCCAACAGAAACTACTTATTTTAGAATGGCAATAATAAGAGGTCTGTCTGGCCTTACTATTATGGACCGTAGCAACTCTGATTCGATGTGCTTCTTCATCCCCTGTTTCTTCGTATATCTGTTTAAATGTACTTACAAAGGCAACTTGGACAAGTGCGAAATAACCGAGCTGAACCGAATTTCTATACCCAAATCGTACCCTCCTGTACTTAAGAGAATTCAATGCGAAATAATTTGGAGTAATAGGGATGGCCAATTGTCAGTACCAACGTTTCCTTCCTCGAACAGACATCTCATTATCTATTTTACAGATTGGGCTCCTCTCACTTTCTCCAGTTCCTGCGGATAGGAGAGCTCAGTCATTTGTTTATGCCGTATCTTGTCAGGTTTTGTTGAATATGGTTACTATCAGCATCTAGTCTGCTTGCCAATCTGATACTGAAACTAAATCACTATCATTCCCCAAACAATTACCCGATCAGTTATTTATGAAAATTAGAAATTAGAAATTATAGAATCGCCATGGTAGACAATGATGAGTTCTCATACAGTAAAGATAATTCCCTAAATCTTAAAGGATATTAGCAGGGAAAATTAGTAATTTTTAGTGTCATTTATCTCCATCAGTAAAATGGAGATAAATCTTTTGGAAATGCAAAATAATAATAAATGTAGTAATAAAAAAATAAATCCCCAATAAGTAATTCTGGGATCCCTCTATGCTATTGGCTTAGACCGGCCCTTGTCACGAAATCCTCGGGTATGCCAGCAGTTTCTTCAATTATTTCCAATAATATATACTGTTTATATGAGTATGATGTGTCGATCTTAAACGAAATGTTGATTCTACTGGTGAAAAATACACATGATCCAAGCTTATAATTTGAGTAAACTAATAATTTCAGTGTTTTTTCAGGAGTATATATTTTGAGTTCAATTAAGGTTTATACTCTAATTCTTGTAACTTGAGATTGGTAAGAATATTATATATGATATCTCAGGATTAGTCTAAACATAGTCATAATTAAAACATATTGGGTTATGTGCATATTATGAATTTAATATATATATGAACCTGCTCTTTTGATACTAGTAGTACTTGGCTAATTTGTTAGGACTTTTATTTACAATAGATCACCAGCTTATATTTCAGGTAATTCGATTTTACTTTTGTTTTATATTAACTAACCTTAGATTAAAGTAATACAAGTACTATTGCGATTTATAAATGTATTTATTTAATTTCAAATGAAAAATATTTTGCAAAAAGTCGGCAGATATATCGTTAACAAACCCGTTGCCTCGACAGTTGAAACGGTTTGGTCTTTCGAAATTTAGCATATGTCCTCAGGGAGTATATAAGGTTGCTCACCCTTTGAGATTATGAAGTGAACTTCACATACTCTATGTTAGCTCCGAAACTAGTCTGTCTATGCCCTGTCTGGTCTGCTGAACCTGTGACAAAAAATTGGTCCGCGGTCAAAGTTGGTTCGATGGATCATCTTAACCCGGCCAAATGTGGTCCTAATAGCCGAAATTGGTTATTTTCCTACAATAAAGCAGTGAAGTGATTGACATAACTTACAAAAACTGTAAGGGATCTCTCTAAGCTGAAAATAAGTTTAATTTACGTAATTGAGGCAAATTTATTTATTTATGGAAGGGGATCAGATAGAAATATGTTCATATGGCATTTTAGCTTGCAGGTTATACATATAATGTCCAATTTCTGAAATGAGTGCCTTCTTATATTATTATTATTATCAGTTTGCCGACTATACTATATAGAGTGGCCTACTTCTGAAATGACTACCTCCCTACATATTTTTTTCTTCGTAATGAATTTTGAGAATAGACAATGAGCATGAGCGTAATGAGATTTGGACACAAGGTGTAGAATGTTTTGGTATTACGGCATCACCATACGATTTTCGATCTAATTAGCACTTCACGACACATTGAGACACCTTTTAATGTCCAGACATGCTATAACTCTGAATCCATGAATGCAACCTTATCATTTTTTGACTCATTAGGTACATAAGACAATTTTAACACCTTCTGCAGTTGCAGATTTTTTTCTATGATGTACCATTTTTTCACAATCTTGATTTTAAAATTAATTATTCATTTCACACTATGTAATGCGAAGAGATTTCGATTGTTCTGGATTTAGATTTATTAAAGATTTCAACCCTCTATCTCAGACCAATTTTAACTTTTTTATTTTAAAGACTGTCAATTTTGAAATTTTAAAGTCTCGAGATATGGTGATTTTAAGTTTAAATGTTAAGAACAATGCAAAATGAATTATTAAGGATAAATAAAAGCACTTGCAGACATTTATTTGAATTTATACTGATGATTTAGATACATTCCAACCAAATTTTTGGGGAAATAGCAAAAGTACACTGAAAATCCACAAATTTCCTTGAGGGCCCTAGCCCCGAATATTTTGAGCTAATTGTGAATAATAATTCACATTCCTTTAAATCAATTACAAATACATATTCGACCCAAGCCTGCTATAAACATTTGTATAGAGTTAAACACACATAAACCAGCATTTCCCAACCTGCGGTACATGCACTCATTAGGAGTGCGCGGACCTTATGTCGGGGGTACACGGGACCAAGAGCAGGGAGAAAAACCTTTTTTGAACGGAGAACATATCTGGCTGTGAAAGATGTATGTATATTGTCGTTATCAACGTAAATTACTACTTTACTCTGACTATTCTACTACTTTGCATTGATTGATTACTGAATAATCGCATATCTATGATTAAAGCAACTCCCCAGTGAATTGAAACTAGGGCCTGGGGACGCGCCCTTAAATCTTTGGCTCACAGGGGTGCACGAGTTGAAGAAGGTTGGAACTACTGACATAAAATATAATCTAGTAATTAAGTAACCCAACTTGAGAAACCAACAATACAAGGAATAATTAAAACATATCAACAGGGGCGCCGAACTTTTCGAAATCTAAGGAGAATTTTGGGGTTCCAGGGGGGCTCAGCCCTAAATTTTGTATTGCTCCTATGGGGGGCTCGAGCCCCCAGCCCTCCTGGGTTCGGCGTCTGTGTATATCAACATGGGCCGAGTGTAGCGACAAGACTAATTACTTAACTACTTGACAAGTGACTTAACTTAGCTACATTAATGAAAAGAGAGGCGTATTTGAAAATACAGCTCAAATAAAACAGAAATTTCAAGTACAATTAAAAATACGTATTTGGCCCAAGCCTGATTGCAGTGTACGTATGTAGAAAATATCATAAAGATACCCCAGTTTTCGTTCATCTTTATCAAGCAATCGCCAGTCAGACATCCCACAAAAACGCCGGAATACTAAGTGAGTATAGTCTGGCTCAGCTACAAGGGCGTAGCCAAGGGTCTGGTTCCTGCCTGCAGGCCCAATAGGCTTCCTGTAGGCCCCCAGGATCTGTATATTTGTCGTTTTAGGTTGCTGCAGGCCCGGATCGGATTGACTGGCTATGCCTGTGCTCAGTTATTGCTTAAATAAGTTCCACTGTGCTAGACGATACTCATTTGATATCCTAGCGCAATTGTGGGATATCTGGATGGCGACTGCTTGATAAAGGTGGAGGCAGACTGGGGTATTTTAACTCGATTCAATTTTTTTCAATAACTAACCGGATAAAAGTAATTGAACACTCATTATTTTATGTACAGACAGTAGGAAATTGGATCTCTTCATGAAAGAAAATGCAGTCAAACTCTAAGAGATACTAAGAATCTGATTTCAGTTTCGGAATCTCTCCATTCGAATTAGTCATAGTTGAAGTATTCTAATAAATTGCTCATCCCAATGACTAACATTATCATCCTTTGCCACCAGAGGAAATTAAAGGGTGTCTCAAAAGTTAAGCAACAAATTTTGCTGATTTATTATACCGCGGACGCCTAATACACTGGCGTGACACTCTCATATCACGGCAAAATTCTAATGGGCCTAATTCGATCTTCCATAACCTCTGTTCTACTTGGAATTTATACATACAATCGACTCCGCTTAATAGGGTCACATCGGTCAGGGCATATTTTGACCCGATTAAGCGGAGAACCCTATTAACCGAAAATATTTTTGTATTAGCCTCTATGTATGAGAGCTATTCCGGTCCTGTCAAAAGTGACCCGATTAAGCGGCTGACCCGATTAAACAGTGACCCTATTAAGCGGAGTCGACTGTAGTTTCGGTGTCTAAAAGCACGGAAATATTTTAAAAAATCATTTCATGCTATTCAATGCCCAGAGACCATTCAACTTTTTCGTGGATTTTTGAAAAATGAATTGAATCGTAGACCGTGAACAGCAGACTTACATTACGCAACTTTTTCGACCCAGTTTTTCTACAGCACGATTTTTGCACTCTCCTAAATACCGATAGAGTATCTGCAGGAACCAGATGTCTGCTAGAGCGCCTGGTTAGTAAGGAGCCAATGAAGCTCATATATCCCCATATTTCCTGTTATGCTACAAGTATTAGTTGAAATCAAACGCATCTGAAAGAGATCTAACCCATAATTCCCTTTCACTTTCGTCTTTGGGAAATCTATATATCTGCACATTAAATTTTGACAGATTCCGCTTATATCCAGAATGGCAATTGTATACTGAACACTTTCTTCCCATGCAAGTAGTACTGTCGTATTAACTTAATTAAGCACCCAACGAGTGAAGTTAACTGAAATATAAGAAATATAATTTGAGTAAAACTATCATACAATCTACTAGACTAGAAGAACACAGTATTTAGTCTATAAGTAATGCTATGGTTTACAACTAACTATCACGACAGGACATATAATTCGATTATTTGAGCAATACAAATAATTATAGAGACAGTTACCTATTTATTAACTTAACTTTCAAAATAAAGTAGACACTAGTCTACAGGATTACCTATGGAGAATGCTAGTGGGTGATTGATGAAAGTGGTGAAGTATATAGGCCCCTTTGACGCCCTTCTGATTATTTTTAGGATTCTAACGACTAGGAAGTACAGTCGAACCTGCTATAACGGCCACTCTGTATAACGGTCACCAGTCTATAGCGGTCACCATTGAACAGTCCCGTCCGAAATTCCATAATATTGACCCTGTGTATAGTGGTCACCTGCTCAACGCGTCCAGCGGCCACCCATTTGCAGTCCCTTACTGACCCAAAAACTGTGTATAACGGCCATCATCTGTTTATAATGGTCACTACCTGTCTATAACGACCATCACCTTTTTCACCTTTTTATGCGTTTATTACAGGACCTGTTACGAACAATAAACAAGTTTCATATAATTATATTAAGTAATGGATTTCTAAAAACTTGATATTCATTTCACTACGTTGATACCTTTTGGGGATTAAGACAATCACCTGTATATAACGGCCACCTGTGTATAACGGCCAATTTTGTCCAGTTCCTTGGGTGGCCGTTATATACAGGTTCCACTGTACAATGCTAGGAACTCCGAAAAAGTGAATATATGCAAGTGTGCATCCAAGAAACATGTTATATACTACAAGTTCACATTATACGAAAAATTGGCGAATTTACAAAAATGCTCTAAAAGACGTTGAATGGTCTCAAATTAGGCATTGAATAGCATAAAAAAAAGATTTCCGTGCTTTTAGATACCAAAACTCAGAAATAAGTTATGGTAGATCGAATTAGGCCAATTAGAATTTTGCCGTGATATGAGAGCATCATGTCAGTGTATATAGGTTTCCGTGATTATACATATACAAATTGATCTAACATATGCTACCCTTTTTACTAAAACAAGCGCGCTTCGCTTGCTTGCGCTGCGCAGCTTGCGGATACTACGTGTCCGCAGAGTCGCCCTACAGGTGCCTGGAATTACTCAATCTAGCCTATTTTGGGAAATTGTTTAATTTAGATAAATATTGTGAGCATAAGTTTACAAATACAGGGTGTAACAAAAGTGTTGTCACCTTTCATCAAGCACAAAATTAATAGGTGAACAAAAATTTGAAAATGGGAAAGGAAAAGTGCGAAAAGTGCATTTCACAAATGGTGTGATGTCACAAAATATAGTAATGCGTGATAGCTAACGACAGGCTAAGAGTTTTGTATTTGATTACTATTGGTTCGATATCAATCAAGCATAATGATGAATAATCTAGGGTGACAACACTTTTGTTACACCCTGTAATTTCTCATATGGGTACAAAATATAATATCCAAGATCTAAAGCCCTGAAAACCCCATGTCAACCGTTGGAAGCCATCCTCTAGCCTATTTTTGTAATTTGTTTACTTTATGTATCTAATATAAACAAAAATAAACAAATAATTTATCATATTAATCTGAAAATATAATATTCGAAATCTACACCCTAAAACCCCATGTCAATCGTTGGAAGCTAGTCTCTAACATTATTTTCGAAATTCGTCAAATGGTGTTAAAATATGTATATAAAGGTGTGAAAATATACACAAAATCTTTTTTATTACTATACACTGTAATATAATTGGTGTGAAAATTTCGCTTAGACTTTCGAACTTAATCCTAGATTTATCATTTGACACATATATGCCAATTTTCGTATCCCTACGACTTGCCAATTCTTCAATCAGGACAAACAAACAAACAAAAAAAGATCCAAGCAGGATTATCTTAATCATTTTGGATTCCAATGGCCTGGATTTCTCAATTTATTTGCTATAGTGGATCATATATTTCGTTGTCTAAACATATTTTTTACTATAATCTCAGATTCCAGGTACATTTATGGCTATACTTTTAAAATATTCTTATCGAATATTATCGTTATATAAATTAAAAGTAATAATACTATTTTAGTATTATGAATCAATTACAGAATATAGAAGTGATAAATGTAATATTTAATCAGGAAAAAATCTTGAAACTTGGCACTTTGAAATCCAAATTTTGGAGTCATTTGTATGTATTATTTAAGATTTTATAAGAAATGTCTTAATGGGTGGGCGTATTTCTATGCTAAAAGAGTGCTAGATTTCATTTATGCAGACTAATTTGAAATACGACCAAATAATCCTAGTCAGATAATAAAGTAAATTCATTTTTACAGAACTTTGCAGGAAGTGGTACTTCTTGATAATTTGAAAACATTAGGAATGAATAATACTTGTAGATTAGAAATATTCCACTAAGACTAATTTAAATGTGTGTATTTCGAATTTGAAACCCGATTAGTTGGACCCTTTCGAAGTATTCGTCTTCATGAATGGATTCACTTTAGTTCTATTTGCACGTGAAATAATGAAGTATCCAAATACTTCTGTTCCGGTAGGGAAGAAAGAATTACGTAAAGATACAGATAATTTATCTATCGTAAATTACAAAGAAGGATACGAAAAATATGTTAATACAATAATAAAAATTAATGTTAGTACTTTCTAAGAGTAAAATGTATATCTACTGGTATACCTTCTTATCATTAACTGTTGAAATCTCAATTTGAAGTAAATATTAGCTAATATCAGTGATGTAAAATATATTTAATTAATTTGAGATAATATACAGCTAAAAATGCCTGGTGAATTTTTTATTTACATGTACTAATATTGAATTATCATTTCCAATCCCTATTATGGTTAAATTTCAGTAACATGAGCAATATATTTCAAATTGGGATAGAAGACCACTCAAAGTGTCTATTGAAATTAGTAACTTTGTGCAAGAACGCCCAATTTTTGACAATTCCCCATCTCAAATCTGTACAACTAAAATTGTTGCCAGTTTTCTCATTTTCTTGTACTTATTGAGCGTATTTATCCTCTTAGTATGTTTTAGTAGTTCAGAAATTTAGGAGCGGGGTCGTGCTCAAATGCTCAGATGCACCTTAACCAGAGTTGCACGCAGGGTGGGGAGGGCCGGGCCCCGGGCTGTGGGTCGACTTTCCATATCTCACAAAAACGCCATCATATCGTGATTCTGAACCTTTAGTTTAAAAAAGGAAACAAAATAACTAGTATGCACTAAGAAAAAGGGAAAATTGTGATCTTCTGAACGACGGATGTTGTACATCATTGATTCCCAGAGCATTAAAGTAGCGTGGTCCAAAGAGTGGCACTCCGGGTATGCGCTCATTTTTTCAGGAGCGGAGCCTACAGGGTGCTCCTTTCTAAATGGTAAGAGTAGAAGGTGGAGTGAATTTTTCTCTAATGCTCCTTCACTGAAAGAAATGTAAGCTAAATGAGAGAGACGACATTTGAAAGGATGACAATCGAATAGTATATTACTTAGTTTTCAAATCTTCCACTTTTCTATCTTGCTGAGAAATTTGGAACAATTGTACGCGTATATATAACCCATAACTTTTGGAAGCATTTTTTTCGAAAAGTACTTTTAAAGGAATGTATAGAGGAACGCACTCCTGTTCAATAAATATTTATTGTGCATTTAATTGGGGCGCATGCATTTGTTAGAATTTTGATAAGCAATGTATAGCAGGCAGAGTGTGTCTTCCCACTGAAATGAAGATGGTCCACAACTGATAAAATTGAATGGGCACCGTAAAGAATGTCCCATCATATTGTATGTTAGTCACTTGTGATAAAAAATCATTCATTGGATCTGAAAAGAAGACCACACCAATTTCATTGCCAACAGAGACGTGAAATTTGTAATACTTCGCAAAGTTTGTAGTTGTTATCATGTCACTAAATTCCAAAGCTGTCTGAGGGATCCTAGGCTCAGGGATCCTAGCACCTTTCCGATAGTACGTTTGTACTCCTCCAATGTATATTTCATCAACATATCCAGTCGTAAATATAAGCCAAGCACACAACATTCTTATTAAATACAATTCGAATAGGGAACCTGAAATATTTGTTTGGTTTCTCCAGAGGCATCAAATTCAGTGACAAATAAAAATATTTTTGATTAATGATGAAGGCGTTGAAATTGTACTTACATTCAAACACATCAATTTCTTGTTTTTCCCCAACACATGCAAACATATGAGAAAACTATTCTAACAAATGCAAACATATGAGAAAACTCATTCTAACAAAAGCAAACAGTAGAAATTCTAACAAACGACTACTTCAAAATTCTAACAAATGCTGCACTCCATTTAATTAAGGTGGTGCTAGTCAAATTGGCCATGGATGCACTTCTAGTGTGATATTCTGAAGTACTGAGGTATTTTGAAGTAACACTAATCCTGAGAACATGGTGCGAACATTTACATAGTTCTACATTATAATTCATTCAATAAATGTTTATCTGAGCGACGATACGAGTACTATTATGTTACTCCTCTAAATGGTATATTGTGCTTGTTGCCATCACACCTGAAATGCTTAAAATTTGAGCTGGATATGCTTATTCATCTCATTATTTTCTATAAATGAAGTGTACATAACAAATTAACTTTATTCTGCATTATTTATCAATAATATAGTCTGGATCATTATTATTAACAATTTTTACATCCATATAATTTGTAGAGTTAAGTTCGTTTGATATGAAGTTTTCGTTCATACAAGCGCGCTTCGTGCACTTGTGCAGCGCAGCTGACGAACACTTTGTGTTCGTGGAGTTACCCTGCGGGAGCCTGAGGATATAAAAAAATTCAGGAGTATCTACAGCTGATAAATATTGATATTTTCACTGATCCATTTCAAACTTGTTTACTTTATGAATGCATTAACAAAAGAAATATCCATATAAGATCGAAAATACGATATTTGGAATCAATATCCCTAAAGCCCCAGGTCAACAAATGAAAGTTAGTCTCTAGTTTATTTTTAGGATTTTTTTACATTATGTATCTACTGTAAACAAACTAAAACAAATATTTATCGTAAATTACATCGAAAATGCGATATTCGGAATATATACCTCTAAAGTCCCAGCTGATCAACATTTGAAAGCAATTCTCTACCTCATTTTTTCACACCTTTTCTATACAATACTATGTACGGCTTCACTCTCACAATGGAAATCTGTGTACGACACTATTGTAGGCTATCATTGTTATTAATACTTCAAAGCACTAATTTTATAGATGTCTCAATTATATTATAGTGTATTGCAATAATAAAGGTTTTGTGTATATTTTCGCAGCTTTATATACATATTTTAATACTATTTGATGAATTTTAAAATACTCGCTAGAGACTAGATTCCAAAGGTTGACATGGGGTTTTCAGGGGTGTAGAGTTCGAATATTATATTTTCAGATCGATATGATAAATTATTTGTATACCTTTGTTTACATTAGATACATATAGTAAACAAATTACAAAAATAGGCTAGAGACCAGCTTCCAACGGTTTACATGGAGTTTTGAAGGGTGTAGATTTCGTATATCATATCGAAGCTAAAAGAGAAATAATTTGTTAACTTTTGTTTACAATATTTATATAAAGTAAACAAATTCCCAAAATGGGCTAGATTAAGTAACTCCAGGCGCCTGTAGGGAGACCACGGAAGCGAAGCGCGCTTGTTGTATTTAAATGTCAAAAGCTATTTTAATAACAAATATACGTAAATTGTTAATAATCAATTAAATATTCAGCAGGAGATATATGAGGGGGCAAACCCCCTACTAATTTCATTTATTGGTCATATATCGTACTGGAAACTATAACATCAAATATTATGAAGTCAAATTATCTGTTCAAAGCAAGGTTGAAACCGCTTCAATCAAATACCATTTTAACCGAATAATGGTCAGACCAAATAATTTGGTTAACCGAATGATGGTCAAACAGAATAATTTGGTCAACCGAATAATTTAGTCAACCGAATATTTGGTCAACCGAATAATTTGGTCAACCGAATATTTGGTCAACCGAATATTTGGTCAACCGAATATTTGGTCAACCGAATAATTTGGTTAACCAAACAATACTTGATTATATTTTTGCATAAATTTTTATCTATCATATAAACAAGCGCGATTCGCTTGCTTGCGCTGCGCGGCTGGCGGACACTTTGTGTCCGCCGGAGGCTCCCTTCGGTCGCCTGTGGTCACCATTGATTAATTATATAGGAAGTAACATCTCTAAATACATCTCTCCTAATATTATTATCGATATCGCACGACAAAGCACCGTATTTGTCAATTTTTAAAATTTTGATGAGTAATGATGACGTCATAACAGAGTGATGAGTCATCATTTTTTGATTATAGTTGCATCATATGTGAGGTATGTTAGTATACAGATTCTATTAAAATTTCAGCCTTCTATCTCTTATAATGGCTGTGTTATGCCCGAATAATTGTGTTGCTTAACTTTTAAAAATGTGACAATGACGTCATAATTCCATGATGAGTCGACATTTTGCTCTGAACTCAGAACTTACTGGAGCCATAGCCAAAATACTTCCACATGCCAAAAATCAGCTTTCTGCGCCCGGCAGTTTCTTCAATCAATTCGTTACAGATATTTATATATATATACACAAACATTAATCGAGTTTTAATAGTAAGGATATTTATACAAAAATATAATCAAGAATAAGTAGGCCTATTAGATTTATTTGTGTTCGGACTACCTCATGTCACGGGTGTAAATGTGTTACGAAATTTTTGAAAAAATTGCCATTGCAAACGGTGCATATTTTCATTATATAGGGTATTTCTACTAACAGAATCCACATTCTTTTCGATTCCCTGACATCAAAACAATTTTTTGATGCAATTTTAAGTACCTGGGGTTGATTAATTTCTGTACAATTTTCGATATCTGATTTCTCATCATCTATTCATTTTAGATGTAATTAAAGTGTTAAATATGTATAGAAGCCATGCATAAACTGTCTATGAATAGTGAATTTACTCAATATAATGGTTTGATTTCACGAAATCTTTTATTTTTGACCAAAATCGCCGTTCTGCATCCCACTATCCCAGGACATTTTTCTCAAAAATTTTCTTCACTCTAAAATGGCAGATATCATTGTTTACTCGTATTATATGGAAGTTTGTTTCGAAATAAATATACATATATAATGTCCGTATATTGTTATTTCAAATGTTATATATGCTAAATTGTATATTTTTCTTAGTTTCTCTTTTAATGTTTAAATAGCTGTTAACTGGAATTACTGCTATTATTGGAATTAAATAATCTAGAATCATTTTGCGGTTATATTTGTACTAAATATATCTAATATATACGTATGTAAACATATATATGCTGTATAATAGCGCATATCTCTGCTTAAGATACAAATTTTATGCTTACTAATCGTCATCAGAATTATCTGTCTCAATGTTGAATCCTATCATCCTCCTCGGTGTTAATATTATCCATCAACTCTACCTCATCGTGAGGTGTTACTGTGTTTCTGAACTACTTTTTGTGATTCACGAATAGCATCGTCCCAAATAAGATTGTAGTTATAGGTCACCATACAGTCGATCAGACGTTGAGAATATAATGCTTGGTTAGTTTCTCTTGTCTTGAATCTCAAATTCCACATCTTCTGCAGACGAGAATGAAGCATTTCACCACTTTGTTATGAATTGATCGCAGCTCCAGCATTAGGAATAGACTCATAATAGAGAAAATATTCTTGATAGTGATCAGATAGCACATGGGATTTTAAAGACCACGGCAAAGAAATGGATGTCCAAGCATCCCTGAACGAATACTTTCGATCCAGCCTAATTCACAGTTTTTCCAAGACATTTATCTTTAACGGTCTTCAATGCTCTTAGTGCATCTGAATACAAATTAGCATGAACTTCAAAAGGTATTTCCCCCATTGCCACTGCATCTAGAAGGCGTGAACATGAATTTCCTTCCAGTGCCCCTGTCCAGTAAACAGACCTGTATACCTTAGCCTTTAGCAATGCTTTACAGTGACGTTTATAAAGTTGGCGACTCTCTTTAGTCACGGCTGTTTCCGATGGTCTTGCAGCAAAATAGAGTTTATTCGTAAGACCGATCAGGATGTGGAGTGGAGCTAGTGCTAGTACCTTCATTGGAGAATCCTTCCACCGAATAATGGGATGATTGACAACATTATTGGATTTTAAAGCTAGGTCAGATATAACCCCATCATAAGATCTAGCCTTGGCTGGTTTTCCAGTACAGGGGTCTCCTTTTCGCCAGAGGCAATATGGACAAGGGTGTTTGCTCTGTGCCTGTTGAATTCCAACAAGCAGTGCTGCAACCTTAAAATCACAAGCTATTTGCTTTGGAATTCCAATATCAAATAGTGAAAAAATAGATGGATAATTAAACATTTCTCTCAGAAATGTTGTGAGTTTCAGGAGTCTGTCCAATTGCGATCACAAAATTTGTTAGTACGCTGTTTGGATTTGGCAGGTAGTGACTCTTGGTGATCACTGAAACAATATTTACTGACATTTTTAGGAACTGTTGACCACCATCGAGTTGGAACTTAAGCCTTGTAATGGATTCAAATTGATTATTTGTGACGATATTAAGTAATTTATGAATGTCAATACAGAATCCAAATGGGGTAGGTACAGGTTTAGCAGATTTGTCTGTACTCTGCTCTATATTGAGCATGACTGGAGCAAAAATCTCGCCGAAGATGATCCACTTTTCATCCCAAGCAGCCTTTACGCCTCCTGCTGGAAAGATGACGCCATCTCTACGAAGTATCCTAACCATTTCCCAATACGCATTCTTTCCTAAACCTAGGTGTCCAAGTCGTTGTAGATCTCGAACAGTTGAATAGCTGAGAGTTTTAGTGTCATGGTTACGACCTTCATAACCTACTGAAGTAAGTGCAAGTTGTCTATTACTGTCAAGAGAAGAGTGTCGTTTCAAGACAGATGTATATAAAGTCGAAGTCGTTTTCTCATTTTCAATCTCTTTCAACGCGCTACGGAGATAATCACAAGCAAACCTATCAGCATGGCCTCGGGCTTGAACACGTTCACCGAATAACTGCGCTGCCTGAGGAGCAGACCTGGGGTGTTTCAAAACTTTATTGCATGCATTTTATCATGACTATCCATGAATTGCCCACACTTACTACACAGAGACTTGATAGGACTTTGTTCAAGTGGTCGTCCTGCACTAGATAAATTAGATTGCAATTTTGTTAATCTATTATTGACCAATGATGAGGCTATTTGGCATACTTGGCATCTCATTTCGGCGATTGTTTGCCTTGTGTCGCGGACGAACCTATCAATCATTGGTTGAAATTCAATAGAGATACGTAATTTGGACCACTTTTCTTGAGGTATCTCGTCAGAATCAAGTCGGACAAGCCTTCTTTTACAGCTGTTACACAGTGTCTTAGGCTTCGAAAGATTGGTTAACTCGAGCGAAAAATCTATGTTATAAAACTTCTTTGCCCTCTGGACTACAAGGGTAGAAAGTGACTGCCTCTTTGTTGTTGCAACAGCACAAGAAATGCGTCCGTAACAAAAGCGACAAACGCAATAAAGTTTATCTAAGTGATAGTCATCCCATATATCCGCTACTTCACTAGGAATTTCAAAGAGTGATTACATTTTTGGAACTGATGTGTAGGAATAATACAATTACGAAGAATTTAATTTTTACGACAATATACGTAACCTTTGTGATTTCTGACAAAAATAAATAGTATTTTACCATCTTTAACTAATTTCATGGTAAGTAATACATCAATCGAAACAATATTTTCTTTAATAAAATTAAGTGATGCATTCATTTTGGTTTGCGGTTGATTTCCATGACTATATTAAATCTTTTCGTTTAATAGTTGAAGTTATTCCTGAAAGCCTTATCTATGAGATTATACTAGTATCTCTACAAATATTACATGTCATACTTGTTGTATGTTTTCATTATTTTATTTGAATCAAAATGATTCAAGGAGGAGCTGTGATGATAATCATATTAGTGAAAAGGTATAAACATTGTATTTTCTATTTGCATCAGAATTTGGGACAGAAAAGATCTATCAATTTCTAAACATAAATAGTATTTATTAAAGATGTGACCAATAAAAACCATCTAGTTATAAACTAAATTGCTAGAAATATATGTACAATAATACGCGGAACGGCGATTTTGGTCAAAAATAAAAGATTTCGTGAAATCAAACCATTATATTGAGTAAATTCACTATTCATAGACAGTTTATGCATGACACAGAAAACTAATAGGGAGTCTTTTGGCTATCGCTCCACTAAGTTCTGACCTCAGACGAAAATGTGGAAACATCATGGCATTATGATGTCATTGTCACCTTTTTTATAATTGGAAATTTCAGTTTTTTTACCATAATCAGCCATTTTAGGTGATAGAAGGCTGAGATTTTAATAGAATACAAGCGCGCTTCGCTTGCTTGCGCTGCGCGGCTGGCGGACACAAAGTGTCCGCCAGCTCTGTGCCCGCCAGTTTCTTCAATCAATTCGTTACAGAGATATATATATATAAATAAATATATAAATAAATATACATTAATCGAGTTTTAATAGTAAGGATGTATATTAATATATCTCACATAGGATGCAACTATCATCAAAAAATGATGACTCATTACTCTGTTATGACGTCATCATTACGTATCAAAATTTTTAAAAATGACTTATTTAGTGATTTTCGTGCGATGTCGATTATACTTAACAGTAGGACAGACTTATTTAGAGATGTTATCTCCCTTATAATTAATCCCCACACGCCCAAAGGGCGCCTCCAGCGGACACAAAGTGGCCGCCAGTCGCGCAGCGCAATCAAGCGAAGCGCGCTTGTTACTTATAATAGCAAATCAATTGATTCAAATTATTTAAAATGAACCTTATACTTGAGGAACAGGCTTATCCAACCTTGTTTGTCCGCGTGCCAAATATGTGATTCTTTAGCTGCTTGAGTGCCGCACCGACCTTGTACACTGCCGGTCAAAAAGAATTGCTCAAAATGTTTACCCACAATTCGATTGATTTTCACAATGATAGCTCGCCCCTCGTAACTTTCTCTGGACTTTTGAAGTGGAAATTTTTAGCGAATATTTTGATAATACTTCGGTTCTTATCTGAGTAGCATTCTTAAATCGATCCTTTTTGCTTTTTCTGACTAACAAGCTGTCTTACCTTTTGGTTGTGACACGAGGCCTACCCGGAATAGTGAGGTCTCTTACCGACAAGTCAGTCCATGTTTCCTTTGGATCTCACCTACGCTTTTTTGGCTACACCCAACCATTTTAGCTACTTCAGTCTGAGTATGGCCGTTTTCTGATACAATATCAGGTTTGCCAGATTTTCAAAGGAAATTCAGGGTTTCGAAGGCATTGAAAATTCGATAAACACTGATAAATTGTAATAAATTTTAGAAAAGTGAAAAAGGCAAATTATTCAAATATAATGAATGAAATATCTGTATTACGGTATCACTTAGCAAAATAAACAAAGATGTATAAGATTTCGCAAGAAAGAAACTATCTAGTGAGTCGAAACTATTTGACGTATACTATACTGTATACATTGATTTTGAGCAATTCTTTTTGACCGGCACTGTATATATCATGGTAACTATGATGACTGTTATATTTGAGGATGGCGTTAACTTGTGTTTTTTAGATTATACTCTTCAGGAAAATCACTACATATTTTATATAATTACACAATGTCAATGTCTGCTCTATACTTGATGTCGCAATCGCTAATATTTCTGACAAATGTTGGGAATAATCTAGGTTTGCTTTTGGCATTTTTCATTTGATATTTTAGTATTGTTTGGGATGGTTTATTATTTTGAATTTATATGAACTGTTCTAGTCGAAAGAAACCCAGTTATGTGTCAGATAATTATTTGATCAAAACTCAATTAAATTGTAATTTAAGGATTTATAAAGTCACTTAAATCACATTTTTGATGAAATTTTTTTCGTCAATTTGGTTATGGCCCGCGAAAATTCTTTAGTTTTGGCTTACAGCATATATTAAAAAGAGAGATGATGTTAAGCGTGAGCAGATAGTGCAATTAAAAAAGATTGAGGCATACCAAACCGTTTTTGGTTCGCATTTCTAGTTTTTGAGTTACAGCGAAGTTTTTTTCCGTTTTTCGCTAGCACATCATAATATGTTAGACCCTCCTCCATTCTGCAAATCTTTTCGAACATACGTTTGGATCAAATGCTTCGAAAATTTATTCATAAATAGTTCATCAAATTTGCTGTCGCATAGGACCAAAAGAAAGTTAAAAAACCAAAATTGTTAATTTTATAGGGGTTTGAAAAAAATTGCCAAAAACTGCGAACAAAGCACGTTTTTTTGGGAAATCAGCAATAAAATCACAAATTTATAAGATATCGAAAATCGTATGGTCCTACGATTATCGCACAATGGTATTGAACAACTATTGTAAATTTCAGCCTTCTATTCCAAACCAAATTTGACTTTTTTATTTTAAAGACGGTCAATTTTGAAATTTTACAGTCCCGAGATATAGAAATTTAAAGTTTTAATGTTAAGAACGATGTCAAATGGGCTATTAAGGATAGAAAAAAGCATTCATGAGCATTTAATCGAATTTATACTGATGAATATATATATTCCAAAAAATTTTGGTGAAAATAGCAAAAGCATAGTGAAAATTCACAAATTCTTGAGGTCTTATTTCCAGAGTATTTTAGAAATGAAGTCCCTCATAGAGCTATTTTGTTTGGATTTTATATACCCTTTTTCTAAATTTTTCTGTTTTATAATCTCTAAAGGGGAAAAAACAAGTTTGAGGTCTATATCATTAAAAAATATCAGATAAGTAAGAAACTAATTGATGAATGTACCGAAAAACCACTAATAATCTTTCAATTTTTAATGACACTAAACTTTAGGGCCTCATAAAAATGAAAATAAATACCGTCCAACAAGTACGAGATGGTAGACTACTCAGCAATACAATGGAATTAACAATAAAAATTTTACCATTTTTTTATGTCAGTCGATGTTTTTCGAAGGCGGTATCCTTATGCAAAAGAGGTTTTCTTAATTAGGTTAACTAAAATAAGTTTCACTCAATCAAGTATCCCACGTACCTAACAGTTTCTGAGCATGTAGGCGGGCCGGGTTGTGGCCCGCAGGCCGCAGATTGGGCAAGCCTTCTATAGTACGTAGATAAAATATTGCTAGTATGAAACAACTTACAATGATAGTTTAACAATTTAAAAGTATTCTTATTGCAAATAACATGAAATATTCCTTATATGATAAATACTATTAAAACTCGATTAATGTGTATATATCTATATATATCTATATCTATAACGAATTGATTGAAGAAACTGCCAGGCGCAGAAAGCTGACTTTTGGCATGTGAGAGTTTTTTGGCTATGGGTCCAGTAAGTTCTGAGATCAGACGAAAATGTCGACTCATCATGGAATTATGACGTCATTGTCACATTTTTAAAAGTTAAGCAATACAGTTATTCGAGCATAACTAAGCCATAATAGGAGATAGAAGGCTGAAATTTTAATAGAATCTGTGTACTAACATACCTCACATATGATGCAACTATCATCGAAAAATGATGACTCATCACTTTGTTATGACGTCATCATTAATAATCAAAATTTTTAAAAATTATAAATTTGGTGATTTTTCGTTGGATATAGATTATAACAGTAGGACAGACATATTTAGAGATCTTATCTCCCTTATAATTAACCAATGTGACCCCAGACGACCGAAGGGAGCCTCCGGCGGACACTTTGTGTCCGCCAGCCGCGCAGCGCAAGCAAGCGAAGCGGGTTTGTATTATATAAAAGAGGAAATCACACTAGTATCGTCACTCAAAAAGATCGTCATTGTGTACAGATTAGAAATGAATCGTAACATGAATTAGAACTAAGTAAATGTTCATTGTATGATCACAGGATTAGTGTTACCTCTGAATACCACACAAGATGCACACACATAGTCATTTTGGTCATTTGTACCTCCAAATACCTGCGACAGACCTTAATAATTTATATATACGTACATTGATACAAAGTGCCCATATTCGTTGCCAGAACTATTACGCGTACTATACTAATCTTGCATTTATTCAAATCCTTTGACCGCATCCCTGTTCCAAATTGTCCATTCTAATGTGAGATCTGATTTAAGTGGACAATGGTGATCGTTTGCTTCTCATTATGTGATTTTAAACAGAGGCTTTCCCAAACTATATTTATAATATTGATACCATATATTGCCTAGTTTTTTTACATCCTTGATGAGAGTAAGCAAATAATATTTTCATTTTTACTGATTCAATTGTGATTAAATGAAGAAATCCAAAGTAAAGAAAATAAATGAAGATTATCTCAGAACAAATCAAGCTCAAAAGCTTTCTAAGATAAAAAAATATTGCGATAGATATGTTTCAACACCAATTACGATATCTCAATATAGAATGTTGCACTGCGACTCGTATACCGAACAACTAAAAATGGCAGCTAAATCAACACAAACGAATTTTCAAGACATAGTTCCATTATCACTATACCACTTGAATTGTAATTTATCCTTCCAAGAACTACTCAAACTAATTAACCTTGACGAATCAGTAATAAAATCATCAAATGATTTGTTTCATTTACTTTTTCAAAATTCAGATTTTTTTCTCAAGTCGATTTATATCAACCAGTACTCTTTCAATAATCCAATTCCGTTCTATTTTCCGATTATTGATACATCCTTCCACGAGCCACGATTCACAATCTGCAAAGAACTATGGTATTCTCTCACTCCGCATAATGCGATCATTTCATTCGGTTTAGGAGGTGCTGCTAATAGTGCAATTGGAAAGTCAGAACTGCTTGACATGTTATTTGAGTTAAATTTCACTGAAAGCAATCCTCAGGATAGTTGCTTTCATTCAAATTCTATTGATTTAAAGCTGACAAAGAATTTTTATCCTGGAGATAATTGTGAAAAGTATTTCACAGATTGGGCATTTTTTGATTGTCACACACCGACTCCAATAAATGTTATTAATTTCCTTTTAAAGCATGTTAATATTCTCATTGTACACATTCTTGAATCTGATTTGCTTGTAAACTTCGAGAAAATTGACAAAGAATTAGAGTCAATGAATCTTAAAGATAAATATATATATGTATTTATTAGAGACGCTTCAGAAAAGCAGAAAACATATAAAGAGTTCAGGAGAATAAAATATAAAATCATTAAAATACCTAACCTCAAAGAAGAATCACACAGATTAAAGTTGATGAAGCGAGAATTAAAAGAGGTGGGAAAAGAGCTGATACTGCTAGGAAAAACAATTCCCAAATTTACTTCAAAAAATCTTGAAGAACTTATTAAAGATTACGATGCAAATCTTTGGGAAGAGATAGAAGATTCACAAAAATTAGTGGAAGAAATTATTGATAGAATAGTAATACAAAGATCAAGTGAAGGGATTAATTTTGAATTTCTAAGCTATTATCCAATATTTATAGACCTAATGAAAAAAACCTATCAAATATCCAGTCACAGTCAGGATAAACAAGAGACTGTGGAGAAATTGAATATACAGCGAAGTGATTGTTTTAAAAATTTAAATAGCGTACAGCAATGCTATGTAAATGAAATCTTTTTGAAAATTATATCGGATAAAAATTGCATATTGATTTTAGGGAAACTGGTACTAGAGCTTCAGCGTATAACCAATGAGGTAAGTATTTCAAACAAACCAAAGCAGCAATCCAATGATAAATATTCAGTTGAAATTCTGTGGAGAGAAGCTATACTTGCACAGAAATATTGGAACAAAAATTCAGTTTCTCCCAGAAATGAATATTTTGAAAAACTGAGTAGAAGTATGTGTAATCTCGTTCAAAGTGGCGAACCATTCGAATTGATCGATGGAGATAATCTCGTATTTTTCAGTAAAGAGTTGAATGATTTGTTGCGACATTTTCATGTTAGACAAACTGACTTCGTGCAACGTTATAATAAAGGCACTGGAAGAATTACTGAAGCTCCAATTGTGCTGAGTATTATTGGTCCTCAGAGCTCTGGGAAGTCAACTCTCTTGAACTACGTGTTTGGCTGTAAGTTTATCACAAGCTCTGGGAGATGTACCAGAGGAGTATATGCTTCTGTAATGGAACTAAGCGAACCGATAAATGATTCAAAGTTTTTTCTAATAATAGACACAGAAGGAATTGAAGCTACTGAAAGGGAAGAAATTACGAATGCATCAAACATACACTTTGATAGAACTCTGATATTATTCTGTTTATCTGTATCAAACATTGTCATAATAAATTTACCAGGAGAAATCGATGTCAGAATTAAAGAGTTGTTAAAGATTTGTGCATTTTCACTCAACCACTTAAGAGTTAACCGTGCTACCTTGCCTAAGATCATCTTTGTACTAAATAAAGTTGCTGATCCGAATTTATCAAAGCGAAAAGATGCTTTAAAGATTTTGATAAAAAGTTTGGATGACGAAATTGAAGACACAAAACACTCCAAAAAAATAAAAATATCCGATCAAATAAATCTGACTGAGGAAGATCTATTTACCTTACCCAATGCATTCAACACCATTAGTATCGATACTCCAACAGAAGAGATATTCGATAAGAGAGTGATCAAACAAATCCCAGCATCAAATTTCGCCCTTGAATGTTCAGAGCTAAGAAAGTCTATATTTAACCAACTCAAAGATAGTCCGCCAAACAATCGTCCAACATTCACTAGCATGAGTGAATGGCTCAGCATGGCAGGGGGAACGTGGAATTCTATAATACGATTCCAAGACATTGTCAGATATAAAGATTTGAATGAAGTGAAAGATCATGAACAGCTGGACAAGTTTGTAGAAGAACTGATGAAAAGTATGATCCATTCTAGGGAAGATGAACTCAAAAAAAGACTGGAAATAATTTCAGATGAAATTTCTGATTTGCAGATGCTTAAACCATCAGAATTAAAGGATGAAATAAATAAAAAGACCCAAGATTTCGAAAATAATTTCGATACAATTAAAGCACAATGTCTCCAAAAATATGCAGAAAATGCACCTGATCTTAGTGAATCCAGATTAATTGTGAAGGAGCATAGAGGTCGCCTGGATAGATTGATATCTACTGAAAAAATAAACAAAATATTTCTTAATACTCGAACAAGTGAAATATATCACCAGAGAAAAAGAAAAGAATGCTTAGATGACTTTAGAAAAGATATTACAAGTGATTCAAAGAGATTCATTCATTTTAGTCAGGAAAATTTGAATAAAGAATTTGAAATACTGTGGAAAGAAAAATTCGAAAATGATGATTTTGAAGAAACATACAGAGAAAGTAATCTGCAAGACTTTTATTTAGCATTCTCAAACGAAGTAAAGTTAATTAATCAGCAGGAAATACTTGAAATGTACTCTCAATGCGAATATAATTCAGATGAAATTATTAAAAAAATGCGAGAAGAAATTGTCCAGAGTTTGACAAAGTTATATGAGACAGCAGAGCCATATTTTTATCCAGCAAAGCAATGTTATCCACTCAAAGATATTCAACCTTATTTCCATTCTCCACATTTAGAGTATCTAACTGAGAATTATTTTTATTATGTACACTCAACAGAGGGTCAAGAATCTAAGTACATCAGATATTTTCCTAACAATAAAGCCATATACAAACATCCATGGGTGCCAGATGATTGCGTTCCTTTGTTACAGTCATGTTCTGGGTACTATCCTGATCATGACATTGATTGGGGATATCTCAGCCCAAATACACAAATTAGTAAACTCGTCGGCACTTTAATGAGTAAACAAATGATACAAAGTGTTAGTGATGATTACTATGGAAATCCTAAACACTTGTATGGCATTACTGTCCCTAAAATCTTTAAAAATTTGGTCGATGATGTCAAGAGAGTTATGGAAAAAGACCCGGAAATGAAACCTGTTACAATAAAGTTAATAGCAGATGTATTTCAGAAGAGAATTGACATCTTTAATCACGAGATCAGTTACATAGGGGCCGAATTAACCTTGTATGCATGTCGAAACATAGCTTCCTACATTTTTTCATTGGCTTTCCAGAGTTATTACTCTAAAAAGTGGGAATTATATTTAGATAATCGTAAAAAGATAATCGCTGAAAAAGATAGATTGAAGGATTATTTCATCACAAAAGTCGAAACTTCCAGGGTAATATGCTCTAATATTATAGGTCAAAATCCTTCAGAACCTTGTATGAATGACATCAAAATATCAGAGAAATTTGGAAGATTATTGTTGAAGAATTTCAATGAGCGGGCAGAATATTCTCTAATACGCGCTACAAATAATAGATTGGATCGTATGATGGAGTTTTTCAAATATGATTCTTTAGCATCAGAAGCTGAAAGGATCGTTTTGGATGCTATCAATAATGGTGAGAATGTCGAAAATAATGCTGGAGAATTTATTGTACAATATTACTGCAATCGAAATAATGCTCTTAAAATAGTGTTTGCGAAGAGATAGAATGAATTTATAGATTCGAATAAAGAAGAAATCATTCAAGAAGCAATCCAAAAGCAACAAAATATGATCAATGAATTAGTTGAAGAGTTAGAAAAACTTTTGGCTTTAATGAACGAAAAGGATAAGAATCTCTTCAACGCTGCTAAAATGTTCCAAACACTAGACAAACAAGATGGAGAAATTGATAGTTTTCAATTGACAGAGTCTCCATACCGAACAATGACACTTTTCTTGAACATGTTAATGAACCCGAATTTTAGTTTATCAGACTTAAAAATAAAATTTTCTGAAACTTTTGATTATGAAGGAATAAGAATGCGTCCATGTCCTTGGATTATACAAGATGAAAGATTTCTCAATTGTATTCATATTTCAGATGACTTGTTCAGAGTTGTTCAAGGAACTAGAATGTTTAAATCTGAAATTATTTTCAACCTCTATACATATAGCAATAATTTTAAACGAACTCTTGAACAAAGCAGAATTCAAATTTTAGACTATGAGTTTACTCAGTATATCGATAAGAATGTAAAAATGCACTTAATAACGCAATCATTAGGTTGCACTAATAAATGTCCTTGTTGTGGAAAGTTTTGTAGACAGAAATTCAAACATTACGGTAACTGTGTCACATCTGGTCACCAGTTTGCTTCAATGGGAGGAATGGCATGGTGTAATGATAAAGAACATTCTGCTCTCTTTTTTCGTTGCGAGGATTACGAAGATGATATGGTTGTTGCATTACCTGGAAGGTTGATCAAGTGGGGAGATTTTAAATTATTTTCAAGTGGGAACTGGGATTGGGACCGAGACCTTAGTGCTGATAATTCAGATAAAGAAAATATGACTACAAATTTAATAAAAGTTTGGGATCTTTTTGGTAGGGAAATCTTGAAATACTATCGTGGTGTAAGGATAACATTTAGACCTTACCAAGAAAATAATTCAGAATTAGAATCCTCAGAAATAACAAAATTTCAGATTTGTTTCGTGATTGATGGAACCGGGTCAATGGTAACGGATATCGAGAAAGTCAGAATTTCTGTTCAATCTATTGTTAATTCTTACAAAAAATCCAACAAACTGATAGAATTTCGTGTCGTAATATACCGAGATCATTGTGACGCAAATATTTTAGAACAATTTCCAAAAGGTTTTCACTTTTCAACGAGGGAAGAAGATATTATCAATTTTTTAGGAAATGTTTGTACCGAAGGTGGAGGAGATGTTCCAGAAGCTTCTCTAGACGGACTGGCTATTTGCCTCCTTGCAAATTGGGAAAGAAACGACTCTAAGACCAGGCGTATTGTAGTTCATTTATTCGACGCGCCACCCCATGGAAACTTTCCTAGTTACAGACTACATCACAACAATAGCAATCCAGACCATTGTTGTTGCTGTTCTAAATTATGCAAATATGATTGGGATAGAGATGTTTGGGACAGTTTTCGAGAGAAAGAAATTGAATATCATGGTATTAATACTGGTGATTCAAATTGGATTGAGTTTGAATCTACCATGAAAAGAAAGCTAGATTATCTATGTAAAGGTTTTACTAAATGTGGAAAAGAACAGGTTAATGATGCAGTGATGCAAATTTTCATCAATTATCGAGATTGTTCATAAGAAGATTATACATGGTATTACATATTGATTATGATAAGACTTCTTGAATATAATTTTTTACTATAAAAACAAACATCATTGTTATTACCTCTTGATTATTTTAGGTTGTATAAATAAGTATATTGAAGAATTTCTTCTAATACTTGGATTATTTATATATGAAAACAACTTTCTTTTATTATTATCAAAATTGTATAACTTAAAAAAGGCGCCTTTTTTATTCGGCATATCATAATATTCCACGTTACTTGGTTTTGAGCGTGGTTATATAAATATATTACCAGTATATATAAATAAAATTAAATAACTAAGTAATTTCCATATTACAGTGGTGGCGCTAACTCGAAGCCACTGAGAGGCTGAGGAGGTGGAAGGGCTTTATAAGTTCATCTCATCCTAACCAGGCTTGGATCTGGTCTATATTTCATGAGCCGATAACCTGTTTAACCCGGTTATTTAGGAAATTATGTTTTAAATATGCAAAAAATTTACCACTATTTGCTATCGAAAGATTATTGATACGAACCTTGACGTTAAACCATGGTCGGTGTAGAAGTCAAAACTGAGAAATTGTCAAAATTGAGAAATTGCATTTGTCAGAATTTTTACAGGTATACATTTGTCAGACAGATGTATGCATTTGTCAGACATTATATTATTGTTATTGTTATAACTCTAGTTTCGTGAGAGGGTGGTTGAGTGCCATTTTGTTTCTTTTAGAATGAATGGGAGAGCGAAAGTGAGCATTTTGGAGAGTAATATGGTAAGAAAGGGAGCCTATTAATTCCGAAATATTGCCGAATTGAGTGTGGAAGTGACATTTTTATTTCTTGACGGGGTAGTTGAGTGTAATTTATTAAAACTCATTCCATTCTATCAAGTGCATAATTCGATAAAACAGATTATGACAAAAACCAGTAAAGGAAATTCTGACTGATGACAACTTCAAGATTCTGACAAATGCATACAGCTGTCTGACAAATGAATACTCACACAAATTCTGACAAATGCATGCGCCTCCTTTTATGACATAAAATGTCTCAATTACTCTGAATTTAATTAAATGCCTTCGATTATCTATTTTTATTATCTTGACAAATTATTTATTTTTGCAAACCGAGTATATGTAGAATACTATTATCCAACGTCTAAAAGACTGTTCTATAATTATCATTTTTTCATTTTTTCTGATAAATATTGTAACTATTCTTTGTTGTTATTTTCTTTTTCATTAACTATTATGACTTGAGTAATTTTGAGCAATGATGATACTTTAACCGGGTGTTAAGGATCGAGAAGATTAAGTTCCCAATTAGCTCTACGATGCCAAATAGATTATTCATGCCGGCATTCGAACTAACTAATCTACCAGATAAAGTACGACAACAATGGCTTAATACACCTCATCATGCATGCCTACGTATGCATCCATCATTTTCACAAAGATGATATTAGACGAACTTCCTAATCCAGACGGATCTTTTACTGAAGTTTCAAGGGGTTAACCAAACCTCAGGAAGGGTGCTATTCCATCCTCTCTAATAGGCTGTGTTTTTGATTATTCGAATTATAGTCGAAACATACTCGTTCATCGTTTAATACAAAAGAAGATAAACAACTCCACCCATGGCCTACTTAATATACGGCTATATATGTCACCGAGAAGGCCATAAAACGAGGCCAGTTTTAACACAGTCAAAATTTAATTAGTCCGATAAATCAAAAACCTTATACGATAGACCTTGAAATGCATTATTACCATATACAAACATTACAGGGTGTCCCATTATTATTGCCCTATTAGGAATTTTGGCGATATAATATTACCAATACTAGCCAACTGGAGGAGCACCAAGTCAAATTTCTCTTTATTAAAGTTATTAACTCCCCTTACATGGTAATTAAAAAAAGTTAGCATCGTATTAGCTACACAATAGGCTCAGTAAGATATATTTGATCATAAAGGTCCAAATACTTACTTAGGGATGTCTTGATCCCCAAATTTGAATGCAAATTTTTTTAAATGAAGATATTAGAAAATATCGCAGTAATATGTAGCAATCAGAAGGTGTTTCATTAAAATGAAATTGAAATACTTCTAATACCGTATTGCTTCGAATAAGCGCCCGAGCGCTTATTTATTTCGTGCACCCTTTAGACCCGGCGCTTATTCAAACCGGCGCTTATTTTTTTCATTCGCTATTTTGACCCGGCGCTCTTTTTTTTGTTTACTACATTGACTGGCAGTTTTATTTTTGCCACAACTGAGAATGTTAGTTCTATCAAAAAAGGATAATGTAATGTTTCAAAAAGAACTTGTATCTATGCCACTACTGAGAATACTAGTTTGATATGATGTTCAGAGAACTAAAATGCCTCGGCGCTTATTCGAGTCCCGGCGCTTATTCGAGCCCCGGCGCTTATTCAAGCCCCGGCGCATATTTATTTCGCTCACCCTTTAGACCCGTCGCTTATTCAAACCGGCGCTTATTCAAGCCCTGGCGCTTATTCAGGGAAATACGGTAGCTTTATTGAAGTTTTAATCAGAAAATCAATTTTGGGCACCTGGACATATATAAGTGATTATTTAGGGCTTTATAATTATAAAAATATTCTACAAAGGCTATCGTATAGCTCAAATTGTTTTACCTATTTTCGTTACTGTACGTATAAGGGTGGTGAATAACTTTATCACAGAGAACTTGGGCATAGTGCTCTAGTTGAGGAGTATTGCTAAAATAAAGAAAATTCCAAATAGGACAATAATTATGGGACACCCTATAGTATCCAATTCAGCTGTCAAAAAGTTGACATGACATCATGTGATTGCGCAATAGGCTCTTTTTAGAGCAAAAATGCTGTTGTTCTCATTTAAAACATCGTTATCTGCATTTTTAATGTTTGATTTTTTTATAGAACAACAATAGGAAGGCCTTAATCAAAAAATCTGAAAATTTTAATTGGAATGTCTATGCATTCCTCAGTTGCCATGGAAACAAATAATTGAATGTTTAAGCCATATCTCTAAATATATAGATTGTAGACACTAAGAAATTATACCATTCAATCTGCAAACTATCACTTCCTATATGATAATAATACTGTTTCCGTGTCTATTTTCAATATTTTCTGCAAGTTATCTAGATTTTGTCACATCTCATTACTTCTCTATAGATCGTGATAAAATCCTAGATAACTCAGAAAATAGACACGGGAACAGTATTATTATCATATAGGAAGTAATAGTTTGCGGATTGAATGGTATAATCTCTTAGTGTCTACGATCTACGTATACATTTTGAGATATGGCTTAAACATTAAATTATTTGTTTCCATAGCAACTGAGGAATTCATAGACATTCCAATTAATATTTTTGGATTAATGCCTCCCTATTGTTGTTCAATACAAAAATCAAGCATTAAAATGCAGATAACGCTGTTTTAAATGAACTAGAACAACTCTTCGCTTTATGGCCTTCTCGGTGTCATATAGTATAGCCATATATTAAGTAGGCCATTCTCCAACAGACCATCGTGCTCATTCGTGATTTTCAAAAATTTTAGAAGATGAAATGCATTACTAGTTGTATTGATAAAGTATCTATTCTCTCCACTCTACCTGTTGACTGGCTTGACAAGAAATTCCACTCTCTATAATAACCTTAAATGGTATTGATACTAGGCAGATCGCTTCTCAAGCTGATGCTACCTTTTATGTAGTTCTAAAACAGTATTATCAATTACTTAACATTTTCCTTCAGTTCAAACTCTATACCTTGCCTGCACTTCACATCCTTATGTCCCGAAAGACTAATGAATTAATAACAGAATAGTCTCCAAAATTAAAGAAATAATTACATTTACTGTGTCAGAAATTGTTACAGATTTCGAAGAAGCATTGTTTCAATCATTTTCTACAGGTTTTCCTGACGCTGATGCAAGTGGTTGCTTATTTCATCACAAGAAAGCTACCTATAAGACTGCAATACTGAAAAATGGATTGTCACATTTGTACTCTTGCAATAAACAGTTTAACAGTTGGTTCCAACAATTGATTAATTTGCCTCTTCTTCCTTCAAGTAAAATTATTGAAACATATTATTTACTCAAAGAAGCAAAACTGGAATTACTTCATTCGGACAACAAAAGAGTAATAAAATTATTTAGACATTATGAGAAATACTGGCTACGCAAAATCGGTCCTGTACGACTTTCTGTTTTCAAAAAGAAAAAAACGAATAACGAATGACTTAGAAAGTTTTCATGCAAATCTAAAGCGTAAATTTAGATCTCATAGAGTCCAAACTTTTGGGACTTAGTTAACAAGCTAAACGAGATAATCCTTTAAACTGAAAAGGATATGGAAAATTTTATTAACGGCCTGTCAATTAGACAAAGCTCGATAAAACATTCAACTCTTCAAAGAAATTTAATTCTAGAAATCCTTCAAAGGAAGCTGTTGATTGGGGAAATAACACCTTTAAATTATGTAAAACGCCTGTGTCCAAATATACTAGGAATAGTGATAAAATTTTACAATTTCGTTGCGAATATTTAATTAATGATAACTCAGTATTTAATTAATGATAACTCATAATAATGAGATTTTAGCCCAATGAAAAATATTTAATTTTGTCAAAATAAATTAATTATGTATTAAGGTCAGACAAAGAAACAAGTTTCCTGCTTCAAGGTATAGTATTTACCCAAAAATATTAATCTAAAACTCAATCCAACACTCACAATAATCATCAAATTTGTTTATATGATAAATAACTAGATTAAAAGTAGTACACTAGTATCTGTTAAAGTATGATCGCAATACGTATGGATATAATTTCTGACCATTCTGTTACAAATGAGATGGAAGTGTGTCTGTTTCTTTTGGAAACGATGACACTATGATTACTTTCGCGACTATACTATTATATACTGTATATGCACTTATTTAACATTAAGCGATAATATAATTTATTTGTCTAAATTCAAAAGTTCACGAGTTATTGGATAATTCATCATATTGGTTACATTTGGTAATTTATCGAATATCTCGTAAACCATTTGATTTAGACGTCGAAATTATATTATCGCTTAATAGGAAGTAGTAAATTCGCTATCAAATGGAATTACATTTGAATGTCTAGCTATCGCGGTTTTCAAGATATGACCACAACTGACCAAAACACGTTTCCATAGCAACACTGGAATGTAGTAACATTCCATGAAAAAAATTCATTTTTCGTATTACCCCATTCACATCTTAGTTCTATACGAAAAGTTTTAGAATAAAAACACTTAGAAGTGCCCTTAAACGATCTCTGAAAATCACCAAATTTGTCACAAATATAACCTATTGCGCAACCATATGGTGACTAATCAAAATTTTAACAACGGATATGGGTACTTTGACACCATATTTATATATGCTGGTAATACATTCCTAAGCTCTATTGTGCTTTGTTAATGATTTAAGGCAGCTCATGTATTAGTTCAACCATCTTCTACCGCATCCCTAGCCCCAAATCCACTAGTTACTCTGAGGCCTTGTATATAGTAGGCTATGGATAGAGTAATCCTTTCCTTACGATATCCTGCATCCAGGAGAACTATGCCACTGAACTATGCCACTTACCAACCCCTCTTTTCCCTGGATTTTAGGAGTGAAATCCCAGGATTTCAATGGTAAATCCCTGGATGTTAAAATATTTTCAATTTTAATGACTAAATTAGCATTAATCGATATACTTAAATTTCGAAATTCTCGATCCAGGGAATTCTCTGGATTTTACATAAAGGCCAAAATATGTAATTAAAGATTTCGAAAAGGATAAGTAAGTGATTTAGGGAAAGGTACATTGTATATAATGTCATCTAACGCGTTAAATAATAACATTTGATTAAAATACTAGAACAATTTTCGAAATTCGTGATACAGTAAATTTTCCTGGATTCCTGAAGATAAATAATGAGGAACCTGAAATTAATCAATAAAAATGAGCGTATGTGGCATAAAGGGTAATCGATAATTACAAAACTTCATGAATTGACCCATTTTAGTACAACAAGCGCGCTTCGCTTGCTCGCTGCGCGGCTGGCGGACACTTTGTGTCCGCCGGAGGCTCCCTTCGGTCGCCTGGAGGTGACATTGGTTAATTATAAGGGAGATATCATCTCTAAATATGTCCATCCATAGCCTACTATAATAAGGCCTCAGAGTAACTTGAAAATTTGGCACTAGGGATGCAGTAGAAGATGGTTGAAGAAATACATGAGCTGCCTTAAATCATTAACAAAGTACAATAGAGCTTAGGAATGTATTACCAGCATATATAAATATGGTGTCAAAGCACCCATATCCGTTGTTAAAATTTAGATTAGTCATCAAATAATTGCGCAACAGGTTATATTTGGGTCAAATTTAGTGATTTTCAGAGGCCGTTTAAGGGCACTTCTAAGTGTTTTTATAATAAGGTTTTTCGCATAGAACTGAGAAGTGAATGTGTTAATACGAAAAATTTGGAATTTTTTCATGGAATGTTCTTACATTCCAGTGTTGCTATGGAAACGTGTTTTGGTCAGTTGGGACTATATCTTGAAAACAGCGATAGCTAGACATTCAAATTTAATCCCATTTGATAGCAAATAGGCTACTTCCTATTAAGCTATAATACAATTTCTATGTCTCAATTCAATAATTTACGGGTTATTAGACAATTTATCATATTGGTCACATTTGGTAATTTGTCGAATATCTCGTAAATTATTGAATTTAGACACAGAAATTGTATTATAGCTAAATAGGAAGTAGCCTATTTGCTATCAAATGGGATCATATTTAAATGTCTAGGTATCGCTGTTTTCAAGATATAGCCCCAACTGACCAAAACACGTTTCCATAGCAACACTGGATTGTAAGAACATTCCATGAAAAAATTCCAAATTTTTCGTATTAACACATTCACTTCTCAGTTCTATGCGAAAAACCTTATTATAAAAACACTTAGAAGTGCCCTTAAACGGCCTCTGAAAATCACTAAATTTGACCCAAATATAACCTGTTGCGGAATCATTTGATGGCTAATCTAAATTTTAACAACGGATATGGGTGTTTTGACACCATATTTATATATGCTGGTAATACATTCCTAAGCTCTATTGTGCTTTGTTAATGATTTTTCGGCAGCTCATGTATTTCTTCATCCATCTTCTACCGCATTCCTGGTTAAGTTACTCTTAGGCCTTATATATAGTAGGCTATGGTCCATCTTAGTTTTAAAATCGATATCACTCGAAAAATCACCAAATTTGTCAATTTTTAAAATTTTGATGAGTAATGATGAAGTCATAACAGAGTGATGAGTCATAATTTTTTGATAATAGTTGCATCATATGTGAAATATGTTAGTATACATATTCTATTAAAATTTCAGCCTGCTATCTCTTATAATGGCTAAGTTATGCCCGAATAACTGTTTGACGTCATAATTCCATGATGAGTTGACATTTTGCTCTGAACTCAGAACTTACTGGAGCCATAGCCAAAATACTCCCACATGCCAAAAATCAGCTTTCTGCGCCCGGCAGTTTCTTCAATCAATTCGTTACAGAGATATACGTATATATATAAATAAATAAGGATGAGTATGAATGTTCAAATACTTTTGTTCCCTTGGTGTATGTCAGTTTTAAAGATATTCGTAGATACTTAGGTCATTTCAAAAGTACTGATCACCCCCCCCCCTCATTTTGATATTAAGCAATGACTGATGTGTTATTTAATTATATCTTCTCGAAATAGTCTCCTTTGACGCGAATACACTCCTTTAGACGTTCTACTCAGCAGCGAAATGTCTTTTTATACTCTGTCTGTGGATCGATTTCAGGTACTTATGAATGGCGAATCCGATCTCCATTCGACTAGTGAACTCCTTGCCAGAGAGATGACATTTCAGCTTGGAAAACAACCAGAAGTTACAAGGACTTAGGTCAGGGGAATAGGGAGGGTGATTCAGTGTCTGCATCCCTATATCCTTGATGTATGCGGCGACTTGTTTAGTTTTATGGCCACTGGCATTATCGTTTTATTCCACGAGGACCAGATCTCGGCCGACGCTCTGCGTAGTGTTTACCGAATTCTGCGAGCACATGAGTGCAATAAAAGTCTCCAGTAACATTCTGGCCCTTCGGATCGCAAACTTGAGCAACTGGGCCGTAGGCGTCAAATGCAATTGCGTACATTACCTTCTTGGCACGGAAATCTGGACGCGGTTTTTAGGTCGGGGTTCGCCCGGACGCAGCCAACACTTTTTCCTTGGATTTAGGTTGTGAATAGTAAATCCAAGTTTCATCTATGGTTACTATCCCATAGAGTCGCCTTGCATCAAATTTTTCGTACTGTAGAAGAAGATTTTCACAACACTCCACCCTCTGTTTCATCTGGGGCTCTGACAGCAAATACGGCACCCACCAAACGCAAACCTTCCTTACTCCGAGATCTTCCTTCAGAATGCGGTAAATACTTCCCGTTGAGATATCCGTATACTTAGAAATCTCTTCAATAGAGCAGCAAGGGTCATTTCGAAGAAATTCACAAACCAACTCAATTGAGGGTTCACAGGTTGCAGATTTAGGCCTACCAGTCCGAGGTTCATCTTCAATGCTGTCTCTTTCCTCTCTGAATAGTTGAGCCCATCTTCTTCTTCTAACCGTGGAATAAGCAAGTGCTTGATCTCCACTAACTTCCACGAGATCATTGTGGATGTTCCTGTTCGAATCTTTTAGCAGTGAACGAAACTTGATATATGCCCTTTGCTCTTGCATAATAACTGACGATTTTGAAGCCATAAATGTATAAGTAGCCAAAACTGTCAATATTGAAATTATGATTGTAAGAAAAATATTTATGCTATCTTAAAATTTCTTTTAGATATTAGGAGGGAATGGGTAATGCTATCTGGATTATATTAATGGGTGCATTAGATATACACTAGCTGTCAAAAATCAACAGTGAGTAGTACTTTTGAAATGACCTAAGTAGAATGGTATTGTGGATGCACGTTAATCAGTCACACACAGTAAATGAAATCCATGCACACTTTTGTATGCGATAATTTGGAAACCAGTGCTGATATTAGGAATTCCTTTAATTCATGAATTTGAGGATTCTCCCCCAAATTTGGGAGAGCCCCCCACAAATGAAATCGTTTAGTTACATAAATGAGGGGGGGCCCCAAATTAACAAAATCATTGGAATAAATGGGGGTCCCCCCTTAAAAATGGAGGTGACCCCCCTGATATTCTTATGAATTTGTCAATATGGGGGGACCCTAAATAGAATTATGCTTATAATAAATAGTCGAGAGAGCATGCTCGTTATATACTCCATAGCAGAACTTTCGTCCCTGGAATTTTCGTCCCCGGAATTTTTGTCTCATTAGAGACTAAAATAAACGGGCACTAATATGTAAGGAACGGAAATTGAGGCTTTTTTTGGGGAATCATCCCAAATGGATCCGTGTTTGTCGTTGCAAGTTAGTCGAGAAAGGAGCTCCGATCCCCATCTCTGTGTCCAGGATAATGTTCCTACCTTATTACCCTTAAAACTGTCAAGATTTTTATAAACTTTTGATAGCAGTTCCGATGATACCCAATTTTTTTTGAGCCTGCATTATTAAGACCCTGTGGAATTAGACGACAGACATCCTCCATGCGATAAGGTGAGTCGTGGGGTTCAAGGATCCGTTTGTCACTAATTATGTGCAGCTGAGTAAACTTTTCATTGGCGGTTGTTCCCTTTACCAGGGGTTGGTTAGCCGATTTTAGGGCTCGGTTATTTTGGTTTCCTCCAGGGTGGTTAACTGGTTAACCGATGTCAAAATTCATTAGTAAATATGGATTTTTGGACTAATCTTTAACCTGTTATAAAATTTTATATTTTCAGCGGTCTCGAAATATATTATACAAGCGCGCTTCGCTTGCTTGCTTGCGCTGCGCGGCTGGCGGACACTTTGTGTCCGCCGGAGGCTCCATTCAGTCGCCTGGGGTCACATTGGTTAATTATAATGGAAATAGCATCTCTAAATATGTCTGTCCTACTGTGATGATCGATATCACTCGAAAAATCACCAAATTTATCAATTTTAAAATTTTTGATGCGTAATAATGACGTCATAACAAAGTGATGAGTCATCATTTTTTGATAATAGTTGTATCATATGTGAGGTATGTTAGTATACATATTCTATTAAAGTTTCAGCCTTCTATCTCCTATAATGACTGAGTTATGCTCGAATAACTCTGTTGCTTAACTTTTAAAAATGTGACAATGACGTCATAATTCCATGATGAGTCGACATTTTCGTCTGAGCTCAGAACTTACTGGAGCCATAGCCAAAAGACTCCCACATGACAAAAATCAGCCTTCTGCGCCCGGCAGTTTCTTCAATCAATTCGTTACAGAGATATATATATATATATATATATATATACAATAATCGAGTTTTAATAGTAAGGATACACACATACACATTAATCGAGTTTTAATAGTAAAGATGATTAGAAAATAGGAATTATACTGTATTATCAATTTTTTATATTCATGAATCTCCGTCGAAAAATAATGTATATTCATGAATCTCCGTATATTCATGAATCTGTATGTTCATGAATCTCCGTCGAAAAATAATGTAATCAGTGTAAGTATTTATAAAATAAAGCAGATCGGCTAACGAGATTGACTGCGGTTAGCCGGTTAACCGAATCCAGCCCCGCCTTTACTTTACGAACTGGTGTGAATGAGCCATGATGAATTCTAGATGCATGTAAAATGCAGGTTATGTGAGGACGATGCTTCTGTTCCATCACTTCACCACTATAAATTCTCCGTTTTTTGACATAATTAACCACCGATGATTGCTAATTTTGCATTTTGAAATATAATATCAAGTTAGTTAGAAATATATACGTATATAACTTAGTGCATGAGAAATCACCTTCCTACAGACTAATTTCTAATTACTCCCTTATTTTCTATAATTTCCCCCCGTTGCTAGAGAATTCCAAAACAAATTTCCCTAAATATAGTCATTATGCCCATCAAAAGACTAGAAATTGAAGCTGAGTACGGATATAAAATAAAAAGTTGATTTGAAATCATATAAAGAAGCGCGCTTCGCTTGCTTGCGCTGCGCGGCTGGCGGATACTTTGTGTCCGCCTGAGGCTCCCTTCGGTCGCCTGGAGGTGACATTGGTTAATTATAAGGGAGATAAAATCTCTAAATATGTCCATGTTTTAAAATCGATATCACTCGAAAAATCACCAAATTTGTCAATTTTAAAAATTTTGATGAGTAACGATGACGTCATCAAAAAGTGATGAGTTATCATTTTTTTGATGATAGTTGCATCATATGTGAGGCGTGTTAGTATACAGATTCTATTAAAATTACAGCCTTCTATCTCC
>OY725491.1:4253157-4569553 GCA_963281255.1 Aphrocallistes beatrix | reverse complement strand
AGACAGGTAGTGACCATTATAGACAGATGATGGCCGTTATACACAGTTTTTGGGTCAGTAAGGGACTGCAAATGGGTGGCCGCTGGCCGCGTTGAGCAGGTGACCGCTATACACAGGGTAAATATTATGGAATTTCGGACGGGACTGTTCAATGGTGACCGCTATAGACAGGTGACCGTTATACAGAGTGGCCGTTATAGCAGGTTCGACTGTATATCTGTAACGAATTGATTGAAGAAACTGCAGGTCACAGAAAGCTGATTTTTGGCATGTGGGAGTCTTTTGGCTATGGCTCCAGTAAGTTCTGAGCTCAGAGCAAAATGTCGACTCATCATGGAATTATGACGTTATTGTCACATTTTTAAAAGTTAAGCAATACAGTTATTCGAGCATAACCCAACCATTATAGGAGATAGAAGGCTGAAATTTTAATAGAATCTTTAGACTAACATACCTCACATATAATGCAACTATCATCAAAGAATGATGACTCATCACTTTGTTATGACGTAATCATTACTCATCAAACTTTTTAAAATTTATAATTTTAATGATTTTCGTGCGTTATCGATTATAGCACAATGGAAGGCGTATTTAGAGATGTTATCTCCAAAATAATTAATCAATGGTGACCACAGGCGCCCAAAGGGCGCCTCCGGCGGACACAAAGTGTCCGCCAGCCGCACAGCGCAAGCAAACGAAGCGCGCTTGTATATATATAAACATTAATCGAGTTTTAATAGTAAGGATTGGTTAATCCATAGCATTCTAATACACTAAGGCAATGGCGCAGACCTTTTTTTCTGGACCATGGATTGGTTAAACGAGCTAAAAGAATTTTTCTGAAAATGGTTAGGTTATGCTGGTATATAACTTCGTATATTATATAATGATCCTTTTCATTAATTCTGCATCGATTTTCTTCAAATTGGTTTCGAGGATGGCACTATAGAGAATTTGTGGTTAAACTTATTTTAAGCAACCATATTGCTTATATATTAACATACTACTTAGTTGTTTTGTTTTAAAATCAACCACATGAATTATATATTTATTTGCTACCTTGTTGTGAAGTTTTACAAATCACTGTATTTTCCTATACACGACTCAAAGTTGATCTGAAACACTCCACATAAGCATCAATCTGTATTACTCTTCCGGAACGATATGTCCTGTGTTGCTCCAGGCTGCAAGTCCAAATATAATAGTGGAGCAGAGTATCCCTCTGCTTTTCATTTCCCAAAGAATCGTTTAGGGTAATTCCACGCCCACGGAAAGACTAAGAAGTAAACACGCTAATGTGAGTAAGTTTCTGTCATTTATGTGATAACTTATACGTATTAACTGATTGTCACATTTACACTTCTACACACCGTTTAGGTATGTATACATTATTTCAAACCAGATGACATCGAGAGAACCATTGCCTACAATGACGGGCTTCGTACTGTTACAGTTTCCAGGATATAATAGCTCTAAAGAAACTTCAGTACCCAGTATATTCCCCGACTATCCTTCCTATCTTTCTGAATGGAATTCCAAGCCTAAGAGACTATCTTTGGACTACACTGAACGATTGCTGATGGAATCTGCCTACTCTACTAAGAGCATAACTGACAACGAAAAAAAGGTAGATAAGTTCTTAGTTAGTTCATTTTCAGATATTCTTTCTTAGCTTAGCGACCTCGACGCTCGACCTACGAAACGCCTGGATAGCTCATGTATCCAATAACTATTTTTTTTTTTAATTAGGATAATTATTTCAGAAACCTATATTTACTAACAGGTTCGAATACAAAATGATCCATTAAAACTGAATAAAACATCATTTCGGCTTATATTGTCAGATATTTAGTTCAAACTACAGTCATAGTCGCTTATTATGAACCCGCTTAATATAAACATTCGTTTATTATGAACTAACCTCCTGGTCCCAATTTCATCTTTTAGATAGGATTTGTATTGAATCAAGTTCGCTTAATATGAAGTATCTCTATTATGAACAGATTTGTTGGTCCCCTGGTGGTTCACAATAAGCGACCCTGACTGTATAATATTTCTTATTGTTAAATTTTGGATAGTGAACGTCGACTTGAATTATCCAATCATCTTAATTTTTTTTTCGATTAAACAACAATCCAATAATCCTAGTATTGGACTTTTAATTAGGACCGTGTTTCATCTCCTCGCCCGCATCAATATTCAGCTACCGCATATATTGTCATTTGAGATCAGTATCCCATTATATTTCAGGTACAATGATTTATTGCTAGAGATCGAGTCGATATACCAGCATTTCAAAATATAGTGATGGTTATTGAGACTTCAATGCGTGAATTAAATGTTTGTAGCCAATTATATATCAAATTATCAGCCTTGATTATATTATAAAATAATGAGATACTGGTCATGTTATAACGCCTGCCCGCATCCCCACTGAAGGTCTTTTTAGAGCTGAAACAACTTTACTATTAACAGTAGTCATAGCTCTTGAAGAATATTTGAATAGTTTGCAGGGATTTTAATGAAATGTATTTAATAATTCACAAATTGAGTACCTAAATAACGTGGCTGGGTGTGCAGTTTTCTCTTATACAAAAAATCTAACCTATTTAACAACTGATAAGGCATCTCAAAAAATTATCGTAGATTTATTAGACAGGGGTCACTTATGTATCCATATATTGCTGTTATCGACTGCGTTACTACTTGTATTATCCATAAAACTTTCATCAAATTGCTAACTCTCAAGTTCTTCGAAAACAGTTTTATCCCGGTTCAACTCGAACTAAATTACTAGTATGTATTAATTTTAATCATAGTTGATGACAAATGGATTGATATGTGTGAGAGAATTGTGTTGTTGTGAAGTATAATAATTCTTCTCTTTCGTAGGAATGGTGTGGCAGGACCGGATAAAGGATGAAGAAAGAGAAGTGATGTCTAACGGAATAACAACGTTTTGATCTTCCTTAATCTTAGAATATTATCTTCTCTTCATAACATCCTTCAGTTTACTAATTTTAATTCATGTAATTCACCATTTCAATAATTATTATTCCTACTTAGTGTCTATTTGTTAGTCTTGCCGTGCTGTGCTATGAATCTATTTCGAATGTATTTGTTTGTTTGTAATTAATATTATGATTATAATCGCTCATTTATTAAGTACTTAACCTTTTGGGCTCAATGATATGACTTTACTAAGTGTGGTGGACAAATAGAAAGCGAATAAATGTTAAATTGATAATTAGTGATAAATTCACTTAGCTCGTTTAACCAATCCATGGTCCAGAAAAAAAGGTCTGCGCCATTGCCTTAGTGTATTAGAATGCTATGGTTAATCCTTACTACTAGTATTAAAATTCGATTAATGTGTGTGTATATATATATCTGTAACGAATTGATTGAAGAAACTGCCAGGCGCAGAAAGCTGATTTTTGGCATGTAGGAGTCTTTTGGCTATGACTCCAGTAAGTTCTGAGCTCAGAGCAAAATGTCGGCTCATCATGGAATTATGACGCCATTGTCACATTTTTAAAAGTTAAGCAACAGAGTTATTCGAGCATAACTCAGCCATTATAGGAGATAGAACGCTAAAATTTTAATTGAATATGTATACTAACATACCTCACATATGATGCAACTATTATCAAAAAATGATTACTCGTCACTTTGTTATGACGTCATCATTACGCATCAAAAATTTAAAAATTGACAAATTTGGTGATTTTTCGAGTGATATCGATTATCACAGTAGGACAGACATATTTAGAGATGCTATCTCCCTTATATTTAACCAAAGTACCCCCAAGCGACCGAAGGGAGCCTCTGGTGGACACAAAGTGTCCGCCAGCCGCGCAACGCAAGCAAGCGAAGCGCGCTTGTTTTATTCAAAACCCGGCGATTTTTGGCGAACCCCGTAGGACGATTACCTACAATGACCCCATGGGACAATATTTCGTCTTAGGAACATCAATATTTTCTTATAAGACATACTAATCGGTATGAAAAAAACAGAGCAAAGTGGTATCTTCTGGGTGCATGATGACTCCTTCCGACTCTACTATTTCGATTTGCAAACATTCTTGCGGTCAGTGGAAGGGTCAGTAGAAGGGGTCAATAGAAGCCCCGTGTGCCGCGCCTCTGGTTATAATTGTACCTTTTTGGTTACAGTTGAAACCGGTTTTTTCTTAATTTCTTTATTTTCTTACAATTTCAAAATATTTTTGGTGTAAAAAAATCCAAATCTATACTGATCCATCGGCTTTTTCTACTTTAAGACTTGTGAAAGAATAGTGAGAATTAAACGTTTTCTACTGTATTGTTATTTTTTCTAGGTTTATTTTTCGCGGAGTTGAACTCCAACAGCAGCTGAATGTGTTTCTCTTCTTCCTGATGATCTCATTAGAGGAAATGGAGATATTTCACCAACATTTCTCATAGAGATGCTATTTCCATTCTAAAATCACATCATGTATGCTTGGAGAAAAATACCGCTCTCAATCACCTCACAAACCAGTTCTACCAAATGGCATCGCATTCGGCAACGTCCTAATTAAAATCTTTCCTCGGCAACCAAATCGCTTAACTCTTAGGAAGCGAAGAAATTCATTCGAGGCTATGGAATACAGTTAATGCATCAGAAACAACAGGCAACCGCTAATAAACAGCTGATTGAGCATAGATAAGGGTATGGATGTAAATCCTAGGGGGCATATATCCCCCCTTTATGGCTTTATAGACTACCTGAACTGATATTGAATTGACTAAACTTTGTGAAAAATATTCCATTGTCTTGTCATTTGTTGGAAAACTTAGAAGAATCTGGGCATATTATGAAGTAAAAGTTGTCAACTTCCTGAGACAAAGTCCCAGGCTCCTATTTGATCTCACAGCGACATTTAGTATGGATTTCAAATTTTGATTTTTCCTGCCACAATGTTTAAAGCAGGAATGCCGCAAGCACATTCCTTGTATATTCCTGTTCGAATAAATTAAGTATATCTCAGAATTACAATCTAGTAATTTAGGCTAAAAATCCCTAGTGTCAGAATATTTCATTGCCTCCGAAAGTCAAAAGTCTGCTCACAGATAGAGAGGCAAACATATTAATGTACTATCTGAATGAGTATCACGGACAGTGGATGTATTCATGCGAGGTATTCTTGACATTTTGGGCAGTCAAGACAAGTTATTTCTGTTGAGATATTCGTCAAGTTTTCTATCCAAAAGATATGGATTATTTTGACAGGTTGGATTTAGTTTTTTATCTTTTTGTCGCACTACTCACCTAGCTAACCTTGTGTTCGTTTTATTGGTTTATCGTGGTATGTGAGGAATGTAACTACAGTCCACTTCCGAAAACCGGGGCACCTCGGGACCGGTAAACGGAAGTTTCGTCGCCCGGAATGTTCGTCGCATGAATTATATTTCTAATTATTTTTAACGCTATCAAGTGCGAAAGAACAATTTATCTTAATAAGTAATAACTATAAATAGCTTGCTTATCTATCTCATTTATCATATTTTATATAATACAACCGCGCTTCGCTTGCTTGCGCTGTGCGGCTGGCGGACACTTTGTGTCCGCCGGAGGCGCCCTGCGGGCGCTTGGAGTCACAATGATTAATTATAAGGGAAATAACATCCTTAAATACGTCTGTCCTACTGTTATAATCTATATCGCACGAAAAATCACCAAATTTATCATTTTTTTAAATTTTGATGCGTAATGATGACGTCATAACAGAGTGATGTGTCATTATTTTTTGATGATAGTTGTATCAACGATGTGGACTTCATCTCTTGTACAATTGCCGAAAACTGAATCAATTAAACGAACAATTCGAAACCGTAAAAATTTCTTGAAGGTTTAGATAATCCATCATATGCATCTGATTTACAAATTCTCGAAAGGTACAAAGTACAGTCAGGGTCGCTTATTGTGAACCACCAAGGGACCAAAAAATCTGTTCATAATAGAGATACTTCATATTAAGCAAACTTGATTCAATACAAATCCTATCTAAAGATGAAATTGGGACCAGGAGGTTAGTTCATAATAAACGAATGTTCGTATTTAGCGGGTTCATAATGAGCGACCCTGACTGTAACTTCAAAGGGTGAATCATTTTTACTGTTTGACTCAGGTTTTGGAGATGACAACAGGATACTTATGTTTGGCACACCTAAAATGGTTCCAATTCTTCATCTCAGTTTTGGTATGCAGATGGAAACATTCAAAGTAGCACCTCAACAGTTCTACCAAATTTATACCATTCACGCCGAAAAAGATGGGTATACTCTTGTATTTATGCATTGGTGACACAAAGACGAGATTACTTACAACAGGATGTTCAGAAAGTTGTTAGAATTACAACCGGAATTAAATCCATTGTATGTTATAGTAGATTTCGAAAAAGCAGCAAACAACGCATTGAAAGAACAGTTCCTCGCTGTTATCTCTGGATGTTTCTTCCACTTCTCCCAAACATCTTTAGGCACATGCAATCATTGGGATTAACAACACAATATATGGAAGATCCAGGGTTTGCGATTTATATGATAATGCTTCCCAGTCTCGCATTTGTCCCAGAAAATGAAGTATGTGATTGTTTCACAATACTCATGGGTGAATTTCCGAAATCAGCAGTAGAATTAGCGGATTATTTCGGCAGAAGGTTACCTGATCAAACCAAAAGGGTTCCTCCATTTCCTATGAGGTTTTGGAATATGCATGAACGCGTTTTGAATAAGAAGGCGAGGACAAACAATTCAGTTGAGGGATGGCATAATTCATTCCAGTCTGGCATTTCTATTCATCACCCAAGTTTCCCTAAATTAATGAATTATTTGCAACGGGAACAATCCCTGCAAGAAGCAAAATATGCGAAATGGGAGACTATTCAATTTAGTCACAAATTATCAAAATCGAGATACCATACCATATTTAAAAGGGATTGCACATAATTTTACATTCTAAAGTCATATTTCCATGCTTATAACGTATTTCCTATTTAATTAACTATAATACCTTCATTGTTTCTACCATAGACTCCTTAAATAGAAGGACTAACATCTCGGGTCCTGGAACTTGGGTCCATTGTGTATTATTGATATCCCGTAATCCGCTCAAGTTAGACATGGGAGATGTATTATTGTTGAATAGGAAGTCGTATTTTTAGAGTCCATTGGTCATGATGGCCTACCTCAACTATGTGTGGAATGTGAGTTATGTGGTTTTTCACAGATTTAAGATACATTTTGGCAATTTTCTGACCTGTTTTAAGCACATTTTAAAGCGTTATTAATGTGTGATTTTCGAAGATAATCAAGGTAGGAACGAGTTAATTCGAAATATTTGGACGCTTCAAATGGAATGTTGCTACATTCCAGCGTTGCTATGGAAACGTATGTATACCATTTGAGCCGATATCTTGAAAACCGTTACAGTTAGACAGTCAAATTTGACTATATTTGATAGATAATAGGTTACTTTCTATTAGCTCCTAATACATTTTATAACATTAAATCTCAAGGTTTTCGAGATATGGTGCAATTTAACAAATATGATTCATAAAATATATTGCACCATATCTCGAAAACCTTAAGATTTAATGTTATAAAATGTATTAGGAGCTAATAGAAAGTAACCTATTATCTATCAAATATAGTCAAATTTGACTGTCTAACTGTAACGGTTTTCAAGATATCGGCTCAAATGGTATACATATTTGAAGTGTCCAAATATTTCGAATTAACCCGTTCCTACCTTGATTATCTTCGAAAATCATACATTAATAACGCTTTAAAATGTGCTTAAAACAGGTCAGAAAATTGCCAAAATGTATCTTAAATCTGTGAAAAACAGGTGTGAAAAACCACATAACTCACATTCCACACATAGTTGAGGTAGGCCATCATGACCAATGTACTCTAAAAATACGACTTCCTATTCAACAATAATACATCTCCCATGTCTAACTTGAGCGGATTACGGGATATCAATAATACACAATGGACCCAAGTTCCAGGACCCGAGATTGCCAGATACTAGTCCTTCTATTTAAGGAGTCTATGGTTTCTACATTTAGTATAAACTCAATTTTTGTGTGTGTATAGGTATGTATTTGCATATATCTATCTATCTGTAACGAATTGATTGAAGAAACTGCAAGCCGCAGAAAGATGATTTTCGGCATGTGGGAGTATTTTGGCTATGGCTCCACATGAAACAACATTTCTGCAATTCTTGTCAAATTTGTAACCAGTCGAAGGCGAATAAGGCCACAAAACAGACTTTGCAACCGTATGGGCTCCAGGAGTTAAATCCTAGATCGCAGTCGCTGTGGATGTGGCAACCTTACATTGGAGAGACGATCACCATTGCTACTTCCAGTAGTTGACATGTTTACGCGGCATATGAGCTTGCTTCATTGCAAAATCAGACAGCAGAGGTTATTGAATCTGCTTTTGTCTCAGGTTGGATTCACGGGATGGTGTTGCGAATTTATTGATATCGGACCAGGGGGGCGAAATGTTGGTGGAGAGACAATAAATCGACTTGCGTCAAATTAGAGATAGAAAAAAGACTTTCGACACGTTACCTCCCCGAGGGGACGGGTTGACCGAGCTCTATTGGAACCGTGGAGCAAGTTATGCGATGTCGCTTGAAAAAGGAGATCTTTAAAACGGATTGACCGTATTTGCTGAGCGAAAGTCGGATTCGCATATGCAATTAGATGGTGTACACCTCTACGAAGATATCACCTCGCGAAATGATGTACGGCGACAGTTTGAGGAATCCAATCGATGCTCACTTAAGAATATACCATCAATCGGAAATGCTAGCGAAAGTGAGTGTTTAGAGGAACTTAACGAGATACCAGAGGAGGTATAGGAAGTGGCTGCTCAAAATTATATGGACGCTAGGGAAATAGTGATACGGAAGCCGACAAAGGTAATAAGGATACCGTATTTCCCTGAATAAGCGCCGGGTCTAAAGGGTGAGCGAAATAAATAAGCGCCGGGGCTCGAAAAAGCGTCGAACGCCGGGGCATTTTAGTTCTCTGAAAATCATATCAAACTAGTATTCTCAGTAGTGGCATAGATAGAAGTGCTTTTTGAAACATTACATTATCCTTTTTTAATAGAACTAACATTCTCAGTTGTGGCAAAAATAAAAGTGCCAGTCAATGTAGTAAACAAAAAAAGAGCGCCGGGTCAAAATAGCGAATGAAAAAAATAAGCGCCGGGGCTTGAATAAGCGCCGGGTCTAAAGGGTGCACGAAATAAGCGCCCGGGCGCTTATTCGAAGCAATACGGTATTGCAGATTATGTAGGACCGTAGGTGACCAGGTATTCCTGAGTTAGGAGTCCTGGAACGGCTCATTGGATCTTATTTGGTAACAAAGGGGAGAGGGACCAACGTATTGTTGAGGGACCTTGTCAGTGGGAAAGAAAAGATAGGTACATTTGAATAGGTGCAAACTGCTCTTCACTCATTACGAATTCCAAATGAACTACCTGGACACTAGAGGAAGTAGAATGCAGGCCAAGTGAAGTAATGATACCAGGCGTGGAGGGAGAAGGGGACGCAAATTTTTTGAAGGAACATTAATCGGAAGAACGGTCAGAAGATCGCCACGAACGCCAAAGCAGATTATGGAACTTTTCGGCGAGCCCATTTCTTGACGGAACTTGAAGACACGAAGTGTCAATGACAAGAGCTGACAATTCAGAAGGAGGAGTGCTGTGGTAGAATTCGGATTCAACCTTAGCATACATGGTGGTACATATGTGCTTTATATATTTACACTTTTGGTTGTTGTTATTCTAAGCAATATACACTGTAGCGTGACCTACTTTATATAAGGCCTATTCACCAACTTCGAGAACCGTGACCATTGCTAAATAGAAGGCCATCGAATATTTATACAACATATCATAAAAGCATTAGCCATGCATGATTGACCTTAAATGTATTACATACAAGCATATATAAACATGGTATCAAAGTATACATATTCGTTGAGAAAATTATGATTAGCCATCATCCATTTGCGCAATTATAGCTATATTTCGTATCAAATGTTTTCATTTTCTAAACTGTTTTAAACATACTTTGAACCATTATTGAATTTTTTGGTAACTCCAAGCTGGGATGGGTTGATTCGAAATATTGTGAAAGTTTTAATGGAATGCTGCTGCATTCCTGCCTTGCAATGGAAACTCATTTTGGTCAATTAATGCTGTATTGTGAAATCTCATACTTGCCAATTGTCCCGTTTTTGGCTGGACATCCCGCTTTTTCCACTTTTCTATTGAGCTAATTTTCTCTAGTGTCCCGCTTTTACATGAAATTTCCCCATTTTGCCCCGATTTTTTGTATTCTATGTATAATACTTTTCTATTGCGTCCCGCCTTGTCCCGCGAAATTCAACGCTGCGTCCCGATTTCATCATGACTCAAGTTGGCACGTATGAAATCTATAGCAACTAGGCGTTCAAATTTGAACTTATTCGATAGACAATAGGTTACTTCCGATTCAATAGTAATTTAATTTGTATCCCTAAATTCGATGTTTTGAGTTATGGGTCAATTTATAAATTTTTGTCATGTTTTTTAAATTTACCCATAACTCAAAAAATATCCAATTTAGGATACTAATTATATTACCATTGAATAGGAAGTAACTGTAATGCGAAAATGGTTCGACTTTTCGAAAAAGGAAATAGTTCGACTTTTTATCATTAGGATTAATGGTGTTTTTTATTCGAACTATTTCCTTTTTTGGAAAGTCGAACTATTTCCGGTTTTGGTTCGAACTATTTCCACCATACCGGAAGTAACCATAGCCTACTGTATATAAGGCCTCAGTTCAATTCAATTAGACCGACAAATCAAAAACCGTTTACAATAGAGCTTTGAAATCTATTATTACTATATACAAACATTATATCAGAGTATCCAATCCATCTGTCAAAAAGTTGATATGTCATCAAGCTGTTGCGCGATAGGCTCTTTTTAGAACGAAAAATGCTGCTGTTCTAGCTCATTTAAAACATCGTATTTCTAATGCTTGAATTTTTGATAGAACTGTCACTGGAAAAATGGTCCGCGAAAATTTTGGTCCGGGGGACCAATTTTCCATGGAATTTTGGTCCGGGGGACCAATTTTTTCATGGAAAATTGGTCCTCCCCTGAAAATTTTGGTCCTACGTGGACCAATTTTCCATGGAATTTTGGTCCGGGGGGACCATTTTTTTCAGGGAATTTTGGTCCGGGGACCAATTTTCCATAAGGAATTTTGGTCCGCCATAACCAATATTTCAATGAAAAATGCATCACCATTTGGAAAGGATGTCAAGCCCCAGTGGCGCTGCGGTAGCTGTTATTAGGTCTAGTTATTATAGTTGGAATAGATAGGCACTCAATCAGGGTTGGCTAATTTAACCCACCCCCCGGGTTAAACCCGGATTTAACCCGGGTTAAACCCGGGCTGGGCAAAACCCCCTTTTGTGGGTTAAACTGGGTTAAAGTGGGTTTTATTCTAATGTACTTGTAAATCAGTTAATTTTAGCGATATCAATTGTTTGGATTGAAAATTCTTATTCTGCAAGTATTATTTTGAGATTCCGTAATGATATTTTTAATAAGACCTGATGTACGAACAATGGAATTTCTTAAAAGTTACAACAATCTGAGGTGCATTAAGTAAACAATCAAAGGATACTACGTACTATTATTTATGTAGAGCAGTTCACCTTACCTACTCTAATCATAGCGATTACTACATGTATAATGCTAATTTTGTTGGTGGCCCAGTGATCCTGTTCAAAGCTTTTTTCTAAAAGTAGAAGGTCTAAGGTGAGGCGCATAAATGCTTCAATTGAGTGGATATTTTCTAACTTTCGTTTAGTCCAGAACAAACTTCGAAATAGATTAGACTTAGAGAACCAGCAAAATTGGTAATCTGTTATCGGGAATTGAGAGATTCAGTGGAGTTTGACTGGTGATTTGCTTTTCATTTGTTTTAGATTTTGATATGCACCTCTTACAATAAATACGCTTATATAATTAATTATCTCGTTGAATTTGAAAACAAGGACAATAACTGGGAAAATCCGTTTCTGGACAATAAAACCCGTTTTAACCCGTTTTAACCCGGGTTAAACTAATTAAACCCGGGTTTTACCCGGGTTTAACCCACTGGGCTGTGCAAAACCTATTTAACCCGGGTTAAATTCCAACCCTGCACTCAATAGGAAGAGAGTTCAGATTTTAGAGAACAGAATAAATAAAATACACTTATTAGATTTGAGATTAGCTAAATATGTATCAGGGTTTCCGTGGGAATTAAATTTCAATTCACATTCCCATCCCATTCCCATAAAATTCCTGTGGGAATCCCCATAGGAATCCTATGGGGATCCCCGCCGGGGGAAAAATCACTCCCATTCCCACAGCAACCCTGGTATATTGGGACATGTCCAGTATTTTAGTTAAAACCGGGGATATCCTGCAGCTGTCCCGTCCTGTCCCGGATATTAGTAACAACCATTGTTTAAGTGTTGGTATGACTAGAATGAGTTACTTCTTGGTATCATACTGTGATATAACGAATCCATAACAATACAGTATTAGTATGCAACTGGGGATAAGTATATTCAGGAATCTTGAACGCCTGAGTATTGTCCATCTAATGTATTGAATACTAAAATATGAATTGTCAGTCCGGGGTCAAACAACTTCGACAATTAAAAGTATAAAAATCGAGGATGTCAAATGATTGATAGAATCTAATTTTCCATGAAAGAATTAGTCTCCCAGACAATTTTTTCTGAAAGAAATGGTCCCCGGACCAATATTCCCTGAAAAAAATGGTCCCCCCGGACCAATTTTCCCTGAAAAAAATGGTCCCCCCCCGGACCAATTTTCCATGAAAAAAATGGTCCCCCCCGGACCAATTTTCCCTGAAAAAAATGGTCCCCCCGGACCAAAATTCCATGGAAAATTGGTCCATAGTAGGACCAAAATTTTCAGGGGAGGACCAATTTTCCATGAAAATTTTGGTCCCCCGGACCAAAATTTTCGTGACAGAACTACAATAGGAAGGTCTTAATCCAAAAACTCTGAAAATCTTATTTGGAGTGTCTAGCCATTCCTCATTTGCTATGGAAGCAAAAAAATGAAGATTTAAGCCATGACTCAAAATGTATAGATCGTAGACACTAAGAAATTCTACCATTCAATCCGCAAGCTATTACTTCCTATATGATAATAATACTGTTCCCATGTTTATTTTCGAAGTTTTCTGAGTTATCTAGAATTTTATCACGATCTATAGAGAAGTATGATATGTGAGAAAATAGACACGCGAACAGTATTATTATCTTATAGGAAGTAATAGTTCTCCGATTGAATGATATAATTTTTAGTGTCTACGATCTATACATTTTGTTTATGGCTTAAACATTCAATTTTTTACTTCCATAGCAAATGACATTCCAAATAAGATTTTCAGATTTTTTGGATCAAGGCCTTCCTATTGTTGTTCTATCAAAAATTCAAGGATTAGGAATGGAGTTGACGATGTTTTAAATGTGCTAGAACAGCAGCATTTTTAATTATAAAAAGAGCCTATTGTGCAATAACATGATGATGTATCAAAAATTTGACAGCTGAATTGGATACTCTAATACAGTGATTCTCAAAGTGGGCCGTAGAGCCCCCAGGGGGCGCTGAAAGGTTGTTGGGGGGCGCTAATATGTTTTGTTAGCAATACATCTACGATATTTGAACCTCAAAAAAATGTGTATTCCAGAATATTGATGGTCAATCTTTGAAACAAATTTCAACATTCACTGTAGTTGTTAGAGCTAGAAAGTACAATAATCACACTGTCAATGGCTTCTCGTGACTAATTAATACAATAATTACACTGTTGATGGCTTACGGATCATGAGTAAGGGGAGGGGGCGGTGTCGACAGTAAAATCCTGATTAGGGGGCTGTGTGCTAAATTAGTTTGAGAAACACTGCTCTAATATAATGTTTGTATATTTGTGATAATACATTTCAAAGGTCTATCGTATACAGTTTTGATTTATCGGTCTAATTGAATTTTAACTGTATACTTTATTAAAACTGGCCTCCTATTTTTATTTTTCTATATCTTTCAGGCCTTCTCGGTGACATACACGGCCGTATATTAAGTAGGTCATGGTTAGAGACTAGCTTCCAACGGTTGACGTGGGTTTTTAGGGGTGTAGATCCCGAATGTCGTATTTTCGACTCGACTATATGATAAATTATTTGTTTACTTTTGTTTACAAGAGATACCTAAAGTAAACAAATCTTTAAAATGTATTTGAAATTAATTTTCAATCATTAATCTTTTGATATTATTAAGGGCATAGATTTCAATTATTCAATGTTTGGACTTATTTTGATAATTTCTTTATTACAATATATTCATAAAATAATCAAATTTGGATTAGTGAAAGTAATCAATATTTGGCACCCATAGAGATTTTTGAATTTGTTGACTTTCCCAGGCGCCCGCAGAGTGACTCGGTGAACACGAAGTGTTCACTAGCTGTGCTACGCAAGTCCGCAAAGCGCGCTTGTATTCATTATTTCCCTATTCCATTATTTAAATTTTGTATATATTATTGTCTGATATCTTATTTCTCATTTGTACGAGAATACGAAATACAAACTAAAATAATTAAGAATATATAGTGAGACTAATGTTCTGAAGAGTCTAAAACTTGCTAATTTTAAGGGTAGGACAAACGACTACATGTTGAGTAAGGACTAATGTATGCTCCTCAATCTTGCACGAAACAGCGCAACCATATTTTAACCTAACATCAAGGTAAGAACGTGCATTCTAAGCATGGAATTATTTCGGAACGCAAGTCGCTCCTTTAGGTGTATAATATTGCTTAGGAGCGCGAAATAAGATAATTTTCTCCTATACCATGATGATATTGATCGGTTTATGTGGACTATGTCATAGTTTGGTTCCCCTTATGTTATTGAGGTTCTTCCAAATCTACAATTCATAGGTTTATTCCATAGTTTTATTATGTCCTTAAATGGAAATGAGTAAATAATATTTTTATTTTTATTGATTCACTAGTGATTAAATGTGGCAATATATAGTAAGTAGAGTATATGGAGAAGATCTCAAAGCTAATCAAGCTAAAAAATTTGCTGAAATCAGAAAATATTGCGATAGATATGTTTCAGCACCAATTACGATATCTCAATATAGAATGTTGCACTGCGACTCGTATACCGAACAACTAAAAATGGCAGCTAAATCAACACAAACGAAATTTCAAGACATAGTTCCATTATCACTATACCACTTGAATTGTAATTTATCCTTCCAAGATTTACTCGAACTAATTAACCTTGAAGAATCAGAAATAAAATCATCAAATGATTTGTTTCATTTACTCTTCCAAAATTCAGATTTTTTTCTCAAGTCGATTTATATCAACCAGTACTCTTTCAATAATCCAATTCCGTTCTATTTTCCGATTATTGATACATCCTTCCACGAGTCACAATTCACAATCTGCAAAGAACTATGGTATTCTCTCACTCCTCATAATGCGATCATTTCATTCGGTTTAGGAGGTGCTGCTAATAGTGCAGTTGGAAAGTCAAAACTGCTTGACATGTTATTTGAGATAAATTTCACTGAAAGCAATCCTCAGAGTAGTTTCTTCCATTCGAATTCTATTGATTTAAAACTGACAAAGAACTTTTATCCTGGAGATAATTGTGAGAAGTATTTCACAGATTGGGCATTTTTTGATTGCCACACACCGACTCCGATAAACTTTATTAATTCCCTTTTAAAACATGTTAATATTCTTATTGTACATGTTCTTGAATCTGATTTGCTTGCAAAATTTGAAGAAATTGAGAAAGAATTAAAGTCAATGAACCTTAAAGATAAATATATATATATATTCATCAGAGACGTTTCTGAAAAGCAGAAGATATATAAAGTGTTCAAGGAAATAGAATATAAAATCATTAAAATACCTAATCTGAAAGAAGAATCACACAAATTAAAGTTGATGAAGCGAGAATTAAAAGAAGTGGGAAAAGAGTTGATACTACTAGGAAATAAAATTCCCAAATTTACTTCAAAAAGTCTTGAAGAACTTATTAAAGATTACGATGCAAATCTTTGGGAAGAGATAGAGGATTCACAAAAGTTAGTGGAAGATATTATTGATGGTATCATATCACAAAGATCAAGTGAAGGAATCAATTATGAATTTCTAAGCTGTTATCCCATATTTATAGGCCTTATGAAGAAAACCTATCAAATATCCAGTCAAGATGAACAAGAAACAGTAGAAAAATTGAATATACAGCGAAGTGATTGTTTTAAAAATTTAAAAAACATACAGCAATGCTATGTCAATGAGATATTTTTTAAAATTATATCGGATAAAAATTGCATATTGATATTAGGGAAACTGGTACTAGAGCTTCAGCGAATAACCAATGAGGTATGCAGTTCAAACAAACCAAAGCAGCAAGCCAATGATAAATATTCAGTTGAAATTCTGTGGAGAGAAGCAATACTTGGACAGAAATATTGGAACAAAAATTCAGTTTCTCCCGGAAATGAATATTTTGATAAACTGAGTAGAAGTATGTGTAATCTCGTTCAGAATGGCGAACCATTCGAATTGATCGATGGAGATAATCTCGTATTTTTCAGTAAAGAGCTCAATGATTTGTTGCGACATTTTCATGTTAGACAAACTGACTTCGTGCAACGTTATAATAAAGGCACTGGAAGAATTACTGAAGCTCCAATTGTGCTGAGTATTATTGGTCCTCAGAGCTCTGGGAAGTCAACTCTCTTGAACTACGTGTTTGGCTGTAAGTTTATCACAAGCTCTGGGAGATGTACCAGAGGAGTATATGCTTCTGTAATGGAACTAAGCGAACCGATAAATGATTCAAAGTTTTTTCTAATAATAGACACAGAAGGAATTGAAGCTACTGAAAGGGAAGAAATTACGAATGCATCAAACATACACTTTGATAGAACTCTGATATTATTTTGTTTATCTGTATCAAACATTGTCATAATAAATTTACCAGGAGAAATCGATGTCAGAATTAAAGAGTTATTAAAGATTTGTGCATTTTCACTCAACCACTTAAGAGTTAACCGTGCTACCTTGCCTAAGATCATCTTTGTACTAAATAAAGTTGCTGATCCGAATTTATCAAAGCGAAAAGATGCTTTAAAGATTTTGATAAAAAGTTTGGATGACGAAATTGAAGACACAAAACACTCCAAAAAAATAAAAATATCCGATCAAATAAATCTGACTGAGGCAGATTTATATACTTTACCAAATGCATTCAACACCATTAGTGTCGATACTCCAGCAGAAGAGATATTCGATAAGGGAGTGATCAAACAAATCCCAGCATCAAATTTCGCCCTTGAATGTTCAAAGCTAAGAAAGTCTATATTTGACCAACTTAAAAGCAGTCCGACAAACAATCGTCCCACATTCACTAGCATGAGTGAATGGCTTAGCATGGCAGGGGGAACGTGGAATTCTATAATACGATTCCAAGACATTGTCAGATATAAAGATTTGAATGAAGTGAAACATCATGAACAGTTGGACAAGTTTGTAGAAGAATTGATGGAAAGTATGATCCATTCCAAGGAAGATGAACTCAAAAAAAGTTTGGAAAAAATTTCAAATGAAATTTCTGAAATGCAAATGCTTAAATCATCAGAATTAAAGGATGAAATAAATAAGAAGACACAAGATTTCGAAAATAGTTTCGATACAATTAAAGAACAATGTCTCTACAAGTATGCAGAAAATGCACCTGATCTTAGTGAATCCAGATTAATTGTGAAGGAGCATAGAAGTCGCCTGGAAAGATTGATATCTACTGAAAAAATAAATTATAGAATATTTCTTAATACTCGAACAAGTGAAATATATTATCAAAGAAAAAGAAAAGAATGGTTAGATGAGTTTAGAAAAGGAATTACAAGTAATTCAAAGAAATTCATTAATTTTACTCATGAACAGTTGAATAAAGAATTTGAAATGCTATGGGGAGAAAAAATTGAAAATGATGATTTTGAAGAAATATACAGAGAAAGTGATCTACAAGACTTTTATTTAGCATTTTCGAACGAAGTAAAGTTAATTAATCAGCAGGAAATACTTGAAATGTACTCTCAAAGCAAATATAATTCTGATGAAATTATTAAAAAAATGCGAGAAAAAATTGTTCAGAGTTTGACAAATTTATATGAGATAGCAGAGCCATATTTTTATCCTGCAAAGCAATGTTGTCCACTCAAAGATATTCAGCCTTATTTCCATTCACCACATTTAGAGTATCTAACTGAAAATGATTTTTATTATGTACACTCAACAGAGGGTCAAGAATCTAAGTACATCAGATATTTTCCTAACAATAAAGCCATATACAAACACGCATGGGTGCCAGGTGATTGTGTTCCTCTTCTAAAATCATGTTCTGGGTACTATCCTGATCATGACATTGATTGGGGATATCTCAGCCCGAATAAACAAATTAGTAAACTTATTGGCTCTTTAATGCGTAGACAACTAATACAAAGTGTTAGTGATGATTACTATCAAGAAAATACGAAATATTTGTATAACATATCTGTCCCTAAAATCTTTAAAGATTTGGTCGATGATGTTAAGAGATTTATGGAAAAGGACCCAGAAATGAAGCCTTATACGTTAAAATTAATAGCAGATGCATTTCAGAAGAGAATTGACATCTTTAATCACGAGATCGGTTACATAGGGGCCGAATTAACCTTGTATGCATGTCGAAACATAGCTTCCTACATTTTTTCATTGGCTTTCCGGAGCTATTACTCCAAAAAATGGGAATTATATTTAGATAATCGTAAAAATATAGTCACAGAAAAAGATAAATTGAAGGATTATTTCTTCACCAAAGTCGAAATTTGCAAGGTCATATACTGTCAAAACCCTTCAGAATCTGATATGAATGACATCAAAATATCAGAGAAATTTGGAAATTTATTGTTGAAGAATTTCAAGGAAAAGGCAAAATGTTGTTTAATAGGCGCTACAAATAATAGACTGGATCGTGATCGTGAGTTTTTCAAATATGATTCTTTAGTATCAGAAGCTGAAATAATCGTTTTGGATGCTATTAATAAAGGTGAGAATGTCGAAAATGATGCGGGAAATTTTATTGTACAATATTACTGCAATCGAAATAATGCTCTTAAGATTGTATTTGAGAAGAGATGGAAAGAATTTATAGATTCAAATAAAGAAGAAATCATTCAAGAAGCAATCCAAAAGCAACAAAACATGATCAACGAATTAGTTGAAGAGCTAGAAAAACTTATGGTTTTAATGAACGAAGAAGATAAGTCTATTTTCAAAGCTGATAATATGTTCCAACCTCTAGACAATCAAGATAAGGAAATTGATAGCTTTCAACTGATAGAGAGTCCATACCGAACAACGATACTTTTCTTGAGCATGTTAATGAACCCAAATATTAATTTATTGAACTTTAAAATACAATTTTCTAAAAAATTTGATTATCAAGGAATAAGAATGCGTCCATGTCTTTGGATTATACAAGATGAAAAAATTCTCAACTGTATTCATATTTCAGATGTCTTGTTTAGAGCTGTTCAAGAAACTAAAATGTTTGAATCTGAAATTATTTTCAACCTCTATACATATAGCAATCATTTTAAACGAACTCTTGAACAAAGCAAAATTCAGATTTTAGACTTCGAGTTTACTCAGTATATCGATAAGAATGTAAAAATGCACTTAATAACACAATCATTAGGTTGCACTAATAAATGTCCTTGTTGTAGAAAGTTTTGTAGACAGAAATTCAAACATTACGGTAAGTGTGTCACATCTGGTCACCAGTTTGCCTCAATGGGAGGAAAGGCATGGTGTAACGATAAAGAACATTCTGCTCTCTTTTTTCGTTGCGAGGATTACGAAGATGATATGGTTGTTGCATTACCTGGAAGGTTGATCAAGTGGGGAGATTTTAAATTATCTTCAAGTAGGAAATGGGATTGGGACCGAGACCTAAGTGCAGATAATTTATATAAGGAAAATACGGCTATAAATTTAATAAAAGTTTGGGATCTTTTTGGTAGGGAAATCTTGAAATACCATCGTGCTGCAAGGATAACATTTAGACCTTACCAAGAAAATAACTCAATATCCTCCGAAATAAAATTTCAGATTTGCTTCGTGATTGATGGAACTGGGTCAATGGCAACGGATATCGAGAGAGTCAGAATTTCGGTTCAATCTATTGTTAATTCTTACAAAAAATCCAACAAACTGATAGAATTTCGTGTCGTAATATACCGGGATCATTGTGACGCAAATATTTTAGAACATTTTCCAAAAGATTTTCACTTTTCAACGAGAGAAGAAGATATTATCAATTTTTTAGGAAAGGTTTGTACAGAAGGTGGAGGAGATGTTCCAGAAGCTTCTCTAGACGGACTGGCGATTTGCCTCCTTGCAAATTGGGAAAGAAACGACTCTAAGACCAGGCGCATTGTAGTTCATTTATTCGACGCGCCACCTCATGGAGACTTTCCTAATTACAGACTACATCACAACAATAGCAATCCAGACCATTGTTGTTGCTGTTCTAAATTATGCAAATATGATTGGGATAGAGATGTTTGGAACAGTTTTCTAGAGAAAGAAATTGAATATCATGGTATTAATACTGGTGATTCAAATTGGATTGAGTTTGAATCTACCATGAGTAGAAAGCTAGATTATCTATGTAAAGGTTTTACTAAATGTGGGAAAGAACAGGTTAATGATGCAGTCATGCAAATTTTCATCAATTATCGAGATTGTTAATAAGATTATACCTGGTATTACAGGCTGATTATGACAAGACTTCTTGGATATCATTTTTATTATTACAAAAAATTATCATCGTTTTTACCTTTCTAGTTTAGGTCTTATAAATAAGTAAATTGAAGAATTTCTTCTTACTTAGATTATTTTATATATGAAAACAACTTCCTTTTATTATTATATAAATTATCTATAAATTAGGAAAAAGGCGCCTTTTTCATTGGCATATTATGGCATTCCGCGTCATAAAATTATTTTACCAGTGTATATCTTATATATTAAAATGCTAGGATTTGTTTGTTTGTCCGAATTGATTGAAGAATTGGAAAGTCGTAGAGATACGAAAATTGGCATGTAGGTGTCAAATGATGAATCTAGGATTAAATTCGAAAAGCTAAGCGAAATTTTCACACCTCTGCAAAAAAAATGGAAAACAATTTTTCACACCTTTTCTATACAATACTATGTACGGCTTCACTCTCACAATAGAAATCATTATAAGACACTATTGTAGGCTGTCATTGTTATTAATACTTCAAAGCAATAACTTATATAAATGTCTCAATTACATATGATAGTGTATGGCAATAAAAAAGGTTATTTGTATATTTTCACATCTTTATATACATATTTTCACACGATTTGACGAATTTTGAAAATTATGCTAGAGACTAGCTTCCAACGGTTGACAAGGGGTTTTAGGGGTGTAGATTTCGAATATCTTATTTTCAGATCGATATGATAAATTATTTGTTTACTTTTGTTTACAATCGATACATAAAGTAAACAAATGATAAAAATAGGTTAGATACTAGCTTCCAACGGTTGACAAGGGGTTTTTAGGGGTGTAGATTTCGAACATCATATTTTCAGATCGATATGATGAATTATTTGTTTACTTTTGTTTACAATAGATACATAAAGTAAACAAATGACAAAAATAAGCGAGAAACAAGCTTTCAACGGTTGACATGGGGTTTTTAGGGGTGTAGATTTCGAATATCATATTTTCAGATCGATATGATAAATTATTTGTTTACTTTTGTTTACAATCGATACATAAAGTAAATACATCTCAAAAATATGCTAGAAACTTGCTTTCAACGGTTGACATGGGGTTTTCAGGAGTGTAGATTTCGAATATCATATTTTTGGATCCATTGAAAAATTATTCGTTGACCTTTGTTTACAATATATATATAAAGGAAAAAAATTCCGAAAATAGTTTAGATTGAGTAACTCCAGGCGCCCACAGGGCGACTCTGCGGACACGTAGTGTCCGCAAGCTGCGCAGCGCAAGCAAGCGAAGCGCGCTTGTGTATATATAAATCATAACAATATCTACATTACAGTGGTGGCCCTAATCCGCTTCCACTGGAGACTGAAGAGGAGGAGGGGCTTTTCTCATTCGAACCAGGCTTGGATCTAGTGTAGACTCCCTCAACAAAAGTATTTATATTCTTCATTATTCCACGTGCACCATTTAGATGCCTTTTATGACATGAAATATCCGCTGCACTCAATAATTTTGACGAAATTCCCAACCTTGAATCCTTGGTGGCAGCATATCTCAATGGGTATTTATTGTATAAAACATGCACCTGCTCAAAACGACGCTCCGTCGTCACCTTTTAAGATTGACATGACACTTCGAAATCTAAATTTATATAGGGCCTTTTAATGGTGTACAACCACTTCTTTTGTCCCATTTTTAGGGGGAGAAAATTGGGAAAAAATCCACTATAAGTTGCATAATTAATTTTTATCACAGGTTATTGTACTGAACACCACCCGTTTACTTCATTACACATATGTGATAATTTATTTGACCTTGTAATGATCTTATTCCACGAATTCAAAAGAATATCACCAAATTCATTTTAAGCCATTTTCAATGGGGAGATTCCAATTTTTCGACAGTCGCCTAAACCACATATATAAATCGAACGTAACAATCACAATACTAAAAACTTATTAATCATTGAAAGAATGCATTGAAATCAAACTAAATTAATAATCCATAGGAGGTCATGGACTTCTAAACTACCTGGACAGTCTACCCTTTTCGACTTTATACCGAGTTACGGTAGGTCAGTTTGTTATTATTGATATCTCGAAAATCAAATTAAATTGGTATTAAATACATCTTATATATTAAAATGCTAGGATTTTTTGTTTGTTTGTTTGTCCGAATTGATTGAAGAATTGGCAAGTCGTAGATATACGAAAATTGGCATGTAGGTTTCAAATGATGAATCTACGATTAAGTTCTAAGATCTAAGCGAAATTTTCACACCTCTGCAAAAAAAATGGAAAACAATTTTTCACACCTTTTCTATACAATACTATGTACGGCTTCACTCTCACAATAGAAATCATTATACGACAATAGTGTAGGCTGTAATTGTAATTAATACTTCAAACAATAACTTATATGAATGTCTCAATTATATATTATAGTGTATGGCAGTTAAAAATGTTATTTGTATATTTTCACACCTTTATATATATATTTTCACACGATTTGACGAATTTTGAAAATTATGCTAGAAACTAGCTTCCAACGGTTGACAAGGGGTTTTTAGGGGTGTAGATTTCGAATATCATATTTTCAGATCGATATGATAAATTATTTGTTTACTTTGTTTACAATAGATACATAAAGTAAACAAATTACAAAAATAGGTTAGAAACTAGCTTTCAACGGTTGACATGGGGTTTTCAGTGGTGTAGATTTCGAATATCATATTTTCGGATCCATATGAAAAATTATTCGTTGACCTTTGTTTACAATATATATATATAAAGGAAAAAAATTCCAGAAATAGTTTATATTGAGTAACTCCAGGCGCCCACAGGGCGACTCTGCGGACACGTAGTGTCCGCAAGCCGCGCAGCGCAAGCAAGCGAAGCGCACTTGTCCTTACTATTAAAACTCGATTAATGTGTATACATGTGTATACAAATATATGTCATGGACCAAAGTGTAAATCGGCAAAGATTTTGGAAAATCTTTGGCTCAGCCAAATTGTCGAGTTAAACCTAAAATTGATGGTACAATAATAAATAAAATTATTAACAATTGTTCCATATTTACAACAAAGGTAGGAGTCATTTATACTAGTTACTTGTTCTGTTATGAGAGTTAGGATGTAGTTCAGTTGTTACTTGCTCTGTTTTGAGGGGCAGGATCAATGCTGCCATATATCATGAACAAAGTTCATAGATTTGACAATTTTCTTGAACTTTCGAGTTGTGGCATGAACATGGCATGAACCATGAACTTTGGCATGAACTTTTGACTTTGGCATGAATATGACACGAACCTTCACATTTAGCATGAACTTGCATGAACATTTTATTTTTGACATAAGCATGACAATAACCTTTTACCTTTAGCATGAACATGGTAAAATACCTCTTTGATTTAACATGAATATGGCATGAACTTGACATGAACATTTGAGTTTTGACAATAACTTAACAAGAACATTTAATGCTGTATGCATAGGCGTCGGATCCACCCGGCCACCCGGCATGGGCCGGGCGGCCCTAAGGGGCTGCCCGGCTCTACCCGGCATCGTTGGTTATGGGCCGGATAGGCCCGGAGGGCCTACCTGGCTGGGTAAAAGCTTTCCCGATACATTCCCAGAGTCCTAGAACCGTGTACCAGGCAGTATTATGTATTATGCCGTGAATGTAGCGACCCCTGAATCGATTGGGCCGACCCCGGAGCCTACGGTCCAAGATTAGTACTAGTTGATTTGAAAAGTTTATTTTTCAATGGAATGTTGCTACATTCCTACGTTGCTATGGTAAAGCATTTTGATCAGTTTGAGCCATATCCTGCAAACTGTAATAACTAGGTCTTTAAATTTGATTGTGTTTGATAGGCAATATACTACTTCCTATTAGGTAATAATACAACTTGAACTTCTAAATTCGACGAGTTTTGAGTTATGGGTTGATTTTAAGAATGTGACCAAAAATACTAAATTGTTGCATAACTCTGTAGTCTGTGAATTTAGAAGTTAAAATAGTATTACAGTCGAAACCGGGTTTTTTTGACACTGGGTTTATTTGACAATCGGTATTTTTTAACAACTGTTGGTGTAAAAATCTGAGTTTTATGTGCAGTTGACACTTTGTTTTTTTGACACCCAATTTTCAGCAATTAGTTCATGACATCCATGACAAAACAGAAACGTCTGACACTGACGGAAAGGAACGAGATAGTCCTGCGTCTCCACAAGGATCACCCTCTGACGGCAATTGTCAAGGACTACGGAGTCAAGAAATTAACCTTTACATACTTAATAATTCTTACTATGACCTCTAAAATATATTTTCTTCGTTGTGGAATGCGCAACACTGGTTTTCTTTTGACAATCGGTTTTTTTTATATTTTTGCGTGCAAATGGGGTGTCAAAAAAAGCCCGGTTTCAACTGTATTACCTAATGGGAAGTAGCCAATTGCCTATCAAATACGATCAAATTTGAAGACCTGGTTATTACAGTTTGCAAGATATGACTCAAACTGATCAAAATGCTCTATCATAGTAACGTAGGAATGTGACAACATTCCATTGAAAAATTATATTTTTTCAAATCAACTAGTACTAATCTTAGTTCTACACAAAAATTATACCTTAATAAAATTCAGAAGTAAGCTTAAAACAGCTTAGAAAATCGCCAAAATCGTGCTTAAAATGACCTGTTCCGCAATGAAATGATGACTAATCGAAAATTTGACAACGGATGTATGTACTTTGATGCCATGTTTGTATATGATGATAATACATTCTTAATGCTTATTCTACATGGTTAACGATTTTAATCCATTCGGTTATTACTATTGAGGATGTCCCGAAATAATTGGCAGTGAACTTTAACCCTATGTAATATTAATTAAACCTATGCCTGGGAAGAATATTATATTTCAAGATGGCTTCATTTACGTATTTTCATCTTACTATATACATATATATATATACTATTTTGAATAATACTGTTGTATCATATAGTTAACCAGCACCTTATCTGGAATTCAAAATCAAGACTAAGGTTTATCAGTACCCACAAGCAGGGGATAGATACGCTGGACAGGGCTCGGTTGTTGGATGCATTTGCCTGCAGCAAAAACTTGATTTGTTGAGATTAAGATAATACCGCTATCGTGTACGATTATATCATGTTTTTTTACGAGTTATTAGACAAATTAGCATATTGTTAACATTTTGCAAATTGTCTAATAATATCTTGTAAAGCATTTAGATAGAGTAAAAAGTATATTGATGGAGTATCAATGCTGAAAGCTAGATTTAAAATGTTGGAAACTTCGCCGGGAGTCAGTATTCAAAAGTTTCGGATTTTTAGTTAACTTTGATGATAAAGTCCTAAGAAATTATTGAATTTATACGATTCATATCACATCTCATAAAACTTCCGTGTCGATTATATATCTATTTATAATACATCCAACCCAATCAGATCTTGAATAGATTGAAAAATCAAAGCTTAAAGCATGCTCGCTCTGGTAACTAGCAGGAGGGGTAAGCGTCCGAGCTTAACTAAACGCCAACTTTGCCAGCCTATAGCTCCTAAGAAATTTAGAATTTTATTGTGTAATTTAAACAGCATAAACGTCGGTTATTCAGAAATATGATGCACTTTTGCATAGTGATTCTGAGAGGAACTATTAAATATACACTCCCCTACCAAAAGTGTTCGTACGCCTCAATACTTTCCATGCTAATAGTAATGAAATGTCTCTATTTAAGAGGTCAATATTATAAATTGGCATCAGATACCCTTCTTTTTGCTTCAAATTCGTTTTCTATATATGTAAATTACTCACTTTAGAAAGTTTCCATTTGATTACTGATTACCAAAGTTAAAAAAATGAAAACAGTGCCACCTTGTGCCAGATTTCACATGTTTTTACTACTATATATGATGGCACTAATGGCACATGATAACACAAGATGAAATTTTTAAGATCTAGTGTTAATTTTGAGAGTTAAAGACTTCCAAAGTCGGTAAATAGCATATACAGATAACGGATTTGAAGAGAACAAAATGATATTTGATACCAATTAATAATATTGACTTCTTAAATAGGCACATTTCATAAATTTGTATGGAAAATGTTGAGGTGTACGAATACTTTTGGCAGGGCAGTGTATTAGTTCAGGCTGTGCTCGATTTAACATATTCATGAACGTCTATTCCTCCTCTTTCCAATGACATCGAATTTATTCACATCGTACATTGGGAAAGTTCTCAAATAAATACAAGTGTGATCTGTAAAATCCTAGGCAAACATAACGCTCATTATATGAACTTGCGTATAATAGTATACGATTGATCATATATCCATTGAAGTTGGTGTGATTACAATCGAAAAATGCCCAATACATGTAGTAGTATAATACGTAGTTGGCACTTTTTCTTGGACAGAAATTCTTTATCCCCCCTTAAATCAATTGAATCCGAATGAAAGTGACTAGTAGAAAGTTTGTTTTCAGTTAAATTTAGCTAAAAGATCTGATCAAGTAGTGTGGACATTCAGCATCATTATGAGATGAGAGAGAATATCACAGTTCACAGATCGTAAAATTAATCTCTTGATTTGCAGGACATGAATCGATGATAAAAAAATAAATGATGTAGTATAAAAGTTACCGTCCATAGCGAGGAACTTTTCCTAAGGATTAGTCCTGTTGCGTGGTATTTTGAGATCGTAGTATTAACTAACCATGGATTAATTAGTGCCGTGGCATTTTGAGATACTATATCGTGGTATTCTAGGATTTTGTATGACTCAAATTGCCTTGTGGTTCAATCGGTTTCATCGTAACCTGATAACCACCGCCACCAAATTGTGGCACATGACACAATTTGAGGGCGCGCGACGAGGCGCATGCGTTAGTCCTACTCCATATGTAGGCATTAGTCCTACTTTTTTCAGATGTAGGCGTTATATATATATATATATATATATACATTAATCGAGTTTTAATAGTAAGGATAATGCGAATATTTAATGAGCTATTAAATTTTGATATACTCATATTTTCACACCTTGAAATGATTTTTAGTTTATGCTAAAATCGAAAAACGGCTATTATAGAGTATTTTAATATGTAGATTCCAAATTTCTCACTTAGAACATCGCTGTCCAACAGGCGGCCCGCGTTGCCTGCTTCAATCTCCTCCTTTTTTACCCACTTTTAGACAAATTCTCCAAATTTTTCCATATCATGCATCTCGTTTTCTCGTTGGTAGGGACATAGGGACATAGGGACATAGGGCTGATAGACCATGGTCCTACCAATTCTTTTCAATAGATATTAGCTTCTATTGTTCACGATACAAATTGTCCAAAATGTCTCTATCCATACCCATCCCGAGTGCTCGCCCCTGTATTGCGGCCCGCTACTAAATTGTATGAAGCAGTTGCTGCCCGAAGTAAATATAGTTGGACAGCCCTGAATTAGAATGTCCTAAAATGATTATTTTCCGATGTATTCCGATATTCACATTTCATGTTCTTTCGAGTCACTTCCTGGAGCTGCACTATCGGTCTGTCGACCGACATTTCTTCTTACTATTCTTTTACAGGTTCAAACGGTAAGAAAAAACCAATGGAAATTAATATATATTTGGAATTTTTATATTATTAAGATTCTGAAATAGTAAGAAAAAACGATAAGTAAGGATAAACCGGAGTGAGAAAAAAACGGTTTCGACTGTACTTGTAGTTACGTAGTTCCGAGTAACGGTGGGAAAGGTTGAATAATCAAGTTGGCAAAAATAAGATGTACCCTCAAAATGTTTATACCCTTTCCATTTCAAACATTGAATCTACTATCCGAATCGGTTTGATTTTATAAATTCTATATTTAACATGTAATATCTAAGTTCAATAGATAAATAATCTCGATCAGTGAAATTTCATTGAATAAAAATGTGCTCTCCCACAGCTCAACTCCAAAACTGAGCTCTATTTAAGTCATCTCTTTCAAATATTTACAACCATTAAATGACCATGGAGTGTGTTCTCAAACTAGTTTTTAATATCATGCATAGCATTACATACTTAGATAAAATAGAAGAACTGATGAATCAGACATGATACCCTTGAGGAGCTAGATTTGGAATCTGGCGAGTCTATCATGAGAAATATTTGATATATACATATGTTACTCACGATCTGACTAGACTGAAAATAGCATGAGGGAAAGTAGAGATTCGAAATAAAATTTTAACCCAATCTCTTTCAATATGTTCGGTTGTGAATTTAACTAATGCTATGAAAATATAAGCTTATATTTAATGGATTGTAACAGCCTATCTATGCATGGTATATCAATTACACTTAGCTTGATATGCTTTTTGTTACGAGATATGCTTAGATATATATAAGTATGTGCCATCTTAATTAATTCTAAATCTAATCGACAATTTATGTTATCTTACTAATGTTGACTTATTATTACCTTTTCACAAACTATCATCTATTAGTTGCACTTGGTAGTTTAAAATATGATATTCTTGTTATTTTTATTCTCGAGATACTGATCACATTGGCTGTTTCACCGTTTCTGATTCGACTTTCAGGTCAGTTATTGGTCCAAACCTTAAAATATCGCGAAATAATTAAGAATGCAACAGATCCAGAAAAACAGATACCTTACTATGAACATGATCGTATCATGTTCTGTCTGCTCATCGTAATGTTACTTTTCAATGTATTCAATCTTATTAAAGCTATCTACCTTATCAAACCATTGTTTCTGTTCTATGTCGAATCTATCAGTCTGAATTTAGTCCTTAATTTTTGGTTCTCGTTTCAAGATGCTATTATTTCATTCGGACTGTTATGTATGCTGCAAGTTATGCATTTTTTCAAAGAGAAAAAATTTAATTTCAATAGATTTTTTCGACTTGCTATCTTAAGGTTTTTCTGGGTATTTTTGGCCGAATCTGGATTACTTTTTTCGTTAATATTTTTTGAAATTGGTAAATCTACTAGCAGTGAGCTAGGAAGTGGTATGAGCATGTTCTTATTCGAATTAATATACTTACTCCGAGCCATTTTAATATTTCGGTTTGCGAAGGAGGGTAATGATACCGTGAAGAGACTGATTAATGACATTCTATCTAATCGGGACTTGAGGAATGCTATGGGACATGAAAGGGTAGAGAGTATTTATCGTGCAACCGTCTTATTCAAATGTCTCTCTTGGGGAAACTGTGCACTTGCAGCTTTAGTTTTCATTCCTTCTTCAATTGAAGTTGTGTATCTAATTGAATATATTTCTTCATCCTCGATTTTGTTTTATAATTCTTCCGTTCCTTATCTCAACATCAATAATTCAAATTACTTTTTATCTTCAATATTTATCATGGAACTGGTCTACTTTATGACAAGCATACTCTACACAATGTTTTTCATAATTCTTTGGAAATTTCTGTTCGATCAGTCAAAGAATGTTCGATTTAGTGGTTATAGTCATTATAGTGAAGAATTTAACATAAAGAAATATTATGCTAAAGAAGTACCCCATTATTGAACATCCAAACCTTTCCTGGAGCTAAAATGGCGAACATTCTCCTACGTTATTATTATATCGTTAGTGCCATTATAACAATCGTAATGGTAGGATTTATCACACCACTTACAATAACTGGATGGAATTCAGTGTTATTTGTACATCCAGGAGATTATTATACATTGAGGTACACCAATGTATATAAAGCAATGGAAACATGCTCTACAGTTACTGCTCAAGTATATTATTCTGATTATCCTTTCAATAATCCTTCCACTCATTGTGATTCTACATATTTTGCAACTATTGGGGATTCGCCGACTCCTCTGTATCAAAATTATTCAATTAAACTTTGGTATTATTCAGATAAAGAAAATATTTTATGGGTTCCTCGAAACACCACAATCACAGGGCTAAAAAATATTAATGCTCTGTGTTAATTTTATAGTTGAAAATGATGTACCTTGTATGACTCCTGATGAACAGAGTCTTGCATTAGCCGGAGCATTTGTAATTTTCAACTGTGTAATACCTGAATACAATCATATTAAATCTATAGCAAACTGTTCTAACAGTCAATGCCAATCTTTTCATGAAACAATACTAAATAAATCAAGCATGATAAATTTAGCTGTTCATCTTTCTTATGAAGGTTCCTTTCCTACTTTTCTTTTAAAACATACATACGATCTTTCAAACTTATCTAATGTAAAACCAGTTATGGTCTTTTGGAATTCCAACGGCGAATTTGATTGGCAAAAGTATGATATTCTAATAAGCAATGAAACTTGTAGAGATTTCAGCTCTGCTGCTACTTGTCCTATAAAGTTCAGCTGCACTCTTCCTTATTCTATTGGAATTACAATTACTCTATTCACGTTAATCTCGACACCAGTATACCTCATGCTGAGTGTAATACTAATTCACAGACATTGACCAACTTAAAGTATACTACTGTGAGATCTTCTTTACAACATATTCCCTGTAATGCTAGTGTATAGAACTCTATTGTACCACTGAGTAGTTTCCGTATTCGAGAGTAATATTCTAGAAAATGTACTTCTTTGTAAATTATCTTTTTATCTAAGCTCATCATGTTAAGATTATTCTCTTTTACAGACTAAACTGTATATTTACTCGATATAAGACCTTTCTTTTATATTAACTGTAATGTGATTTTTTGACTTCTCATATATAAAAAAATATAGTATATTCGAGAAACTAGCGTTTCTGCTAATAATAATGTATGGACAGTTATAATTATTGTTACAATAATATTCCCTAGTTAGCCCTACTACAATTTGACATAAAATAACCTTTAGTTTCACGAGTCTATATTGTCGGCAAGGGCGTAAGGAGGAGGGGCAGCTGCCTCCCCTGGATGGATAAATTCTGAATAATATTTACTAAATCGTAAAATAGTTGATGAAAAGGGAGCAGCATCTGAAGAGTTAGTATTTGCTAAATCACTAGCTACAGATACGAGGGGATAATCTATATTTGAAGCGGTTCAATCATTTTTTGAACAACACCATATCCCCTTGTCGAACATTATCGCATGTTCAACGGATGGTGCTCTTTCAATGATTGGCTGCCCTCGTGGATTTATTGCTCTATTAAAGTAGGCAGTTCCTAACGTATTTTCCATACATTGTATGATACACCGTCAATACTTGGTAGCCAAGAGTGCTCAACTAAATTCATCACTGCAATTAACAGCATCAAAATGGGGAACTAAAAGATCGTCTTTTCGACAGCCATGAGAACGACTTCTCCTTCACACAGAAGTCAGATGACTATCGAAGGGAAACTGCTTAAAACGGTTTATTGAATTATTTGATATCATAATACAATTTCTGGATGACTTTAATAACCCCGAATTGTCCGACGAAATCGAGTTGAATTCGTAATTTTATACAGACCTACAGATGGTGGAGTTAACTTCAAGAACGATTAGATGGTAGACCACTCAGTAATACAATGGAGTTAACAGTAAAAAGGAAATTTACAGTAAAAAAGGTGTTTTTTTACGTCAGGTAAATTTTTTCGAACGGGGTATCCCTATATTTTCATTTAGTATCGGCACAAATACACAGCAATAATAATTAATTAAAAGACCAAGTAGCATACATGTAATGAATAGGGGAAGTAATACTATACTTGACCCACTGCTTTCTCTGTTAGTGAAGAGACAAGCGTATCAGCCTACGGAAGACACCATACATCAGCTAATCAGGAGGTTGGTAGTTGGATGGATCGAATTGAGCAATGATTTCTCTTCCGTAGATATCCTGAGATAGAGAATTGAGCTCGAATATCTCACAGTTGGATCTCTCCTCATTATATCGATACAAGAGCGTGTAGGTGGCATAGTTCTCCTGGATGCAGGAGATCGTAAGGAAAGGACTACTCTGTCCTAGTGGTTCCTTCCCCTTGCACCAGAGACGGTGTGATGTGTCTTGGGAGTTGAATTGGATCGGTAGGATAATAGATGACCCGATAGGGGCATAGAGCGTTGCTGTTCGTTTGGGTTCCATTTTATAAAAAAAGTAGACGACAATAGTAAAATTGTTTTTCATCCAAAAAGTTTAGCATCGTGAAAAAAGAGCAAATAAATATACGTCTATGTATTTATACTAATGTGGTTCTATGTTAAAGAAGTACATACAGTATATTGTATAGTCGCGAAAGTAGATTTTTGTGTCATCGTTTCCAAAAGAAACATACACACTTCCATCTCATTTGTAACAGAATGGCCAGAAATTATATCCATGTAGTATACGGATTGCGATCATACTTCAACAGATACTAGGGTACTTCTTTTTAATTTACTGATTTATCATATAAACAAATTTGATGGTAATTGTGAGTGTGAATACTTTACCTTGAAGCAGGAATTTTCTTTCTTTGTCTGACCTAAATACAGAATTCATTTATTTTGACGAAATTAAATATTTTTCATTGAGCTAAAATCTCAATTTCTATGAGTTATCATTAACAATTCGCAACAAAATTGTAAAACATCACTATTCCTAGTATAATCCAGAAGTTATCCGTTGTGAATATTCATGTATGGATGCTTTCTTATATTAAGTTGTTCCAATAGTCTATCATTTAAAGATGGAGAATTTAAAGTTGATTTCAACCAGGTTATTCATATACTTCCAGAGTAATATCATATCCGCCCTCCAACAAGTTAGTCTCAAAATAGATAACCTCTCATAATAAGCTAATTTAGCGAGTCCTTGTACACATTTAGTTGCTCTTTTTTGGACTTTCTCTAACTTGTGAATGTCTTTCTTCAAGTAAGGTCTCCAGGCCTGGCAGGCATATTCAAATTTTGTTAGGATCAAAGACTTATAAATCTTTTTAAATATCTTGGGAGTAAGAAGCGAAATGTTATTTTCATATAACCAAACAGTCTATTAGCCTCGCTTGTTATTTCTGCGATATGATGAGAGCAGTTAAGAGAGTTATTTAACTTAACCCCAACTTAATTTAATGCCACAATTGAGTGGATAACATTACCTTCCAGAGTATATTGTTGGTCACCATTCCTTTTATGCAGATTCAACGCACAACATTTATCAAAGTTTATTGGCATATAATTTAATTTCGACCAGTTATTAAGATAATCTAAATCGACTTGCAAATTACAACAATTTTCGATTCTTGATGAGGAATAGTACACACAAAATTATGATACTTATTTAAATAGCTACGAAAGAAATATCAAAAGGGTACCCAGGTTCCCTCCACCTCCCCGAGCAGTTACTATCTAGACAGCAAAGTTCCGCCCTGCAAAGTAAGAATATATAAACTTGTTGCATTTAGCAATACCTGTGTCAACTATACTCACATGGCAACGCGGGACCTAATGGGCTGTTTGGTTTGAGGCAAACTTTGGTATCTTTTTGATGTTTTTAATTCTGGAAATAATTCCTTTATTAATTTGTCCTTCTTTAATATATTACGATTGTAAAAAAACTTTTGAATAATTCATCTGAAGCTTGATAAATAATGAATTATTCGAATTATTCATAATTCATGAATTAGTCAACTTAGCACTATTAGACTAATCAATGGAGTAAAATATCTATACATATAATAATTGCAAAGCTACCATGACTCGAAATAACCACAAGTACAAGAAGTCATCATTACTCTTTCCATAGATCCAGGTATTATAATTCTTCCAGGAAAATATCTCTTAAGCAAATGTGATTCCAAGGGAAGGTGACATTTTAGGATTGGTACTGAATTACTGTATTGCTTCGAATAAGCGCCCGGGCGCTTATTTATTTCGTGCACCCTTTAGGCCCGGCGCTTATTCTTTTCATTCGCTATTTTGACCGGCGCTCTTCTTTTTGTTTACTAGATTGACTGGCACTTTTATTTTTGCCACAACTGAGAATGTTAGTTCTATTAAAAAAGGATAATGTAATGTTTCAAAAAGCACTTCTATCTATTCCACTGCTGAGAATACTAGTTTGATATGATGTTCAGAGAACTAAAATGCCCCGGCGTCCGACGCTTATCCGAGCCCCGGCGCTTATTCAGGGAAATACGGTAATTCTGCATTCCTACTCAAAGTTTCCAATCCAATGCCAACCAAAAGCAATTGTTGAACTTAATTAATACCCTACGAGTATTTGCTGCTTCAAATATCATGATTCTTGTCACTACTTCATCAAAATGTTTCTTCTAAAAGATATCCTATACTTATTCATCGATGTGATTTGTACTGTATTTCTTTATCAATGATTTAATAGCTATGTGAATCTGATTTGATTTGGGATAATTCAAGTAAATTTTCTAGAATTAAGTAGTATTATATTGCAAACAATTGAAATAAATTAGGATAAAATGTTGAATACATATTGCATTACATGATATCTAAAAGCAAAGCAACTGTGTGACTATAGATAATGGAGCGAAATTATAAAATTATAGATCTGAATATGTAATTATTATGATATAAAATACAAAATTTACGCGATTATCTCACATGGTCGTTTTATTTGTGTCGTAGAGTAAATATGTATAATACACTCCCCCCAAAGGTATTCGTACACACATATAATTTTCGCATACAGATAGTGTCCACACACTCACTACCGCGAAATCTAACAGTCTAATCTTTTTAGTATAGGTTTGTACAATCAATAAGTTTCTAGCATAATCTCATCACTTCCGGTTTCTATAAGTGCATATTCATATTTTAATACTTCCACTGCAAAGCTTTGTTTAAAGATATAAGTAAGATCTCAACGACTAAAGTAGGGTATTTCGCAATATAGAAACGATTTTCGAACTTTGAAAGTAATAATGTTAACATTTTATGAAATTCTAAACATATTGATATACAGTAGAACTCGGATAAGAGTACCGCTGTGGGAAGCGGGAAAAAGTACATACTCTAAGTAGTACAAACTAAACGAGTTGATATTGCATAGGAATCTATATATTAAACAAATTTTGGGGCAGAAAAAACGAGTACGTACTAAGCCAAAGTATGTCTTATCCCAAGTACCTACGTACTAACCGAGTTTTACTTTAAATATTTCCACACATTTTGAAATAATTATTATTTAAAGTTAAAAGTGAGTTCTTAACGGCTAATATAGGGTATTTAATGTGTCACATTCCGATATTCACATTTCACATTCCCTCGAGTCACTTACTGGAGCTCCACTATCGGTCTCCGACATTTTAAAAGTCAACACTGTCAAAGTTTCAGGATTTTGAAAGATAATGAAATTAATGACTCTTTCTCAAGTCGGATAAATTTCAATGAAGCTGGATTATCAGTCTGTCTCCAAAACAAGCCCTTCAACCATGGAACAACCGTAGCCTGTCGAATTGCTATGATCTGAGGCTGTATCGCGGATTTCTGCCAGCCATTTAAAAACCTTAAAATGTTAGATAACTTTAGATAATATAATCTTATAACATACTTACGTATAATCTGAGAAATTTTTAAGGTTTATTTGCACAAGCCTAATTAAAAATGGTTTCCTTTTCAGTTGGAATTCACCGATAACTAGAAATCTACAATGAATCATTAATATCATGCATAGTTGCCTAATTAGGCGACCAAGTCATGAATATTTAATGAATTAGTCATTTATTGAAAGAAATATTGGCAAAATATTTTAGTGGGCATATAGGTAAATATCGTATGCAGCTGTTAAACTGCTTTGGGTAGACAAATTGCTCTAATCTTTGAGATGTTTAATTATTCTAAAATTAAATTATCGATTTTTCTTCACTTTTTTAAATGAATTAGTTAACTTTTAAAATATAGAAAAAATTTGCATACGTTTACCAAAAATGTTGATTTTCCAATAGTTTAGAAAAGTCTGCAAAGACCAGCCAATTTCAACTTTATTTTTGCCATGGACTATTTTCTGCACTCCGTGGACCGACAATAGCATACAACTGTCAGATGTAGCTCCCCCATATATTTGTATATTCGAAAATTCAAGTGTTTGAGGAATAATTACGGCCGGCTGGACACCAGCACTAATTTTAGTACTGTGTACCCACTTATTAGTTCTATCATACGTAGATACTAAATAATAATGTGTACATAAAGCATACTCAAAAGTTCAGACCGTTTAATTAAATCTGATATGTTCCGAGGACCCAGGTTAGGAACCACAACACTAGATAAACAAACCACTGTGAGTTATCTTGTCAGATGAACTATGGAATTAATGCCATGATCCCTTCTAGTGATAAAAACAAGTTAATATATATCTTCATGGATCAGCTACGCTCCTCTTACAAGAATGTACGACTGTCTCGATTCATTAACATGGAGAGACTGGTGGATCCTACCAATGGAGACCTCTATCTCATAGAAGTTTTGGTTAATGTTGATGGATTGAGTGACAGAGAACTGTTGATATCAGAGTATGTTGTATTAGGACACACTTCTCTCCCTCAAGATATTCTATGTCGCCCTACAGCTATGAAGATGCACAGAAACACTTTCATCCACTTTCTCGTAACACATCGCAATCTCCCACACATGTTGCGAGAGTTTGTTCAGAACATGGAACGGATCTACGTTGAAACGAGAGATGAGGATTTCGGTATAATAATTGTTAACTATGAATCTCCTAATATTGATGCTACAACTCTGATGCGTCAGAGCAAACTGAAACACTAGTCTATCATAGAAATGGATGGACCTTTTGAGAGGACTACTGCAATAAACCTCGGAATTGGCAGTGTGAGTAACCCAGACAACATTATATTCACTGTCGATCCCTCTACATTCCTTCTCATCTCCCTGACACCATCCGTAAGCACACGTTTCAAGGCTATTCTGGATTTGCTCCTATCGTATTCTATTTTGGCTGCTGTATTTCATTCACCGACGCATACAAGGGAATCTATTCTACTGGAGGTTTCTGTCTTGCAAGTTTATTCAAGTCAGACTGGGAGAGGGTAGGAGGTATGGAAACAACAAAGTTTAAGGGGAAGTGGGGGTATGAAGACAACGATGTTGCTAACCGTATACTAGCAAATGGTTATCATCTTTTCAGACTTCCAACTCGGGATTTTTACCACCAGGATCACTCCAGTGTACAATTATGGAGCCGATAGATGTATTTCGGTCGAATGAAATAAGTGGACAATGAGTGTAATGAGTATATTAGTCTGTATATATTTGTTAATAAAATTGTTAACTACTACTATGCTATGTTTTTCCTGAATTCATCTCTTCTTTCATATCTTTAGAACCTCAATTGTCTCTACTAAACCTTTGATTCATAAGACAATCACGTCATCACTCATGATGAGTAAGCATTCCCGACTATATTTATTGAATGTAAGGATAATGTTACTTTGCATGTATGCATTGGCTAGGAACACTTTTTGATTGGAGGGACAAACTTACCAGCTGGGGGGTTGGGGGGCTCAGGCGCAGTAAGTCCCTAGCGTGGTTCAGGAACTAAGCCTCTGGAAGCTGACAACATTTATACGAGTATTATTATTACTCAGATTCTTCTAATTTTGTCATACTAGAGGTATAAGATAATTCCTAGGACACTCTCAAATTAGTGTAACTAGGTTCTGATAGCAAGATGCAGGGCGTAGACTAGGGATGAGGAATGGTAGGGCCTTTAGGCTGGGATGATTGGTAGGGATATTTTAGACAAATTGTATTATGGCTAATAGAAAATAATATCCTTCGACAACTCCTACCAGAGCCTATGCCTATGAGGTGGGCTTATTCCTGAACATGGTGGGTACGCTCTATACTTTAGTATTATAGATTGAAAAAATGAGTTGATCTGTCGCTCTTTTTACGATGCCCCATCTCGTTCTGTATTTGATTGATACTTATAATAATTAAATCAATTAAATTTCTGCATTCTCCTTTATAAGGCTACTATAGACGTTCAATTTTTGAAAAGTAATATAAAAGCTGGGGATCTAACATGACAGAGGGTCAAAATGTACTTATGTTATAACTTAATACACTCATTAATTTGGTTCTGTAAAATTTTAAATTGAATTCGCATCATCAATACAATCACAATAACTTTTTGAAAAATATCTCACAGTAAATGTTCAACTGGACCGGCTAAATCTATTGAACCGGACCTAATTATTGGTAGAGCCATGGCCGGACCGGCTGGTCCTGAGTATTTTCCAGATCTTCATCCAATTCATGGAAGATGATGAAATGGAGAACTGTTTGAGTAATAACACATAACATAGACGATTGCATTGAGCAATGTATAACTACTCTCCCAACATTTTAAAACATATATTGAATCCAATACTTAATAAAGAATGCAGTAGATTATCCGCTCACACCCCTAAGAATAGTTCTCTACCAAAATTCTAATTAAGTACTAATTGAATATGTAAAACAAGTTTTGGATATACATAATAGGATAATTTCGAGCACAATGGAAATAATATAGTATTACATCAGGTTCGCAAGTTTAACCCACCCCTTGGGTTAAACCCGGGTTAAACTCAATATACTTGACTGTTTTATTAAATAGATCACGGTGAAAATTTCTCCCTCGACAAAGCATTTCCAATAAGTATAAAAGTATTTTTAAATTAGGAATATAACAAATCTATGATATATTTTATCAGCATATAGTTTCTTCATCGTATCTTGAAGATGCTAAGTTATTTTGAAACTACAATCGACCACCCTTTAAATATCGCCCAGTTTCTGTACTTCTGCCTTGTCATTGGAGTAACTGTGTTGTGGGATGTCTACTTTGTGAAAAGGATTCATTATTATGCTGGGGTCTACCATGGGGCCATAGAAGAGGCCAAAACTGACTTACTCGGCAACTCTTCAGAGGAAGCGCTCCATTATAAGATAGAAATTATCAAGTACGTGCTTCTGTTAGCGATCAACGTAGCTGAAATGATTGGAGTGGTATGTTATGAATTAGGTGTTGTGGTTTCTTTCTTAGAACCAAACTATGGCATAATTAACAATTGCAATAATGCGAGTCATATATCTAGCATTGATTTGAGAGTTATAATTGCAAGTCCGATTGCATCTGTCCTGATTTCATTGGGGCAAGTAGGGTTATCACTTTCTCTAGCATTTGGAACATGTCTCATTAAATATCTAGATGTCACGTATCACGATATCAATGGTGACTCGTCTAGGTTTATAAAACAAATTCTCTCATTTTCGTGCATAACTGGAGTTTTTATAATCGTCACAGGGTCAATCAAGCAATTATTCATACTACAAAGAATATTCGAGCCAATAATCCAATCTGTTTATTTTGGTTTGTGGACTAAACAAACTGGCAACTTTTACAAAACTCTGAGATGGAGAACAAATGAGTTTAAGGTTCGAAGTTCGAGCAGTGAAGCTGTCAAGAGATCGATCAAGATCTGTTATCATTTCGCAATAATTACTAGTATAGTGGGAATAGGTTTTATATGCTTAATTTTATGTGATCTCCTGATGGATACTTTTTCTTATATGATATAACAGTTCATTACGGGCCTTGCCTATTCCACCACCTCTATGGAACACCTGTCTACAATCCATTACTAATCACGAAGTCACAGATCGAGTCCCTAAATATCAGTAATGATGCGCTCGTAGGTATCACAACAGTATTGCTAGCAATAGTTCACGTGTTGGTCGGTTCACAGTATTTCATGGTGACTGCTGCATTTTTTGGTGTGAAGCTTTGGAAACAACTGAGATATCGATTCGGGAGAGTACGTACCAGGTTCACTCCCAGCCTTACTAACCCGCTCCTCATTGACTAAGGATATTTATTCTATGCTGTAAGTACTGTATTTTTTAGATGTCGTGTTGTTTTACGTATGTTTCATTAAATAGACTGTGAGTAGATACAGAGGAATATTTGCTAATGTAAATATGATATGCATAGTGTTGTGGGAAAACGCGGCATCACACAACAGGAAGTGGCAGTACGTCTGTCCTACTATTATAATCGATAATGCACGAAAAATCACGAAATTTGTCAATTTTTAAAAATTTTTTGATGCGTAATGATGACGTCATAACAGTGATGAGTCATCACTTTTTGAGGATGGTTGTATCATATGTGAAGTATATTAATATACACATTCTATTAAAATTTCAGCCTTCTATTGCTTAAAATGACTGAGTTATGGTCGAAAACCTGAAATTTCTAATTATAAAAAGGTGACAGAATTCCATGATGAGTCGACATTTTCGTCTGAGCTCACAACTTAGTGGAGCCATAGCCAAAAGACCCCCACATGTCAAAAATCAGCATTCTGCGCCTGGCAGTTTCTTCAATCAATTCATTACATATATATATATACACAGTCGAACCTGCTATAACGGCCACTCTATATAATGGTCACCTGTCTATAGCGGTCACCAATGAACAGTCCCGTCCGAAATTCAAATAATATTGAACCTGTGTATAGCGGTTACCTGCTCAACGCGGCCAGTGGCCACCCGTTTGTAGTCCCTTACTGACCCTAAAATTGTGTATAATGGCCATCACCTGTCTATAACGGCCACTACCTGTCTAAAACGGCCACTACCTGTCTAAAACGGCCAACACCTTTTTCACCTTTTTATGTGTTATTTCAGGACCTGTTACGAACGATAAAAAGTTGTAATTACTTCAAGTAATGGATTTCTAAAAACTTGATACTTCCACTGTATATCTTATATATTAAAATGCTAGGATTTTTTGTTTGTTTGTTTGTTTGTTCGAATTGATTGAAGAATTGGCAAGTCGTAGAGATACGAAAATTGGCATGTAGGTTTCAAATGATGAATCTACGATTAAGTTCTAAGATCTAAGCGAAATTTTCACACCTCTGCAAAAAAAATGGAAAACAATTTTTCACACCTTTTCTATACTAAATAAATGACCTACACTATCACAATAGAAATCATTATACAAGTACAACACTACAATACGTATATCGTCATTGTTATTAATACTTCAAAGCCACAACTTATGTTTGATCGCTTAAATGTATTATAGTGTATGGCAATAAAAAAATTATCTATATATTTTCACACCTTTATATACATATTTTCACACCATTTGATGAATTTTGAAAATAATGCTAGAGACTAGCTTCCAACGGCTGACATGGGGTTTTCAGGGGTGTAGATTTCGAATATCATATTTTCAGATTTATATGATAAATTATTTGTTTACTTTTGTTTACAATAGATACATAAAGTAAACAAATTACAAAATAGGCTAGAGACTAGCTTCCAATGGTTGACATGGGGTTTTCAGGGGTGTAGATTTCGAATATCATATTTTCAGATTTATATGATAAATTATTTGTTTACTTTTGTTTACATTAGATACATAAAGTAAACAAATCTCAAAAAAATGCTAGAAACTTGCTTTCAACGGTTGTCATGGGGTTTTCAGGGGTGTAGATTTCGAATATCATATTTTCAGATCCATATAAGAAATTATTTGTCGACCTTTGTTTACAATAGTTATATAAAGGAAATAATTCCAAAATATGTTAGATTGAGTGATTCTAGGCGCCCGCAGGGCGACTCTGCGGACACACAGTGTCCGTAAGCCGCGCAGCGCAAGCAAGCGAAGCGTGCTTGTATATATATATATATCTGTAACGAATTTATTGAAAAAACTGCTATGGCTCCACTAAAAACAAAAAAATATCGGTCGACAGACCGATAGTGCAGCTCCAGGAAGTGACTCGAAGGAACATGAAAAGTGAATATCGGAATACAGCGGGAAATACTCATTTTAGGGTATTCTAAGTGTGAAAATCGGAATCTACATATTTAGATATCCTATATTAGTCGTTGAGAACTCACTTTTAGCTCAAAATGATACTTTTTTTAAAAGGTGTGTAAATATGTACATATATATATCAATATGTTAATAACTCATAAAATATGCATGGTATTGCTTTCAAAGCGCGAAAATCAGATCCTATATGGTGAAATACCCTACATTAGTCGTTGAGATCTTGCCTTTATCTTTAAATAAGCTTTACAGTGGAGGTGTTAAAATATGAATATATACTTAAGAAAACCGGAAGTGATGAGATTTTGCGAAAAAATGTTGAAGGTGCACATCTACACCATAAAGAGATCCTACATGCGAAATTTGGTAGAAATTGGACCGTTAGATTTCGCAGTAGCGTGCGTACGGACATACATACATACGGACGGACGAGATACTCCGTCCATGCCATAAGGGCATCTCCCTATAGGAGCTGCACTAAAAATTGACTTATTTTGTAATTTTTCGAGTGATATCGATTATACCAGTAAGACAGACGTATTTAGAGATGTTATCTACTTTATAATAAATCAATGTGCACCCAGGCGCCCGAAGGGTGCCTCCGGTGGACACAAAGTGTCTGCGAGCCGCGCAGCGCAAGCAAGCGAAGCACGCTTGTTAATATTAAAATATGATATCCAATCAACATTTTCACTATACATGATAATTTTATAACAAGGTAACAGGGCAGTAATGTTTGGTAGTTCTAGTGATGCATAGTTAACTTAATAGCCCAATTCAGGGAATTTTAGAAAATAAAATTTCCCATCTTGTTGTTCATCCATGGCACATTTACTGTCAGGCCTTATATTAAGTAGGCTATGTAGTGACATATATAAACAATATAAGTGCTTGAATCAGTACCCAAAATGTGTGTAATCATCATTATATTTTCCAACCCTGCAACGAGCTATAATTACGACTAATTTAAACAATTTTCTTGCATGCTTTGCGCAGTCATAATAACAGTATTAATTTTATTTAGCATAGGGAATCTCACTGTGGACCAGTTGTTGAAAAATATGTGGACTTGTGACAACAGTCTAAAATTAGATTCTGAATTGTGACAACAGTCTGAAAATATATTCTGACTTGTGACAATTAAGGATATTCTGACTAATGACAACTTCGAAATTCTGACTAGCTCAACTCCCCCGGTTGAACTAATACATGAGCTGCGTTATATCATTAACAAAGCACAATAGAGCTTAGGAATGTAATACCAGCATATATAAATATGGTGTCAAAGTATAAATTTAATAATTTAATATATAAGCGACATGAAAACATAGTCATCAACTTAATTAAAAGTGATATTTTGGAATAATTCAGTAGTTAACATTCATAAGCGATCACTTCTTCAAAGGTTTAAAAATAATTTGCTTGGCTTCAAATAGAATAGTTCTTCCTTTTCTTTCTCTTGTCTAATCCCAGGTCTCTGCTTAGATGATGGGATATTCTTGCTTGATTTTTTAAAATAGAATAGTTCTTCCTTTTCTTTCTCTTGTCTAATCCCAGGTCTCTGCTTAGATGATGGGATATTCTTGCTTGATTTTTTAAAATAGAATAGTTCTTCTTTTTCTTTCTCTTGTCTAATCCCAGGTCTCTGCTTAGATGATGAGATGCCTCCGGGATGAGGTTCTTTCATGCATTGGAGAGTGCCCGCCATTTCCATTAGCATTTCTAAACATACATAGTATACTATAGATAATTAATAATGCACTTTTCAGTAAATGTATCCGTGTGCATTTCTTCCACACAAAATAGTTATAAAATTGAGTCTATCATGAAAATAAATTAGCGGGGAAAAGTAACATATTCTCATTTCGAAAAAGTAATAAGTTTTCAACCTAACTACCTGTCAATAGGGTTTCCAACTTGCGCTGCAAGCCCCAGTATTCACCATTATTTTGATGGTGTTAGTGGTACAAAGTGGAACAAGTGAAGTGAAACCTTAAGGGTAGTATGATTAGACTCAGTACTGAATTTCCTAGCCATGTCCCCAGGCCATAATAATATTTTGAAGACTTACATGGCATGGATCTAGTCAAAAAGTAGGATGAAACAAACACTTTATATCTTGGAATAGGGATGTCAATAATTTTGCATTTACACTGCGAGCCCCAAATAGTAACTTAATTTCTTTACATTCTGAAGCATTAGAGACTGTAGGGGTTCGTTTAGGGCCCCCCCCCCCAGTTTCGGGGGGCCCCCCCCTACATTGAAAATTCTGCTATCATATTTAGGGGGGCCCTTGAAATATGGGGGGGGGGCTTCCTGAAAATTGAACATTGTAGTCTATTCAATAGGCCCCCCAAAATTTGGGGGTACCTCCCCATTTGAATTACACACTAGTTCTCTTTTACGGAGGCCCCCTCCAAACTTGTTCTCCTGGTGGAAAACTATAGTGCAAATCCAAGTTGAGTGTTCTATCTTTTATTGGAACGAAGTCACTTGGATGATTTGAATGAGTTGGTTTTTGTGGCGTGTTGACTTGCATTCAAAATCGAAATGATCAATTTTTAGGCATACTAATCATTTCTCGGGACAGTTGCAACTATATTTAAGAAACTTGTTAGAATACTCTTAGTAAGTACATTGCCTACTTAATACATGGCCGTGTATTAAGTAGGCCATGGTGAGTAGTAATGCTGTATTTTAAGGATTCTTCAAGAGTGAAATATATTAATTGCAAATGAATCAATCTCGTATTGATAATTCAAGTATCTTGTAAATATTTTATTATTTTGTTTATGATTATTCAAATAAAGATGGCCTCTTGATTTATCTTTATGCCTACTGCTATTTCCATGTATTTAAATAGTTATACTACATATTCTATATATGATAAACGAAATCAAATTCTATAAAAATATTCCAAAGAATCTCGTTTGAATTTTACTTAATATTATGGATGGGAGTGACCCGGAGACATCCTCCGATTTGCAAGGCTTCGATTTGATTGAGCTGATATGTTCTCTTCTATGGATTTGAGAGGTTAACTGGACAAAAAATCAAAATCATCAGTGATCGAATGTATACATTACATATTTCTTATCTCAATTGGAAGCAATGTCGTAGTGCGAATGAACAAATCCCTGATCTGATCCGACATTCAATTGAGAATATTAAGCCTAGTACTAAAGAAAATTCAAAGTTATTCAGAAAATTCATTCAGAAACGACTTTCTGAATATCTACTCAAGGTTAGTACTTGATTTTAAAATTATATGTAGTCAGTTGTGTTTGTTTAATGTAATGCTCAATCATGGTTTTGTTTTTTAACTATTTGATATAGTTCAACTGATTTGAGTAGAAACGGCTGCAAAGATTGGCGTAGCTGGGATGGGTTCTATGGTGCCTGGGATCCCCAAATTTTCCAACTCTCAGAGCACTAGCAAAAATATTACAAATAAATTGCTAATCATCAAGATTTTTCTGGATTATCCCAGAATTTGCAAAGAATCTCAGTCAAATTTTATCATTTTTAGAATTCCATCAATCCAAATTGTATTGTATGTACAGGTCACCCCCAAGTGTTCGAACCCAGCTACGCCACTGGCTGCAAACTATATCAGCTACAACTAAAACGGCTACAAACCATTATAGCTACAAACCATAAGAGGTATAATTATTTATATATTTTGCTCCCATATAAATGTAAGATTCACCTTTGAGTATTTTCGATAACTTTTGGATAGGCATTTGTGGATTTTTATATTGAAATTTTTTTATAATGCACTCTCGTTAGTATGAAAGTAAACCTGAAAAAATCTACGTATCCTAGTGTACGTAATAACGAGTAATAATCTTACATATCTAGTTTCATTGAAATCTTTACTAGGATACACCTCATGGATATTTACTGAAAAAAGGAGATAAAATAGTATTGTCAGATGGAATGTTTCCAATTGCTATTGACTGGTTCCATGATAAACTCCAACATCCAAAATATACAGAGCTAATTAAATCCCTAAAATATCACTTCCACATTTGGGGTGTTGCTGATGATAGTATAAAGAATTATTATACTGAACTGAATTGTGAAATATGTCTGTCTAATCTCGTATTGCCAAAGAGAGGACATCACAAACATATTAAAACTTTTGGAGTCTTTGAACGAGTGCAAATAGATCTCACACAGGTTGCGTTTGATAATAAAGATATTATTTCCAAAAAAGGTTTTAAATGGATTATGACAGTAATCGACTGTTTTTCTAAATATGCATGGGCCTTTCCACTGCAATCAAAAGAAACAAACCCAATCTGTAGAATCTATGTGATTTGTTTGATAAAGAAGGTGTTCCAATGATTTTACAAAGTGACAATGGCGGGGAGTTTATATCGAACATAATCAAGTTTGTAATGCCTAAACTTGGAATCAAATTGATAAATGGTTCACCATACTCTCCTACATCTCAAGGGCAAATCGAAAGATTTAATAAAACATTAAAGAATTTACTTAAAAAAGAAATTCAAATTGAAATGTCTAAGTCAAATACAATAAGAGTTGAAAATTGGCCATGGGATTTATTACCTAAAGTAATGGATTTGTATATTCATCACAAGCATAGATCTTTTGTTGAATCATGCTCGAGACCAAATCCTGATGAAATAATTTCTAACAAAGAGATGTACATTGTACAATCTAACTAATGAAATGAGAGTTCATGCGAATTTGAGAGAAAGAATGACAATCCATACTTTAACTCAAACAAGGAAGATCCAAATCGAAAACCACCTCAAGATAACACGAAATGAAATCTCAAACACAAAAATAAAAGTAGGAATGGATTACATGCGAAATCCGAATAATTCTGGTAAAAAGAAGAAATGTCTTCAGGAAACCTTAAACGTTAAAACCAAAGTACTAAGTTTTGTGCGACTTCATATCACATTAAGATAGATGAAACTTCTCAATCATCAGTCCATCGACTTAAATATATGGCTCATCGAGGATTTTAAAAATTCATTGGTGTATTGCAAATCTGGTATCGTGATAGAATGAGAAATGAGTTAGGGAATCATTTCTTCAAATTTTTACAAACTTTGAATCCTTTAACAATTCATCAATGCAAAGAATGTATATTTACGGATCACTGTACACATGATTGCTGTTTGCAGTTGGTAAAATATCACTATAATAAACAAATTTCACTAAGAGATGTCTCCAGTGCTGTTGTTGAACCTAATAGTATTGTCCAAATAGAAAATAATATATGTTTAGGCAAGCGTGGAAGAGATATATTTTTATTCAACAATAATCACTTCTAGTCAATAGTTTTCCACCAGGAGAACAAGTTTGGAGGGGGCCTCTGTAAAAGAGAACTAGTGTGTAATTCAAATGGGGAGGTACCCCAAATTTGGGGGGGGGGCTATTGAATAGACTACAATGTTCAATTTGGGGGAAGCCCCCCCATATTTCAAGGATCCCCTAAATATGATAGCAGAATTTCCAATTTAGGGGGGGTCCCCCACCCCGAAACTGGGGGGGCCCCCTAAACGAACCCCTACAGGGACTTCTTCGAATAATCAGTATATCTTCCTGCAATGTACTATAAAAATAATAACTAATTACGTATAACAATAATATCCCACCATCGTCATCTTCCAATGTGTAATGTTTCTTCTGAGCATATTCATAGATGTCCTTTGCGAAATCGGTTATTTTCTCTATACGCACAGTCTTAATATTCTGAGGCTCGAAACCAATTATAATTAGATGATCCTTCGCAAGAGCGGCTGCCTAAATGAGACACAAGATTTAGTACATACGAGTATGTACTGTGCATATGTATGTATGCAACCTAACTAAATTAAAGTATTGTGAAGTGAAACAGTTCACTATCGTACCTTTTTACAATTTTCGATATCATCCTTCTTTGCGAGTTCAACTAGCTCTCTCCTCTTTCTATCAGAAAAAATATTAGACAATTTAAAAGTAAAAGTGAAAAACTAATAAAATTTAAATGCATACGTATAGGTAACATACACAATATCATGTAATACAGGAGAGGGTTGAATCCTGAAAGCCTCAATTCGATCATGTACTGAATTCAATTGATGCCTTACATCAAGGCTGGATTCGGTTAACTGGTAAACCACCGTCAATCTCGGTTAACGGTTAAGAAAATCTTAGAGCAGTTAGCCAATCTAATTTTTTTTCTAAATATTTACACTTATTTCATTGTTTTTGGACGGAGATTCATGAATATTCCTGAATATTAAAAATTGATGATACAAAATAATTTCTGTAATCGTATTGTAAATTTCGAGACCACTGAAAATCAATTTTTCTCAATACTATGTTAAAGATTAGTCTAAAATATATATTTCTACCAATTAATATTGACACCGGTTAACCGGTTTACCGCCTCCAATTGGAGGAAACCAAAATAACCGAGCCCTAAATCGGCTAACCAATCCCAGCCCTGTTAACATCTTAATACTGGCCTTTCCTATAATAGCTAACTTTTGACTTTTTCAACCGATCAAAAAAAACTGGTCATTGCTGACTGCCAACCCAAAAATAACCACATTCAATAGTGTCCGCCGGAATCCGAGATCAATAACTTCTTTGAACCATGTCAGATCATCATTTTAATACTAAATTCGTGCTCAGCATTAAATTTCCAGGAATTTGATATATATGTTGACCTTTGTGGATGTCCGTGCATAGCAACGGCCAGGAATTTTTTCACATTCCTGGCCATTGCTAAGAACCCGCAGCCAATGAATTTCTACAAATACGTCCAATATATATCAAATTGCTGGAAATTTAGCGCTGAGCACGAATTTACCATTAAAACGATGATCTGACCAGGTTCAAAGAAATTGAAAAATTGACAAATTTGGTGATTTTTCATGCGATATCGATTATAACAGTAGGACCAGTGGCGTGGTGGCTATGGGGGGGCCTAGGACCCCAAAATTTTTACAATTTACTAATTTAACCTACTACACTTTTTCAAAGTTTGTTACAAATTTTTTCACCTGGCCACGCCACTGAGTAGGACAGATGTATTTAGAGATGTTATCTCCATATAATTAATCAATGGTGACCACAGGCACCCAAATGGCGTCTCGGGCGGACACAAAGTGTTCGCGAGCCGCGCAGCGCAAGCAAGCGAACCGCGCTTGTTAAATAAAATCAGACTTCTAATAAATAGGATGTAATAATAATACTCAACTCACAATTTATCCAATCTGTGAAAGAGAAGATTGAAGTACCAGGCTTTTCTCAAATCTTCAATCTCCTTCACCTGTATCTTCCCATAATTAGCTCTGGTCTGGTCTTGTACCCACTTAAACACGAGATCGCTCATTGTCCTGAAATTTTTCGCCAACAGAAAAGAATGGAAGATCAAATGAATAAACGTGAATGTAAGGACTGTATTCGTTATAGCACATATACTAACAAAACCTTTTAATGAAAAGAAACCCATATAAAAAACGATTATAGAAATACCTTTCTTATGTCATCCGATTCACTATGATTCGCATAGCTTACATGCTCTACTGAATTATTAGATGGAATTAAACGTGGATGGTATATTGTTTTATTAAAATATCAACTAAATCTGACACTTGGTCATCCCGTGATGACTTTGCAAACTTTAACCATTTTATGGATTTTTCTGTTTTTTCGATACTGTGTGCACTTTTGTGTGCGATTATTTGGAAACCAATACAGATATAGGAAAATCCTGTTTTGTTATAATTTAACAGCTAATAAATATTTGACAATTAATCTGATATAATTTTATTATCCATTAATTACCGAAATAATCCTCACTTCACTACATATTCATACCAAAATATGCAAATCTGGATTGTATATCAATGTTAACAACAAACGGATGAACGTCATTTCTTCTGAACAATTATCTTCATTTGGAAATATTTTGGACTGGTTTATTTGTTTCTATTTATTGTAACATGATGCTGTTAAATGGCATAGGGAAGTATTTATTATTTGAATCACAGTCTGAGGACACATCCCATGGAAATCAATTAGGATATTTTGTGCCAGCCACCTTTTCAAATATATTTCTCTTTTCAACCAAACTACTCTTGAGTGGTGATATCGAGTTGAACCCAGGTTCTTTGGGACCAGGTAAGTAATTTTTATTCTTATAACTACCATATTGTTTAAATTCTATTTATTTCTATCCGTATGTCAGTTACATCATTTTGGCAATTTTGATTTTCAGTTCCTAATGTCAACAAATTGATAATAAACATAGAACAACGACTATACTGAGTTAAATTGATTATGCTGATTCTGATTATTATATTCAACATTTTTGCTCTCACTGCTAGTATTTGTAACTTTTATATGCAGTAATAAAATTGAATTAATGAACATAAAGCAAATACTAGTATTATTGTATTCTTATACATACTATACATATAATTTATTTTAGAGAATATGGAAACTTTGTCTCAAACGCAAAGATATCTGAAAAATTCATAAATGCGTTGTCAATATTAGATATGCCCTGGATCGAAATTAAATCAAAACTTAGAAACAGTAATTGGCGCGATTCTATGTCAATATGGGGGAAATTGTCTAAATTCATATTCAAAATGAATCGTCTAACCCTGAGAAGAAAAGTTATGCTTTTTTGGTATCAAAATACTGATAAAATTAAAGAGCAAGTAAATTCTTGCCATAGTTCGACAGAAATAATTGACAAAGAATTAATACTGATTGTGAGTAGATCTATCCAAATTGTTGGGCGCAAATTCTACTCCAATACACCAAATGGATGAATTCTCAGCTATACAAAAATGTCCATCTCTATCTTATCTTAACTTGGATAAATTACATCCAACACAGATATCTTCGGGAAATGAATCAGAAATATCATCTTTAGAATCCGGATATAATGACCATATAAATACAAATACTAGTGCAAACTCCCTAGGCCACCAAGATTATATTTCCGAGATTGGTATTGGTGATAAACTTACATCTTATGGTTCCTGGACGCCAAAAGCTGATCAAACAAAACATTTTTTTCTCAATCCTGAAGAGTGGGATTGTATTAAACCGAAAACTGGGTGTAACAAATTGGTTCCTAATTGGACATATACTTTTAATCAGAAACTATCGTGTTTATTCCCTTACAGTGTCATCAAATTTTTATATCACCGAGTTAATAGCTATTCTGAATCTCGGAATTGTCCTTTTATAACAGCACAAGCTATCGCACACAAAAGTGATCAGTATCGAAAAAAAACAAAAAAATCCATAAAATGGTCAAAGTTTGCAAAGTCATCACGAGATGACCAAGTGTCAGATTTAGTTGATATTTTAGTAAAACAATATACCATAGGTATTCTTTACTTGTGTGAAAGGAATTCCTTATATCAGCCCTGGTTTCCAAATTATCGCATTCTAAAGTGTACATGGATTTCGCTGCCAACTTCACACCCCGTGCACATCTACACCATAAAGAGATCCTACATGCGAAATTTGGTAAAATTCGGATTGTTAGATTTCGCAGTAGCGCGCGTACGGACATACATACATACATACATACATACATACATACATACATACATACATACATACATACATACATACATACATACATACATACATACATACATACATACATACATACATACATACATACATACATACATGTAGGGTTTCAGTTGGGGGTGCTCCCCCATATTTGGGGGGGACCCCCCCATTTCTATCAAATTTTGGATCCCATTTTGGGGGGGCCCCTTCAAATTGGGGGGTACCCCCCCAATTTTTATTATTATTATCCTCGATTTGGGGGAGCCACCCCAATTATTTCTATTTTAGCAGTCTATATGGGGGGTCCCCTCCAGAATTGGGGGGGAACCCCCCAAATTAACATTTAGATTTCTGCCTAGGGGGACCCCCCCAAATTTGGGGGGGTCCCCCCGATTTTATCATTAGTCATATTTTTATTTGGGGGGGTCCCCCCATTTATAATTTTATGAAAAGTATTACCCATTTGTTTCTACTACTACTAATGTTTTGGCAATTAATGTTTACTAGTTAATGTTGATATAACCTGACAATTTATAATTGAATTGTATTTCAGAGCCGTAAGAGATGTTCGACCGAGGTCAGCCCATAGGAAACCGCCCCTGCTCTCCCCGTCCGCTGCGAATAGTTTTAGACGATTTATAAAGGTCACTATTCTGAAAAGTGCAATGCCTGACGGCTTCTACGCCATGACTGGTCCGGCCCCGACCTGTTGTGGAAAGGGGCGGCCAGTTATGGCATCCACAATTGCTCCCCTCGTACTAGTTAAGGCGTGACAGGTCGACCAAGGTGGTGTTATAACGAGAAAACATTGAGAATACAAAAATACTGAGATTGTGCACTTTTTTGGACTCATGGACTGGAATTGATTATTTAAGTATAATAATCTTTAGTAATGTGAACTTTGTGTATTCAAATTGGGCTTACATTCGGGATTAGTTGACTTAATACGAAGTAAATTATATTTATCAAGAAATAAAATTTATGCTACAGTTCTGGTTTCATTAATGTAACCGTAGACAAATGATAATCCAGCGTACTTAGTATAAAACAAGAAAGCGACGTATATTCCCAAGCACCTACTGGGTAAATCTGCGGACACGCAGTGTCCGCAAGCCGCGCAGCGCAAGCAAGCGAAGCGTGCTTGTATACAGTAGATTGACGTGCTTCAATCGTCAGATAATAATTATTTTTTCTAAACACCATATAGAAATAATTATAGATACTCTACAAATGCATCAATGTTCCTAGTATGAATACAGTATTTGCTAACGATAGTTTGCATTTACGAATTCTATCAATTGTTAGAGCTTCACAAGTATAACGTAGGAGGCAGAACCTAAATTGAAATGGCGAGTTCTAGCTTAGTTAAATCCAAGCAACATTATCACTCTCATTAGCTAAATTTCTTTAGGTATTTTTTTCTGCAATGTTATTCTACTATGAACAGTGCATAGCATACCTCAAATCTAAGTTTAGTACTATTGTCCACTTGCTAGAAAACAAGCTGAGTTCAAAAGAGACATCAAATGATTCGAATCCATTCAAAAGATTATAATTTAAGTCAATAACCTGAATTTACAAGTAGAATCCATTGTTAATGCAATATGAGGTCAAATAGTATAGCTTGAAAATTGATTAAACTAAAGCCACAGGCGATCTATGATTTGTGGCCCGTAAGGCGGAGCCTAATTTTTAAAGTGGCCCGTAGATTTGAAAGTTTGAGCGCCCCTGCTATGTATCATCTTTAGCACTCGTAGCAGTGTGTGTTAGTATTATATTAGTTAACAAAAGCACACTAATTGTTGTAACTTGTAAATAATCCAAAGGGATTATTTTATTAAATTTGATTTTTGAGCGTACTCGATTACCCTAACTAGCCGTTGAGAGCAAGCCTCTTCGATTATTTTGGTATTACACAATACTTCGTCTAAACAATAAATATCGGTAATCTAAACTGCGGAATTCGAATTCAGAATATTTAAATATTAATCAAAGTTGAATCACACTGCTTACATTCTTGAAAAATAACACGTAATCAATAGGGTTTCAATGCTCTATTATTATAATAGAAGACACAGACACGCCCAGACACACTCAAAGATAAATTTTAAAAAAACAACGAAATAATACAGAATCTTAAAGATTAACGATGTATTAATGCTTGTTTCCAGAAATAATTAGAGCTTGAAATCGCTACATTAATACAAATGGGGGGACCCCCCCCAAATTAAAATATGACTAATGATAAAATCGGGGGGGGCCCCCCAAATTTGGGGGGGTACCCCTAGGCAGAAATCTAAATGTTAATTTGGGGGGGTCCCCCCCAATTCTGGAGGGGACCCCCCATATAGACTGCTAAAATAGAAACAATTGGGGGGTACCCCCCAAATTTGGGGGGGCTCCCCCAAATCGAGGATAATAATAATACAAATTGGGGGGGTCCCCCCCCAATTTGAAGGGGCCCCCCAAAATGGGATCCAAAATTTGATAGAAATGGGGGGGCCCCCCCAACTGAAACCCTACAATACATACATACATACATACATACATACATACATACATACATACATACATACATACATACATACATACATACATACATACATACATACATACATACATACATACATACATACATACATACTACGATATGATTTAATATGATACTACAGTTAAAATGATCTTGTCCAAAGTGAAAATTCATTGAGATGAATTAATCTTAATATAATTACAATGTTATGAGTTGGCTAATCTCTCACTAATTAATGAGATTTTATCATATTCAAAATCTCTTCAGTTATCACTATATATGCAATACCTTGCGGTATGGCGAAAGCTAAAACCTACATTTTAGTAATACATAATTAATATATGACAAGCGCGCTTCTCTTGCTTGCGCTGCGCGACTTGCGGACACTGCTTATCTGCAGAGTCGCCCTGCGGGCGCCTGGAGTTACTCAATCTAAACTATTTTTGGATTTTTTTTCCTTTATATATATATTGTAAACAAAGGTCAACGAATAATTTTTCTTATGGATCCGAAAATAGGATATTCGAAATCTACACCCCTGAAAACCCCATGTCAACCGTTGAAAGCTAGTTTCTAGCCGATTTTTGTAATTTGTTTACTTTATGTATCTATTATAAACAAAAGTAAACAAATAATTTATCATATTGATCTGAAAATATGATAATCGAAATCTACACGTTGGAAGCTAGTTTCTCGCTTGTTTTTGTCATTTGTTTACTTTATGTATATATTGTAAACAAAAGTAAACAAATAATTTAATTTAATATAATTTAATAGAATCTGTACAGTAACATACCTCACATATGATGAGACTACAGTCGAAACCGGGTTTTTTTGACACTGGGTTTTTTTGACACTGGGTTTATTTGACAATTGTTGGTGTAAAAATCTGAGTTTTATGTACAGTTGACACCGTGTTTTTTTGACACCCAATTTTCAGCAATTATTTCATGATATCCATAACAAAACAGAAACGTCTGACACTGACGGAAAGGCACGAGATAGTCCTGCGAATCGACAAGGGTCACCCTCTGACGGCAATTGCCAACGACTACGGAGTCAAGAAATTAACCTTTACATACTTAGTAATTCTTACTATGACCTCTAAAATATATTTTCTTCTTAGTGGGATGCGCAACACTGGGTTTTTTTGACATTTTTTCGTGCAAATGGGGTGTCAAAAAAACCCGGTTTCAACTGTATCAACAAAAAATGATGACGTATCACTCTGTGATGACGTCATCATTACACATCAAAATTTTAAAAATTGACAAATTCGGTGCTTTTTCGTGCGATATCGATTATAATAGTAAGAGAGACGTATTTAGAGATGGTATCTCCCTTATAATTAATCAATGTACCCCAGGCGACCGAAGGGAGCCTCCGGCGGACACAAAGTGTCCGCCAGCCGCGCAGCGCAAGCAAGCCAAGCGCGCTTGTATGTATATATACATATTTTCACACATTTTTAAAAAAACTTATTTTGACCTAAAAGCGAATTTTCAACGGCTAATATACGTAGTAGGATATTTTAGTGTGTAGATTCCGATTTTAACACTTTGAAAGTAATAATATGAATATTTAATGAGTTTCTAACGCATATATAGTATATACATATTTTCCACACCTTTCAGAAAAATCTTATTTTGAGTTAAAAGCGAGTTCTTAACGGCTAATATAGGGTATTTTAATGTGTAGATTCCGATTTTAACACTTTGAAAGTGGTCATCTAAGTATTTTATGAGTTTCTAACATATGTGTATATATATAAATATTTTCACACTTTAAAAAAAAACTTATTTTGAACTAAAACCTAGCTCTCAATGGCAAATATAGGGTATTTTAATATGTAGATTCCAAATTTCACACTTAGAATGCCGTAAGATTCACGCTGTAATCCGATATTTATATTACATGTTCCTTCGAGTCACTTCCTGGAGCTGCACTATCGGTCTGTCGACCGACATTTTAAATTTTGATATGAAATGGTGGGATTATGATTTTGTTTGAAAATACTTATTTCTCATAGATGAGGCCGATCTACAGTAGCACGGGAAGTGGAAATAGTGTAAAATTATAGTTATAATCTCATCCGCAATTAGTTTTATCGCATTCAGGATAGTAAAATAGTCATAATAGGGTTGCATTCTTGGATTCAGAGTCACAGCATGTCTGGATTTTTGAAGGTGTTTCGATGTGTCGCGAAGTGATAGAACAAAAATCTTATAGTAACTACGTCTGCCGATAAACAGTTTACATCTCTCGTTCAAATTTCATATTGAAAAAGTGAATAATACCAGCATTGAGATTAAGCAGTTACCACGAATATGGAAACAATAGATCTCTGTACTTCGTCAATAACTCCAAACGCCTCAAAATGGCTCTGGAAATACTAATGATAAAGGCACAATCTGAGAAACAAAAGCTATTTCCCGTGGCACCAACAGTCAGGGGAGAGATAAAGTTAACAAAATGCCCTACATCTAGACTTGTGGAAAAAATGTGACATTGACGTCATAATTCCATGATGAGTCGATATTTTCGTCTTAGGTCAGAACTTAGTGGAGCCATAGTCAATTGACTCCCACATGCTAAAATCAGCTTTCTGTTTCTAATCGGATGTGATAACAATACTCTTATTAAATTTAATAATTTAATATATAAGCGACATGAAAACATAGTAATCAACTTAATTAAAAGTGATATTTTGGAATAATTCAGAGTTAACATTCATAAGCGATCACTTCTTCAAAGGTTTAAAAATATTCTTGCTTGACTTTTTGAAATTGAATAGTTCTTCCTTTTCTTTCTCTTGTCTAATCCCAGGTCTCTGCTTAGATGATGGGATGTCTCCGGGATGAGGTTCTTTTGTGCATTCAAGAGTGCCCGCCATTTCCATTAGCATTTCTAAACATAATATGTATATAGTTAAATAATAATGCACTTTCCAGCAAATGTATCCGTGTGCATTTCTTCCACACAAAATAGTTACAAAATTCTATCAGAAAAAATAAATTAGCAGGGAAACAGTAACATATTCTCTTTACAAGACTTCAGTTTTGCTTTCTACAAATCAAAGTAATAATTTCAAAAGTTTTCAACTTGACTGCCTCTCAATAGGGTTTCCAACCTGCGCCGCAAGCCCCAGTATTCACCATTATTTTGATGGTGCTAGTGGTACAAAGTGGAACAAGTGAAGTGAAACCTTAAGGGTAGTATGATTAGACTCAGTACTGAATTTCCTAGCCATGTCCCCAGGCCATAATAATCTTTTGAAGACTTACATGGCATGGATCTAGTCAAAAAGTAGGATGAAACAAACACTTTACATCTTGGAATAGGGATGTCAATAATTTTGCATTTACACTGCGAGCCCCAAATAGTAACTTAATTTCTTTACATTCTGAAGCATTAGGGACTTCTTCGAATAATCAGTATATCTTCCTGCAATGTACTATAAAAATAATTACTAATTACGTATAACAATAATATCCCACCATCGTCATCTTCCAATGTGTAATGTTTCTTCTGAGCATATTCATAGATGTCCTTTGCGAAATCGGTTATTTTCTCTATATCCACAGTCTTAATATTCTGAGGCTCGAAACCAATTATAATTAGATGATCCTTCGCAAGAGCGGCTGCCTAAATGAGACACAAGATTTAGTACATACGAGTATGTACTGTGCATATGTATGTATGCAACCTAACTAAATTAAAGTATTATGAAGTGAAACAGTTCACTATCGTACCTTTTTACAATTTTCGATATCATCCTTCTTTGCGAGTTCATCTAGCTCTCTCCTCTTTCTATCAGAAAAAATATTAGACAATTTAAAAGTGAAAAAAATAGAAAATTTAAATGCATACGTATAGGTAACATACACAATATCATGTAATACAGGAGAGGGTTGAATCCTGAAAGCCTCAATTCGATCATGTACTGAATTCAATTGATGCCTTACATCAAGGCTGGATTCGGTTAACTGGTAAACCACCGTCAATCTCGGTTAACGGTTAAGAAAATCTTAGAGCAGTTAGCCAATCTAATTTTTTTCTAAATATTTACACTTATTTCATTGTTTTTGGACGGAGATTCATGAATATTCCTGAATATTAAAAATTGATGATACAAAATAATTTCTGTAATCGTATTGTATATTTCGAGACCACTGAAAATTATCAATTTTTCTCAATACTATGTTAAAGATTAGTCTAAAATATATATTTCTACCAATTAATATTGACACCGGTTAACCGGTTTACCGCCTCCAATTGGAGGAAACCAAAATAACCGAGCCCTAAAATCGGTTAACCAATCCCAGCCCTGTTCACATCTTTAAGATATAAATGCATCATTTATTAAATAAAATCAGACTTTTAATAAATAGGATGTAATAATAATACTCAACTCACAATTTATCCAATTTGTGAAAGAGAAAATTGAAGTACCAGGCTTTTCTCAAATCTTCAATCTCTTTCACTTGTATCTCCCCGCTATTAGCTCTGGTCTGGTCTTGTACCCACTTAAACACGAGATCGCTCATTGTCCTGAAATTTGTCGCCAACAGAAAAGAATGGAATATCAAATACTTTGTGAATATACGTGAATGTACGAACTGTTTTCGTTATAGCACTTTATACTAACTCAAATTCATAGCGGAAAGCCTTTTAATGAAAAGAAAACCATATAAAAAAAACGATTATAGAAATACCTTTCTTATGTCATCCGATTCGCTATGATTCGCATAGCTTATATGCTCTACTGAATTATTAGATGGAATTAAACGTGGAATGAAGTAACCATTATAAAAACATATTAAAATTGAATAGACTGAATGAGTCTAATCCATTGGAGCTATAAGAAGATCAGAAGCTGACATAACATGGCAAACAAGGGTTTGACAATTTTTAACAAATCAAATATTCGGTTTATCACTAAGATTTCAGCTTTTTCAAATAGAAAACTTATATTATTTTGAAGCAAGCTAATATCTACCTACTAAGGATATTGTTATAGAAGTGTATACAGCAACTAATTGAGAACTCCTACACATACACCTCAGTTAATCAAAAAACTATTTACTTATTAGGAGTTCATTGAATTTGTATTCATGAATTGAATGAATGAATGAATGATCAATACGTATAGATCATTCAAAAAAATTTTTATGAAAAATAGAAATGGGGGTCTTTTCTTAAAAATGCCAAGAAAAATGCTAAAAATGAAAAAAATTAATTAAATTTTTATTTGTCCAATATTAAGTGACTGCTATCTGAATGAGATGTAGCCATCACCTCACCTTATCATGCACATCTCTGACTTCACAATTAGTACATTGAGTAGGAAATATTCAAAATATTTAAATCCTAGTAAGTTATAAGATTAGAGTGCGAAACAAATTTTATCATTCAACATAGCTATTAAAATATTTTAAAAGATGAGAGCAAAATAACCTAAATTTAGTCATCATTTTCTTCCTTTAAGTCTACAGGTTCTTTCCAAAATCTCTGAAAGGTCAGCAAAAGGCTGCCAGCATCAGCATACAGCCAATCTTGACCTCTCATTTCATCTGGCTTCCACACAGTGAGCACACAATGTGGATATACTTTATTGAACAAGAATGCCCCACCAAATGAAGCTGGAGGAAACACCTCACAGTACTGCCAGGCTTGTTTGTGTCCTCGACCCATTTCCACCAATTTGATGTAGCCATTCGTGGATATTCCGCTTATAGTCCAGACCAAATTAGCGTACCTTTCGTCTCTGCTTATGATGTAGACCCAATCCTTGTGAGTTTTATGCGGAATGAATGCCCAAAGTTGTGAATGCTTCGGTGGAGTCTCTTTCTCCCTCAACGCGATATAAGTATTGTTAAACCAACAGTCAATAGCTTCTACCACCATACCGTGCATGACACACGTTACGTAGAAGTATTCTAGTTTTTCTTGCTCTGCCATCAACACTATGCAAGTTCACACTAACTGACCTAACTTTGAAGTACTAATTTTTAAAGTTGAAACGCTCTTAATCTTATTTTATAAATTTCATAGCCTTAAAGAATGCCCAGAGGGGACACAGTGTTCCCGATATCGCGGATGTCTCCCAGCCATTTTATATGGCACTGAAGCCATATAAATGCTGGGCATTCTACAGTTAAAACTACCAATGATGGTAGAGTAAGGAGCATATACATTTCAATGCTACTAACACTGATCAACAAAACACAAAACATTCATGATTTCTTTCGAAGTGATAACAAATATTACTATAGATAGCATACAATATAATTTAATTGAGAGTATGAAAATAACTATAAAACTATTACTATTCAAATAAATAAGACATTAAGTGCGTGGACAGACAAATAACAGAATATAAGAGCAGAGCCAAAGCGGTCCTAAAGGACTGTTCTACCTAACAGAAACTATAATAGTTATAAGTTAAGTAAAGCTATGGAGACGATATAGAGATGGCCTCTGACAATTTAAGTGAGATATCTATGGCATCTGCAGCAATAGACAATATCTCCCCACTCTTCCCACCGCTAGCCGCTATGGCAGCTCTCAGTTCATGCTCACTATGCACTAAACTCAGCTCACAGAAATGTCTCCCTAGATCCATACACTTTCCGCTGTACTCTGTCCCTGTGGATACCTTAGCTGTCACGTTGTTACGCTGGAATAGCATCATCTGTTTGATATGACGGAGCAGTTTAACCCTGTTCTTAACGTAGTCACACATAACCGGGTGCCCATCTTTATCCAGTGAAATCAACTGATCAACCATTCCGCGAGGGAAAATATGCTTGTACAGCTCAGAATCTTGCGCAACTTCTTCCGTCGACTCAATTCGCATCCTAGTATCGTATACCTTGCTAGGATTAGGCACATTCCGGTCTGCTATAATCGTGGCTAAAATCCAAACGAGAGGACGCTCGTTTATATCGATGATTTGCATTTTATCGTCCAATTTAATTCTGATGTCATGATTCTTTGATGCTTGCAAGTCCAGCTTCCAAGATAAAGTATTCGTGTGATGGCACTGTGCAAATCCACATTTTTCTAATGCAGAAATGTAAGTAAATTGAACAGTTTGAATGTCGTCATTAGTAACAATTCCTTTAATTCCAGGACAGAACGAGCAACTGGCATGATCCTTATCTAACTTAGGCTTATAAGACTTTCGCAGGAGAGGATTATAGACGGGAGCGAGAGGATTAAGGCCGTCAGGAGCATTCGCCGTGGGGTGAACATTAAACTCGCGAGTGACCTGTTTTCGATACTTTTTCGTTTTCAAGAAGAAGCGCTCCAAGTCTTCTAAGGAGAGTGATCTGACTGAACGGATGCTCTTATTCGCATCTATCAAATAGAAAAACCCAAATCTAGTCTTTAGAAATAATTTCTCCAAAAGACCAGGGCGATTAAGAGGGAACTTGCGCAGTTGATCTAGCACCATAAACTGTATTCTTAACCTTGCGTTAGAAATCCAATTGGGATCAATGGTTTCGTTGGCATACACAGGATAACTCAGCTCATTGTCAGAATGGTACAGCTTGAAACAGTTATTCTCAAAGGATTTGAGCTTTATGCGTGTGTTCAGGGTTTGGTTTGCGAGTACGATAATAAAACTATCCTCCATCAAGTATTTATTTGAAATTGGAAAGAATTTTTTGGTATGAGATGTCATCCTTTCCAACCGAGACAGTTCAACTGAAATTTTATGAATCGAGCTCGCAGATCCATTAGCACATACGAGTAAATGCCGGCCGGATTCTTCGATTGAGACGACGGCTCCTGTCATGTTCGAAAGTCTCATTTTATGGAAATCTTGTGAAGACCGTATTCTATTACTAACATTATAGGATAGGCGTTTTTTCAATGTTAATTGTGCATCATTTCGTTCGAATAACTTATTCAAATCACGTGTAAACACAATACAGTGCCAAGCTTGAAATAACAAAGTGGAAATTTGCTTTAGAATAGCGCCTTTTATAGAATGAGTTGGTCTGCCCTCAATAGGCCATTCATACACAATGCAATCCTGGCTTGATGTTATTCTGGCTCCTAACCAGAAAAATTCCTCTAACATCGAGCCTAATACAGAATCAAACTTTCCGTCTTTGAGCTGGTCAAGCAAGAGGCTAGCTGTCAGGAGTTCATCAGACAAGGGTTGGTGTTTAGGCTTACAAGTCATTTCATCGTATACGAACAGAGCTAAAGCTTGAAATTCTGCAGATAAAACCAACCCAGCATGATCAACCAAAGCTTGGCACTTGAGAATCCCGACATCACGAGCCCAATGGACAAGTATCCACAACCAACCGAAGAAGACCCCACCAGTATCACGATACAACTGCAGGATATGCTGACATTTAGATACTCCGTCACTCTGCACTGTGATATCAACGTTAACTTGGTTGTTAGAATCGAATGGTGAATCCATCAGAAATGAAATCACCGGAACGAGAGCATCATACTTTTCTTCTTTACTGTGCGTAACTTCTTCTAAAGCTGGAGAAATGTAAGTTGATAGCACGTGGATTCTCTGATGCTGCAAGGTTAGTCCATTAAATTTCAATTTGTCTTGTTCTGAAGTGAACATTGCGTCAAGTGATGCAGGAGTCAAGCCCACTGAAATGTCGAGATCTGAAAGAGATTCACATAAAAACAAAGACACTGACCCAAAGCAAGTGAGAGAGAACATCTTCAGCAGTGAAACCTTCAGTACAGCAGATTCCACTAAAGGCAAGGAGGCTAATTTGGACTGTACTATAGTCATAATGAAATCACTGTTTTCAGAAATATACTTTCTCGCTGTTTCACCGATAGAAAGATGTATATCTGATTTGCCACGCTCTACCTTAGATGCAATTTTACACAGGAAATCTCCCACCAACCAAGGGAATGAATGGAAAGACGGAGAATCTGTATGGCGGGTGTAGGCAGTTATATACCATGCAGATGCCTTCTTCAAGCACTCAGGTCCATCACGAGTAATTCCTTGGAAGAAGACATCACGGAATTGGTCGAAGAGGTCTCGGACTAATGCCTTAAGCACTTGTGCTGTTTTCCACTTGTCAGCTCCTACCATTGGATGGCATTGTATTATCAAGCCTAGCACAACTTCCGCTTCAGTTTCTATCCCGAATGACGTCATTATTCGCTGAAAAGAGTTGGAATAGTCCATATACGTCTTCTTAGCTTCCTCCATGTAACCTTCACAGCCAGACACGTAGAGGGAATGGTCTGAGAAGTCGTGAGATAGTCTCTGTTGGGGCAGGTGTGTCCCGGAATAGTTAAGAATACTTCTCCACTCATCTGTCGCATAACAAACTGCCTTAGTGCGGCGGTATATCTCACCTAATAACTTCTTAGAAGGGTATCGCTTTGAACCATCCTTCTCCATGAAATCAGGGAAACCATCATCTTGAATCATTTGGTTAACTTTGTGAGGAATCACCGGTGCAATCCCCGTTTTTGGGAAATCAACTGAGAGAGATTGCGCCTCTGCCGTTTTAATAGCCAACTCATCACAAGCTCCATCCTCCAGCTGATCACAGACTGCCATGTGATAAGTTGCAATTCTACCAACAGAATCATTCGAGATCACTCGACAATAAGCTTCAGATAGACGCTCCTGTGTGTTACTAGCATCATCTTGTAGAGGAACTCTGTCATCCGCTTGATCTTGTTGCTGCAAAGCTCTCTCTGCTATTTCAGCGTAGTTCAATGGAGGATGCTGACAGTGTGGCGGTGGTACGAGCTCTGGCTGCCAGATGATTGCATACTCATCTCCATCCAGATCCCCCCCGCTGGTTGAAGAAGGTAGTGAGGTTTGCCCGCGAATTGGGAAGATGACAACATTCTTAAGATGCCTCAACTCAGGTCTATCGACTGCCGTTAGGATCAGTAAGTCGCCTGGGTGAAGACAGGGATGCTTGTATAGCAGAACTGGACCATTTATCAAGCTAGTATTGGCACTCGATGGGGAGTCAGAATTAATTTCAATCTGTACGAATATCTCATCTTCATTTAGTACCCCGACTGGATCTGGGATTCCCATTAAAAAGCAGCCTTGCTCGACTGGGATACGAACTTTAGAAATGAGATTCTTCACATGGAAGTTGTAAATACAACGCAAGAGTGAGATAAAGTAGCGCTCAGTTATTATGTCAAAAGACGTTGAGGTGGATTTGACATAGTTTTGTAGATTCTTAGCCAAATACTTTTCAGCAACACTGATATCTCTTAAGATCAAACCGTATTGAGAAAGGACTGTATCATGCAATTGCTTAATAAAAGGAGCAGGATCCCATCCACCGACTGGATCACGCAAACTCGTCAGGACATTAATAACTTCCTTGTTGATGAAAAATGGATTGTAAGAGGCAGGTTTCACAATATTAAGAATGGAATCAGTCCACTCTAGTTTCTTCATGGAAGGCCTAACTAGTATCGTACACTTAGAATTTTTAATGAAATTTTGATCACATTTTTCATCAACTAAAGTCAGAACGCCTTTATACCCGGCCAATCTTATCTGTAGGGCAGATGGCGGATGGATATCTGTGTAGCCAAACGTCTCAACTAATTTCAAAGCGAGAGAACTTCGTATCTTTCCATTCCCGTCTGTTAGCAACAAGCCATTACTAGCTTTCAAGTCATCGATGCAACCGACATCTTTAACATCGATAGACACCGTTGGTGTGTCAGACGTACAAAATAGGCCGAGACGAGAGAAGAACTTGATTTCATCTCGTATCACTGTTCCACCTAACAGCTCAAAACGAATTTTATTCAACTTCACGACAGGAGACTCTGTATCGCTATTTTGGATGAATATAGCACGTTGATTCTGTAATTGGCTAGTACTCGATAGGAGAAAGTGGAAATGATTCCCATCTATTTCGAATCCATTTTTCAAGACTTGTTTCACACGTTCAATTGCGTCTTTACTCAGCAAACGTTGAGATTGTTCATCACGGAACGCAACTAATATGAATCTCTCCTTAGGATATTTCCTATACAGGCGATTGCACTGTAGCGCTACAGGAGGCAAGCATATGATGCGTGATGGAGTTATAATGGCGCTCTCAATGTAACGGTAATTGAATGGCAAATCGGAGGATGTGTTTAGGAAGGAATTGGACAATTCTAATTCATGTATGATAAATTCACAAAGAGGTATGAAATAGTGAGAAATCTCAGTAGATGGATAGGACGTAGATATCTTATACATAATTGCAGTTATAAAGCTGAGTTTGCTGAGGTCTGCTTGCGAGATGCGTGAGCTGATAAACTGAACTGTCTCTTGCGATATGCAAATTCGGCGGGTCGACTTCAACACAGATAAAGCCCAGATACAGTCCTGCATAGCTTTCTCATTAAAAGATGGATGCTGTGAGAGATTGGATATAGCAGAATTATCCGAGCTAATATCTATCATATTAATCTTAGAATCAAATACGGAAACCGGAAATGAACTGGCAGTATGGAGTAAGGACCATATTTGGAACCAGTTGGTTTTGTTGTCATAAGGTAGCACTAAGGCAAACACTGGACACTGAGCGAAGTGAGAAAGAAAGTGGAATTCATGGCAAGTGAATCGAGTATACGTCGCATCATCATTCAACATTCGGACTATGGGACAGCTAGCTAAGAGCAAAAACAATGTTACACTGGATTCCTGCCAATGTGTCAGCATGAAGTGATGTAGTGTAGTGTAGTCTATCTCTATCTCAATGGTAGAATCGGAGAAGCTAACTTTCATACAACGCTTGGGAGTAAATTGTACTGTCATTTCCTGAGTGTGCTGCTGAGCAATGGACACTGAAGATTTGTCGATGAAAGATCCCCACAACAGTTTCTCTACAGGCCAGCTAGATTGAGTGCTAGGCAGATTAAGCTCAAACTTGGTCCAAGTAAAAGGAGAATTATTCACATCTGCCAAATAAAAGTTCCAATTTACAGTCATGTGTAGGTATGATTTGTATACATCGCCAGACTTCACACCACAGATTATCAAACTATCTTCAGACGGGAAAATCCCCTTAGATTTCCGATTTGAACCTCGTGCATCAATATCAATACGCTTCAACCACAGAAATCCTTTCATATAAAGAGCATCAGCTATTTGTTCTTGCATATTGTCCAATTCATGAGTCCCGCAAACGTAGAATTCAATAGCACACTCAGTAAGAGTTTTGTACTGAGGTGCCTTATTGTCAAACAAATCTGTCCTAAGAGAAAGCTGAATTGAGAGAGTCTTCCTAGACGGAATGTCAATATCTGAATGTCGGTCAACGTAATGTAATGTCTTTTTCAAAATCTCCTCTCTGCGTTCGACATCTTTGTACTTCTGCTTTTCGCGCTCAGATAGAATGAGAATAAATTCACTCGCGCCTATTTTTCTAGCTCTACCCTTGCTCTGTACGAAGGAAATCACAGATTTGATGCCATCAAACCTTATCACCACATCGCAAGCAGGTACATCTATTCCTTCCTCTAACACAGACGTGCTGACTATTAGATTACAGTCTTTCCCTTGGAAGGCTCGTATCACATCTTCCTGCTCGTAATCCCAGCTCATTCCTAGCTCTCCTCCATGCCCGAATATCTTAAGAGGTGAAAATGCCTCAGCAATTTCCTTATCTTCTTGTAGGATGTTAGTGAGGACTTCTCCGGCTTGCCTGGTGTGAACGAAAATTAGAATTTTAGAATATTTCGAGTGCTTTCTTAACACCTCCATTAACTTATTCAATCTAGGAGATTGGTCAGGACAGTCGTGCAGTTTGCTGGCGACTGGCAAACCTTTAAGCACTTTCTGGGCATAGGGTAATCCAGCCAAATCAGCTATCTCTAGCGCAGCGCAGTAGCGCCTCATCAGTTGAATAAGTTGCTTCGTATGGTCACTTTTACGCATATTGCTAAGGTTACCTAAAGCCATTTTCAAACGTACCATGCAATAATGATCATCCCACTGCTCTTTCTTAATGACTACCTCGCCTCTATCTTGATTGATGGAGTCAGCAACGCCAATCATTTCTGCTATAATAGCACCGATACACTTTATAAATGCCGAATCTCCATCTGGAACAGGAACGACAGAGATATTCTGTTGTGCGAATGAGAATGCTCCAAGGTTGATGTTATGGCATATCGGAGCATTGAAAAACATCTGTCTGAAAACATGCACGAGTTTCGCGGTAGTATGCACATCATTTTGGGGGGAAATAGGAGACGCAGTGAGTCCTAGAATTCTCGGACGTTTGGACGCTTCAAAGTTTTCGAGTAAACTTAAAATCTTGGCATAATCATGGTGGCCACTAGCATGATGGCACTCATCTAAAATAATAAAAGAAAACGCCTTTAAACTCAACTCATCCATCTCGAATATGTTCAGCACAGCTCCGGCAGTAGTGACGAGCATATCGTACTCCGCATCACGCAATTTCCTACGTATCAGTTTAGTATTACTCTCCCCGCATAAATAACAAACTTTCATGTGAGTATTCAAACTGATTGAATCTCCCTGCTGGTACACTAACGGGATACGGTCTACGACAAACAATGTCATTAGATTAGGATTTAACTGATGAAATTTAGCCGCGACTAAGGCTGCAATCAATGTTTTCCCAGACCCAGTCGGCAGAACAACGATCAGATCCCTCTGGAGAGCTTCGATATAGCAGGTGACCTGGAAATCCCAAGGAACAACATCAGACTTTAGAACGTCGTCAAACTTGGAATGGAGGGGATTGTCTAGGTTTGGGAAGATAATTGGATCGTACTCAATGACTGGGAGAGGTTTAGAGGTGTCAGAAAAATCAGATGCATTTTCTCCATAAAAATTCTTTTTAGACCGTTGCTCAATTTTATTATAAGGAGACGAATTGAACAATCCATACCATTTGTCTTTCTTAGTGAGGCGACGACCAAACAAATGTACTTTATCAGTTCCAAACGCTATTACCATGGCATTAGAAGGACCTAGTGGAATCTTCTTACCAAGATTGCACTTGCAACTCGGTTCAGTACATGTTACTCGAGAAACCCTTTTGTCCTCAAATTGTCCTGCGAGGTTCTGCTGAGCGAACACGCGTCTCTCCGGCTTAACGATGAGATGCACGGATTGCGGAGCTAAATCTAGGAAGCAGATCTCATCCAATTCTAGAAATTTCGTGTTGCAATGACTACAATTCATCTAGCAAATATATCTCTAAATATACTACAATAACGTAATTTCTAATTAAAATAACTACGGACAATGAAATCAATTCTCTCCACTGATTTCGATCGAGTTGTTTTATCCAAATAAAACACTTCTAGGAAATATTCATACGGAACTAAGGTTAGTTTACTAGTTTGGTGATGCTAAGGAAATGAAATTACTTTTGTCGGGCTAATGACGCTCTTTCGTATTACTTCAGTTCCAAACTATTGTTCAATATTTTAATTATATTGCGCGACAGATCGATTTGTCAGTTCCATAAGAACTCAAATCAAAAGCATATATTAATTTGTGATAGAAACACCCTGGAAAGTTATCCCTACAATACTTTTGAACTGTGTTTACCTTATAATAAAATTCAGAAATTATCTTTGAACTTATTCGGAATTTTTACCAACTCTTGAAAATGTTAAAAGGTAATTTTGTATTGTCTGAAAATTCGAAAAATCTTAATAAACGCAAATAAAGGTAAATACACTATTGGGAGAAAAGTTTTCTACCACCACGAAATTTGTAAACAAAGAAATATACAAAACAGAAATTAGACCACTGATACCCCACACCATAAATCGACGGCTTGCATAGAGAAGAAAGCTATAAAAGGAGGAATAACCTACTGGACTAATAAATAGATTTCCCAAATGAGAGTATTTTTTACTTTACATAACATACTACGTATATGGACGAAATTGGATAGCGATTAATTAAGCTTCCTTTAAATAATGAACAGATCAGTGTTTCATCCAGGATTTGCATCAAGGGGCATTATGGGGTATCAATATTAATAGGGGGGGGGGGGGGGTATAATTATTATACGAATTAAAATTAATCTAACATCGTTTCCCATCTTTGTTTTCTAAGGGAGCACTTAATTTCCCCGCTGTCCCTCCCCCCTGTATAAAACCCTAGATCGCCTAAGGCAGTGGGTCCCAACCTTCGCCGCCAGAAGACCCCACTTGGACCTGCAGCGATATTGATGGCCCCAAAAAGTGATTTTCAATTTTATAAGATGAATATGTATTATTACAGATAAATTATTGAGTCCTACCAGTTGGGAACCACTGACCTAAGGTGAGTTCTAGGAAATTACGGTTAAGTCTTTGCAGAATGTAATGTTTTCAATTAATTTTTTCACGAGGATGATTCATTAAAATATCTCTTTAATCCTAATCATAATTCTGTAAAATTATATAGTTAGTTAAAATAAATCGAAACAATCATACGCTAGTCCTTGGGAAGATTGTGATTATACATTACAAGTATTGAATCAATGCAGCTACAGAGATACTATTAAAACTACCACAGCCAAAATCCCAACATTTCTAACGGAAGCAATGCGCAGTAGATTATTGTATATACAAATATTTGACAAAATAAACAAAAATCCTTCATTGGAAAGGAATGGAATACAGAATAAAATTCATTTCAATACCTGCCATCAATCAATGAGGTAGACTCTCTATCAAAACTGAATAGCAATTATCACACACTCGAACTGGTTTGGAAGAGGCAGCCAATGGAAAATTGTTATCAGAACAGATGCCACAGTATATACCGCCACAATTTCGACAATGGTGTCTACGCCGTTTCATTGTGAACGTTTTCTGACATTTCTGACAGTCATTCGTAGCGTTGTCATCCACCCATGCTCTTGTATTGGATTGCCTGACTGCTGACAGATTCTGATGAGCAGAACTTAAAGACTGTCCCATTTCTACCAAGGCAATCTCTTGCTCAGCACACACCTACACAAAGGAAAAGGCAAGAACCTTCAATTTCTGAAGAGTATCTGGACATTTTTCAAGGTGTAGATTTTTGCTAGATAATTCTCCAAAATACCAAAAGCAAAAAACCAAATTGCATAGTAAATATATTGTTAAGTTATTAAGAATTTGAACAATCTGAAGTTTCAAAATTGTTAAATTGCTGGCTTCCACTCTGCCTTTCCCCCATGATACATCAAAATCCGGGACAGTTAAGCAATTTTCAAGAAAATCCTGGATTATCTCGGATAAATCTGCACATTGAGAACATACCTCTTGAAGGTCCCCAACTCTCTGCTGCAGAGCCTCGTGCTCCGTCTTGAGCACAGCCAGCTGCTCGCTGTCCTTGCTGAGCTCTAGGTTAGTTGCTTTAACTTGGTCGATCTCCGACTGGAGAGCTGAGCGCCACTGCTTCTCCATCTTCAAGTCTCGTTCTGTATTCTGACTTCTGGAAATAGCACAAATAAGAATTATATAATATTCACCATTAAGAAAGGTAACAAATTGTACTCTAAATTAGAATAATTATGTCGGGGGCTTTTAGTTTTTTTTGCACTTTACTTGAATATACAGTCAGGGTCGCTTATTATGAACACTTTGGGGAACAAAAAGTCATAATAGAGAGACTTCATGTTAAGCAAACTTGACCTAATACAAATCTTATGGAACCTGTTGAAATGGGACCAGAGTTTGTTCACAATAAACGAATGTTCATAATAAGCGAACCTGACTGATAATATAGTAAACTTGTATATACGTATAAACATTGGCACAACTAGAGCCATTTTAGTTGGGTGCTCTAAAATATCTCAAATATCAATTATCATTACGTTAGAGCTTAAATGAATATTTTCTATAAAAATCAACTGTGTGGGGTTTCGAATCATGATTTAACCTTGGCTGTTCGATCCATGTTAGAACGGTACTGAACAATATCTCCGTGACCACATTCCTGCCGATATCACTCAGTATGTGCATATAATCCATATGTTCAGTTACCTCTGTTCTGCTTCATTAAGAGCGGTGGTGAGCTTAGAGGTAGAGTGCTGGGATATCTGCAGCTGCTCTTTATGTCTCTGTATCTCCAACCTCAGCTTCTGATTGTCTTTAGACAGACCTCCACACGTCGTCTCTAGCGACTCAATCCTCTGGCACTGATCGCTTGCTATCTCTGTCTAGGAATATATGGCGAGGTAAACATACTTTAGTGCAGGAGTGTACTCGCAGGGTTGATAAAAATCATGATTTTTTAAAAATCAAAAAAATCGGATTTTTTTATTTTATTGCTTCTTGTAGTCTATTTCACATTTTCTTATAGTATTTTACTAGTATAAATCAACTCTATTGGAATCAGATATTTTAAAAGTATATTATCGATTTAACTTTGCTTGATTAATATTAAATGCAATATGAAAATGTAGAAAAAAAAATTTAGTAAGAAGTTTTATGTATGTAGCTCGATTGAGCATTCTGGAGATAAAAACAATCTTGGTCTATTCCTTATGTTGGAATGTTTATAGCCAAAAGTTGAAATATCCGCTCAACTCCTGCGCTTGATTCCACAGCTGAATAAACTAACTTTTGATAATAACAAAGCCATTGATGAACATTGTCACAAAAATATGTGTGATCATTATACAGTAGAACTCGGTTAGTACGTACTCGGGATACAACGTACTTCGGCTTAGTACGTACTCATTTCTCTGAACCAGAATTCATTAATTATATAGATTCCTATGTAATATAAACTCGGTTAGTAACGTACTTTTTTCCGCTTCCGGGAGGGGTACATACTAACCGAGTTCTACTGTAATTCGAATAGAATCGAGTCTCGTTATTAATACGAACCAGGGAACCGTCGAATTTGTACGTATTTTCCGGAATTCTTATTAACCAAAGTTAATTATATGCATTCGTACAGGCTGGGAGAATCAAACCTTATTCGCTCTAACCGGTATTTTGCCTTAACCGTGTTCGTATTAACTAGAGGCTACGGTACTTTATTATATTATTTATAGAATGATTTGTATTAATAAAAATCATTGATTTAAATCATGATTTAAATCAAACAACCCAGAAAGGAAATCAGCATAAAACCAACTTAAACGAAGTCTAGACTCGGAGATGGAACCAGTAACATTTTCGTGACTCTCAACCAGTACCGGACCTGACCCAATCGACCGGTTCTATCTACGGCCATAGCCACCGGTACGGTTGGTCCGGTTTCAACCAGACCACTTTTGACAAATTAATGCCCACAAGAACCATCATGTACGGTTGGAGTTTCAACTGGACTATTCCAATTCTGGTGTCTGCGGCTTTGATTTGTGGTCGCAATGTATTGTTACCAGTTAACATAGGACAAGACTCAAGTCAGCCAGCAGACCTGATCCTCATTCTTGCTCTGCATCACGACGAGAGAGCTCTTCGTCTCGCTGAGCTGCTCTCGCATAGAGATGATGCTGTCCTGTTTCTCCTGAATGTCTTTCTCCAGCAGTCGCTGAGCTACCTCGCTCTCGCTGCGCAGGTGTCTCTGTGCACTCAGCTCCTTCTCCAGCTCCTGTCTCAGCTTCAGCTCAGACTCCAGCTGCTTCTGCACGGCCTGGTAGAGCTCGTTTAGGGTAGACCTGGAGTGCTGGTACGTCTGTCTCTCGATGTCTAGGTCCCCCGATATCACCTCCAGCTCCTTCTGGTGTACCTAGAGAAGACCTTGTGAATAATGCTCTAGAGTTATGATAATCTCTTTTGCTTTAACAATTAACATTGTATTGTAGCATTAGTTCCATTTCTGCTAACTCTAACTAATTAGCAGTATAGCAAACAAGAAAATAATTCGCTTTTATCGAAAACATTCATTAATTTAAAAATTACAAGAGGAAAAGTTTGCTATAAAAATTATTCTAAGCTAAGCCGAAGCGTATTAATCGTTGCAAATCACAAACGATTACATTTTTTTAGCAAAAATTAAGAGAGAAACGCTAATTTTACTCCTAATCATTTACCACTATACATTATGGAGATTCTAGGCACAACTAATCGGATTTCAAATTCGAAATCTGCGCATTCGAATTAGTTATTGTAGAATAATTTCCAAAGTTTTCAAATTATCAATCACTGCCACCTTGTGTCACATATGTCTCTATTTACCACTAAACATGATGGAAATAAATTACCTCTTGTGCCACAGATTGATAATTTACATATTGGATTGAGCAATTTATAGAAATCTTCAACTACGTATTACTAATTTGAATGTGTAGATTTCGAATCTTAAACCAGGCTCTTAGTATCTCTTAGAATTTTAAGACATTTCCCTTCATGGAAAGATTCAATTTAATACTATTTGTATGGGAAATAGTAGAGTCTACAAATACTTTTATCCGGTTAGTGCATTCAGTCGACTCTGCTTAATAGGTTCACTGTTTAATCGGGCCACTTTTGGCAGGACCAGAATGGCTCTCACACATAGAAACTACAAATTATATTTTCGATTAATAGGGTTCTCTGCTTAATCTGGACAAAATGCCCTCTGACCGATGTGACCCTATTAAGCAGAGTCGACTGTACACTATTTTACGCCAAGAGGATGTTCAAACGTTAGTACCGTTTCAAGGGGAGGAGGAATAATAAAATGTGACAAAAAGTAACAGAGGTGGATAGGGGATTTCTCGTTGTGTTACTTAATGAAATACGTATTTTAATTGGAATTTTATGATAATACACGTACAGTCAGGTTCGCTTATTATGAACTCGCTTAATATGAACATTCGTTTATTGTGAACAAACTCTCTGGTCCCAATTCAACAGGTTCTATAGGATTTTTATTAGGTCAAGTTCGCTTAATATGAATTCTCTCTATTATGAACAGACTTTTTGGTCCCCAAGGTATTCATAATAAGCGACCCTGACTGTATTATGATATTTTAGAGTTGAAGCACTGTCGTAATGGAAATTCGTACACAATTCTTTTCAAGCTATGTACAATTTATGTTCGCTCATTTTCACATTTCAGATATTCATGTTGTCGGCAACAATTTGTGTTAGCAACAAATTTGTTAAGCTATATGCCTATATCGCGTGGGGTGTTGGATTTGAGGATTTCTGCATCACGTAACGTTTGAACGGCCCCTAGCCCTAGCAAGTAAAAGTAAAGTAATCACATACCAGAGAAGCTGACTCCACAATAGACCTGAGTTCTGAAAGTTCCTTGACAGTATTATCAAGCTTCCCTTCTAAGTCCGATTTCTCTCGTTTCCGACTCTGAATACTCAATCCCTGCTGCTCTATCACGGCGTTAGCCTGTGACAATTCCTGCTGCAACTTCTTGTTCAATTCTTCCAAATAAGCCTTCTGGTCTAAGAGCATTGAGAACTCGTTCGAACTGGTGGAATCAGCGGCGTTATGCATTGGAGAACACTTCGTGTCTGAAGTCTTAGGACGAGCTAGATAATTCCCATCCTTCAAATACATGCTGAAGTCAATGACAGGTGTATCAGCATCAAACTCTGCTCCTTCCCGAGTAAGATTATAATCCAACGCATTGAGAGACTGGAGCAGTCCTGCGATAACGACAGCGTCTTCCGTGAACATGATCGCATCCGGTTCATACCAGTCTGTGAGCTGCTGTTTGCTATCTACGATGGATTTGAAATCTTCTGCGATGCTTTTGCTCATTAGAGACAGACGCATCCAGGCTCTGCACTTGCCGAGTATTGTCTTGATGCCTGGCATTGTCTTGGCGCTGGTTAGATTGGAAGAGAGATCTGGATATACCCTCTCTACTGCCTCCAAAACACCTACACACATACATGGAAAGGTTCCATATAAAGCTGCATCAGGTAAAATAAATTATTAAAATGCAAGTATTATGCAATTTCAAGAGTTCAGCATACGTGTCGTTAAATGGTGAAAATTCGCTAATTGATAAGTAAAAGTTTAATCGAAATTACACTTTCTTAGATTAATATTCAAAACAACCCATAATATTTGAAAGTAAAATTAATATAAGTAATTGTTCGCCTAATCAAATATTAACTTACCTGGCCCAGGAGATAAAGTGATCAAGAAGGCTTTACTCTCAAGAAGAGGCTTGAGCATTGCACTCCGCTTATGGCTGATGCTTGCGATTTCCTCAAAATGAGGAAACTCGGGGGCGAAATTTTTGACAGTGGGGATCTGCGTTCGCGCTAATCCCCTTAATTAATATAAACAATGTGGATTTACTTAAAACAACTATATTATTGTACTTCATATAACGATATTATAACCTCCACAATTAGGTTGATAGTCTAACTGCACTCTAACTAATGGTTGTATCCATAGGCGTAAAGTTTTTGATTTTTTTTCTAAAAGTGTGGGGGGCCATTTCCCAAAATCATGTTAAATCGATCCATCAAAATAAGCAGATCTAGTTTTCAAAGTAGTATTGAATGTAAAATATTGCTGAGGAAATTTAATATGAAAAGTAAATCGGGATATTTTGAAATATATTTACTAAAGATAACTAATGCTGAGATGATATCAATAATATGCTGTGAAACAGTTTCAACTAAAAACCAACTGTTATAAGTGTGGGGGGCCGCCCCTCACACTTTGAAGCGCTGTGGGGAGCCAGAACCCCACAACTAGGCTAAGTTTACGCCTATGGTTGTATCGGTCCTAAAAAGTTGAATACATAAGTAAACCTCTAAAGTTCCACCTCTGATATACGACAACCTCCGAGATACGGTACAAACAATTCTCCCGATTGACTTTCCTATATAAATAATACATCTTAAACCTCAGAAATGCGGCAGTTAAGTAGACTGGATTGTGACATTTTCAATGCAAAATTACCTCGGAGATGCGACACTGTCTAACGCACACTTCTGCTCAAAAATATTTGTGTATATTATTTAATATTAATATATAAACTTCAAATGCCTTTCTAGAATAGTTCGGGAGTCTACAACTTCCTCCATTTCATCCATATATATTCTAGGTCCAAACAAATACAGAGTAATCTATACCCTGCTCCCCGAAATTTGTTTTTTTTCTCCCCTCACTTCAGCAAAATATATATTAACTTCTCTTCTGAACTTTTATGCCAAATTAAAGTCATTTACTATATCATTTATTGTATGGGGGCAACCTCTGAAGATCCAGCACAAGGGCTGCTTACAAAAGTGTCGCATTTCGGATGTTTACCTCTATCAAAGTATTCCATCCTACTATTTACCCAATTACTAGTGCAGTTAGAAGTATATTTGTGTTGAAAAGTTTCTTATCTGAAATATAGTTGAATTCCCTTAAATATTTGGGACACCTGTCAATTAAAAATCACTCAATTAATTATATTCTTCAGGAGGGGAATAATTTCCCTCACATAAAAGTCAATGCTGTATTTCATCGGTTAATAGAGCATCCAGTTTGTTAATTTGGACAAAGTTTCAACGACCAACAATCTCCAGATTAATTTAGCCATCCTTGCTATTACTTGTCGTTAAACTATTCGAACCGCTAGGAAGAACATTTCTTTTCTCGCTTCCTTGATAGCAAAGGTATTGATTAAACTGTCAAGGTTTTGTAAAAATGGGGGAGTTGGGGCGCTTCCTCCCCATATGCATAGAAATATGTTCTGTCCATGGGGGCTTAGTAGCCAGCTGGGGGTCTGCAGCTGACAATATTTGTTTCATAATTTTCCCAGATTCTTCTAATTTTGTCGTTCTAGCCTCCCATCGGCGTGACTAGACTCTGATTACTGGGTGGGCATGCTATATAGATTGATCAATCATATGAACATCCCACTAAATTTCATTGGGTAGGGGAGGGACTTTTATAATGCACATCCTCCCTGCCCTCCGCCTATGCTCCCCCAAGAATATTAAATGCTCAAATATCGATCTAGAGCGATTTTTGATACCCATGGAGAATAAATCTTATTTCAATTAATCTTACTGGCGATATTATTAATGATATCATATGTGTTTCATCATAATTTTAGACCACAAAGATTTGACTACTAAGAGATATATTCGTATGTCATTCTAAAGATCATTTCGTGATCGGACATTTCGTGGCCGGACATTTCGTCCTCTGAACATTAGTTACCAGACAATGTGTAGCGGAATGTTCTCTCTGTTTCACGGGAATTTCGCCTAATTAGAGACTAAAATAAACGGGTACTAATGTGCCAGGAACGGAAGTTGAGGCTTTTTGAGTGGAATATGTTTAGGTGAAAATGAGGGCTTTTTGATTGAGAAATAAGTAGGTGCGAAAGGGGTATTTCAGGGGGCGAAAATACCAGGGACGAAAGTTCCGCTATCCGTTGTCCGGTAACTAATGTCCGTCGACGAAATGTCCATGGATGAAATGTCCGCCATTCGATCATTTCTTATCTTATGTTACTTCAGTTCGATAAAAGTATTCTTGATTTATTACTACTCAGGTTCCAGGATAGCAGTACGACGATGTTAGGATTTCCAAAATTTTCTTCTGGGGGGGCAGCCCCCAGACACTCCATTTGATGCAAATAATTTTTCATATCAATCATCACCATTAGTCAATGTCCTCTTGCCATACAACGACGATGAACACCTGCTCTATCACTATTTCGTGGAGCCCATAATTATCCCTCTATAGCATGTGAGGTAGAGTATGCCTTTTTGGAGTAGTCAAAACAACCTGAACTTAACTTCCTTACTTCTATATTGTCGAGAAATACGATGTGGGAGTCCAAGTAGTCCCCTCATACTACTGATCCTAGAGTCAGAAGTCCCAGAACTGTTCAAAGGGTCATTCGTCCTTGAGTACTTCTCGTCCTAGTGCACAGGTCCGAGTGGACAAAAATGGGGAGATATCTAGCAGTACGATACTGGGTAAAATTGCTTAATACTTTAGTCGGAGTATAGATTGTCTCGGCGGATCAATTTTTCTGAAATATTTGGTCTAACAATTCTTACACGGTAAATAATTCTTGAAATAAATAGCATTACTAAAAATTTGTAATTTTTTAGTGTAAATAAAACAAGATTATTATGCGGGGCAATTGTTAGAAAGTCCGATTTAAATTACATTTAGAATATAGGAACCCTTTTATATTGAGATGTGCAGCTAAAATGTATGAATTTCATGGTTGCCGATTAAATACGAATATAGTAGCGTAGGAGCCTTGGTGACCATGGCGGCCATGAGCGCACCAACTTTTGTGACTAGCTGCAGTAGTGTTCGGTATGGGGATCCTTCTAATATTAAATCGTATTTAGATATAATGATAGAATACATAATGTGAATATTTCATGAAATATTAACATATTTAGACTCTAGGGATATGGAAATGGTTCTTTGTTTATTAAGAGAGTCCCCCACCCCGGTTTAATAATTTAAAATTTTCAAATCCCCGTTTATTCGGGCCCTAGGTTCCATGTATGATTTAATACCTTTACAAGAATTCACAATGATGGTAAATGAGATCTCAATGCTCAGCATAAGTATAGGCAAAGGCGCTATGGATATTGGCGAATTATTACATCTTTTTTAAGTTAATAAAGATAAGAGAAAGATGGATGCTCATAAAAAATACAGAATATTTCTGACAGAAAGAAATCGTGATCCCCCCGATAATTTGAAAAATTCGTAGATTCTCGTTCGCACGATTCTGAAGCTCTAACTGTAGCATGAAAGGGTCTCTAACCCGGTATCGATACACATACACAGCATAAGAGAATGCTGCTGAGTAGAGTCATGAGCCATAAAAGTGATGCCCATATGACATAATCAAGATTTAATAGTACGAATGGATCAAGAGGACCAACCTAAAAATTCCCTCTTAGCTCCGAGGATGTTACGTTTAATCCTGAGTCTGTGTCTGATGATATCCTCCAGTATGATGAAGAAGTGTTCCAGCTCTTGGTGTCCGTCTGTAATCTGTTTGCGTACCTCCATGAAGGATTCAATCAGCGCTTTTATCGCTAGCTTTATCATGTTCATTAGGTTCGTGCGCTCCACCTGAGCATTCTTCTCTCGTATCTGCTCATTGGCGAAGTCTCTGGGAGTAGTCAGGTCTAATTTTGACATTGCTACGCAGAGGAATGTATTAAAGAATCCAGGTTATGGAAATGATAAGTATTAAATTACTAATATTTCAATCGTCACTTCAAAAAAATAACGACAAATCGAATAGTATCATCTCAATAAATTCAAGTTCGAAAATAACGGCGCCATTAATAATAACTGCCTTAAGGATAAAGGAGAAATCGCTCTGTCAAATCTCATATCCAAAGCACTCTAGAGTTTGTGATTATTTCGTAAAATGTGCTATCAACTTGCATTGTACGTACTACTACAAGTTCCTAGTACCATTACGTATAGAAACCGAACTCTTCCTGGAATTGATGATGGTCCAAAGGCACAATGCAATATTCAAATCTCAGCTCCTCCCATTCATTAATTGGCTAATAATGTCCAAAGTTCGGAGCCCCCGTCATTACCTATAATCACATACACCACTTGGGACATTCTAGAGATCACGTGTTCAGCCTGGTTTAGTAGTTGCCCTCCCCCTAATTGATCTGTATAGAATACCAAAGTAGAAGGCACGCCCACCCTGCAAAGGGATATGCCTGTCTTTAGATATACTCGTTGCATCGATGTTGCTGTCTGTGTATTTTAATGGTTGATATTAAATAGATTAAATTATCCGAACCTTCTCAGTAAAAGCATGATAGGATAAGTGACGCCTGCTGTGTGATTCGATTTCTATGGAATATGGGGGAAGGGATATCCTGTCTGGATGGCTATTATTGACCAACACTTTTGCCGTCTCTATCCAAATGGCAATGATATTTTGAGAATCAGTTCACTTAAGTTCACTTATTTCCAATATTCTGAATAGATTGGAGATATCATACAGTCATAATTTTGCTATGACTGTATGATATCTCCAATCTATTCAGAATATTGGAATATCTAAGTGAACTTAGACACACTTGCACTGGATAAACAAGCTGTATATACGTATAGTATATCAACAGGAGGGTAGATTTTATTTGGACATCACTCTTTTGGATTATACCATCGAGAGTATCGATTTAATTAGGAGGGGGAGCTCCCAAACAATACTCTTCATAAAACAAAATTTAACTTAACTCGAATTTATGAGTGAACGGTCGCAACAAATAAGACTCAGATTATCGTATGAAGTGAAATACGCCTCAGATAACTTGCAGATAACAAATGGGTAATTTGTTGATTTCTTTCGAAATTGGAAGAGAGAACAAATATAATTAATATTCGTAATTGCAAATTATATTACAGCAGTAAGTAGTATTAATATTTCTTAAAGTATTAATTTCGCAAAGAATCGTTTTCGTTCACTGAACCGTTGAACAGCGGTGTTTTGCCAAAAATAGAAGTGGGGGGGGGCGCTTCCTTCCCGTAAAAAAGTTATATTTTTTCGTGAAACTTTACCCTGATGGTATAGAAATGGTGATAATAAGAAAGAGAAAAATAATATGGTTAGTTTAAAATGGCAACAATTGATTTGAATTTGTTATGCTACGTAATACATTCTAAGGCTAAAATTAAAATGGTAGTCAGCATGAGGTAAGAAGCGCCCCCCCCAAAACACCACTGCCGTTGAACCCAGGAGGCATTTGAAGAAAGTACATTTGAAAATAGACTAGACAAGTTAGTTTTATTGCTATTCTAGTACAGACTCAACTACAAATATCGAAATAATAATCTAACAAATAATATATAATTCTAACTATCAACATCGAAATATCAGAAAAGAAGTATGAACGAATCTTCTACCTCAATCGTCACAGGTGAGTTGATAGTAGACGTATAAATTAAATGCTTCGATCATTATGTGAGCTATGCTAAAGCTTCTACTTCTTCACTAGGACTTTAGCCAACTCTCCGGAGATATCAGCAGATAGGCCGGAACCCTCGAAGGGAAATTTCGTAGTAGATTTCTTTGAGTAAATCAAGGCACCATTTGCTTTGACCTCGAAATTCCCAGTCACACCCTTATCAGCAGTGGAGGAAACTTCCGCATTGGAGTATCCCTCCTCTACCAGCCGTTTGAACTGCTGGTATTTCCCACCGTACCCTCACCCGCCGCAGTATTGCACATTAATTGCAACCTTGCCTGCACCAGCCATAATAGAGTTAGAAAAGTTAGTGAATAGAATTCAAGCAAAATGAAAGTGAGAAAAATGAATCGTGAATGCCTATGTGCTTCTCGTGCTTTTCTCCTTTATATACAGCCCATGAAGCAGTGTGAGTCAATGAATATTCATTTCATAAAGCAACGACGCTTGGATAGATTCCATAAAATTGTTTTTGTGGCAAGCTAGGATTTCAAGGAATTTAATTAAGTACAATCATTCAAATCAGCAAAATGATGTGCTATCCTCTCTTTGTAATGGCTGTGAGAGAAAAGAAAAGAATTCTTCTTTCTGGAAGAATTTTTATCATCCAATCTAACAAAATAAAATAGAAGTTAAATTTATATCGGAATCAGATTAATAAAAATAATGCCTAGCCCACAAAATAATGCCTAGCCCACAAAATTTCAATTGGTTATTTTATAATATTTAAGACAGATATGACGATTTTCAAGCCGGTTTTAGTCACTTCTTTTCAGGTAGAACCAATCTAGCTAGGGGTGCTAAAATAAGAATTTCTAGTGAATGTAGTGTACCTGTATATTCCTGTGTTGCTATGGAATGCATTTTGCTTACTTGAGGCTAGTGGCGTTTCTGGCATTCTAAAATTGGGGGTGCAAAGGGGGGCAAGACAAAAACTCCAGGGGGCAAAGTTTGTTAAACTATGGCAATGTACTGCGAAAATCTTTACGTAGACTCAGGATTTAATCTTATTCGAGCAAGATATAATCCTTACTAATAAACTAGATTTTTGTGAGATGTTATCTACCTTATAATTAAGCAATGTGAGCCTAGACGCCCAAAGGACGCCTCCAGCGGAAACAAAGTATCCGCCAGCCACGCAGCGCAAGCGAGCGAAGCGCGCTTGTAATTTAGTCTATGCTGCGTATTATTATCACATTCTCACGAGATTGAGGCATATACTTGCAGTTTGATGATCAAATCCAGTGATTCACCTAAGTAAATAATAATCTATAGAATGTTAATCTACAGTGAAGGATATTAATGGAGATTTATTCTCCTGTTGTTATGGTTCACATCAAATTCATCAACGAACAATTCTAGGTCAATATTCTCAGTACGAGACTTCTCAAAGGACAGTATTGCAATGTTTGTAAGCCTATTATTCGTCATTGAATTTCGTAGCTATGTCTCAATTATTTTCGGAAAACTTCTCTCACAGGAGGCACTAGTTACTGCCAGAGTAACTGATATGAGAAGGAAATTATGCAGACATTCAAATGATACTTTGTAAGGACATACTAGATATTCCAGACAATCAGGAATATACTTTATTTTATCTTCCTTTCTGGCAAAATGGTCAAATTGCTTCACCATAGCAACGTAGGAATGTAACAACATTTGATTGAAAAATTCTAAATTTTTCAAAATAACTAGTACTGATATTGGTTATACACAAAAACCATACCTTAACCCTACTTGGACTTGGGGTCAAAGGTATAAATAGACAATTCCCACTTTCATTTTCACTTTCAGTTCACTTTCAATTAACTTTCACTTTCACTTCAACATTCCAAGTCCAATTAGGGGCTAATACGAGTGTGAAGTTGGCGCAGTATTCGACTGAGCACAGTTTGAGTAAAGATTTAACCAACTTCTCATTATCAGATTTAAATAAATCTGGCACCATTCGAAAGAGGAGGATTAGTGCTCTCTTTCAACATGATAAGATTTTTTAAAATCTTTTTTTTCGATGACTTATAATATAATATGTCCGAGCACAGCTTGACCAACTATTTGGTCCGCTTTCTATAAGAATTTAATTATCAAACTTTGTAAGCAAGCTTCTTGATGATAGTGCCCTATTGAGTTTAAATTTCAAGAAAAAATTCTAATTTATTTTTGAGATATGACTTGCGAAAGTTGGAGTTCGGACAAATCCCCCTCCCCGCTAATGTACCGAATGAGCATGTTTCGATTCTAGAAATCACATCCTATATGTGTTAGTTCGATCCCAATTTGGCATAATTCGATAAAAGAAACACAGTGCTCTCCTCTGATCTGATTTTATTTCCAATACCCTCCCAAATCAGCTTCGATGGGCTCATTGAAATTCCGAGTATTATTAAAATCTGGTCACGGTGTTTCTATCTGAACTTGTTTCTACCACTAATCTCTAGAATTAGTACACCATTTACTTGTGATAATTCCATATAATATAGCTATATTAGCTGATAATTTATCATATTTAGATCGTTATATTTCACTCATTTTTCGGATTGTCAAAAAACCAAGTTGAATTTGATTCAATGTGTATGCATACGTATTTGGAAGCTAGACATGACATTCTTTAGCTTGACGTTTTGTATTCTTTTGTGTGATGATGATATCCAAAATCAATTCAACACAATCAAACAAATCAATTCAACACAATCAAACAACACAATCAAATTTCTAAAATAAGCTACCTCAAGTAAGGATCTTCTCATCACCCTATCTATCTATTTTCGTCATTCTGAATTCCTATAGTTTATATTCTTAATTAATCTGCGTACCCCCTCCCCTATTTATAAGACTGCATCCTAAATTAATATTCATGCTATATGTTAGTGTTACACTGCACTCTTCTTATATAATACCACTCTGCCCGTATATATTGTCTCAATTGAGGATAATAGCTTTAATATTTGCCCGTAGGCTAAATTATTACAAAACAACAACAACTTATGCTACCAGTTATGAGTTCACTTCCCACTGGAGGGTTTTCACAATTCGACAATGCGAGCTACTCGAACCAGGTTTAGTATTTCACCGAGCAGCACCTTTAGGATAGTGACTCCTGGCTTACAAAATATAGATAGTATACAGTATATAAGTCAAATAAAAATAATAAGTAATATGGAATAAATATAAAAAGTAACAACAATAATAACAGATGATATGGAATACATATAAATAAATAAAATAGTATAAAGCAAAAAAGAAGAAGGAACAATATGGATGTCATTTAAAATTATATTGATGAATTGATGTTTGTACAATTTTTCCATTGCTCTGTACTGTATATTTCTTCCACTTCCAAACTCTCACTCAAAAATGGAAAGATGTTTCTAAGATAAAACCCATACTATAGTTTAGGTATATCTCGCTCGTATATAGCTCAGATTTATCTCTAATTGGGGTACATATCCCTCGTGGATTTCAACCATACTGAGGATTAAATGTGATCAATTATTCTAGAAAATATTCCCACACTAATTTAGACACAAATGAATCAGATGGAGTTAATCAAATACTTTTGACACTGTGAATATAAAGTGCTCCCACCATTACTACTGAATTGATCAAATAAAGGACATATACAGTGATTCAGATATTTAGGGCATGCCTAATTTACGGGACAGTCCCGAAAAATATAGATTCCTAATTTACGGGACGGGATGCCTTCCCGTCCCGTAAATTAGGCATGCCCGATATTTTATGTATCCAATCCTAATTGCTGATGCAGTAAACATTCCTAAAATGAAATGCACTACCTACAAAAAAATATTCAACTACCTTATAACAAATATTAATTATGTCTAAATTTCATTTCAAATTCATATTCTAAAATTTAAAATTTTTTTGTACAAATCGTCCTACTCCAGGCCAGGGAAGACAAAAATGAGTACCGTAAACTGGGACGACTTTGGCCCTAAGAGGTGACTTTGTCCCACAATAGCAATTTTAATAAAATATACTCAAACTTAAAATATTGCGGTTTAAATACGTTTGGATATATTGAGAGTTCATTCAACATATTTAGCAATGGGATTACATTGATTTATTAGTTTGAGTGTATTTTAGTTATATTGCTATTGTGGGACAAAGTCACCTCTTAGGGCTAAAGTCGCCCCAGTTTACGGTATATTAATGAAGACGAATACTTCGAAACGTTAAGGGATACAACTAATTGGATTTCACATTTGAAATGCACATTCGACTCACAGTACTTGTAGAATATTTCTGATCAATTCTTTATTCCCGACTTTCAAAGTATCAATCAGTAACACTCTGTCCGACACTTGTCCATTTTAAACACTTTATGATGGTGATGAATTACCTCTGGTGGCACAGGTTGATATTTGTAACCATTGGGGTAAGAAATTAATTAGATATCTTCAACTGTGATGTATTCGAATGTGTAGATTTCGAATTTGAAATCACTCTTGGAATCTCATAGGGACTGGATGCGGTTCCCTCCATGAAATTACCATATTTAGTACTGGTTGTATGGGAAAAATGAAGTGTTCAAACACTTTTGTCCGGTTAGTGTAATACACTATCGGGACAGAATTTGAACACTTCATTCTTCCTCATACAACCAGCACTAATTTGGATCTTTTCATGAACGAAAATGAATTCTAACTCTAAGAAAAACAAAGAGTCTACCTCATTCGAAATCTACACATTCGAATTAGTCATAGTTGAAAATTTCAAATAAATTGATCACCATCAATGAAAAACTATGAACCTGTGCCACCTGACGTAATTCATCACCAAAAATGACATGTGGCACACTGTGGTACTGATTGATAATTTGAAACGTTGGGTATGATTAGTTGATTAGAAATACTCTACTTTGATTAATTCGAATGTGTCTTGTATATTTTGAATCTGAAATCTTAATAATTGTATCCCTTAACGTACGAAGTAGGAATCCTTAAAAATAGTACAAATTTAATAGTGCTATATTTATACGTGAATTAATAGTAACGAAATTTTCAAATATTTTTGTCCGGGTATGGGTATACTGCTTGGTAAATATATCTAAACAGCCCTAAATTAAATGTGTCTATCATAAAATATTTAACATAAGAAATCCCTCTAATAAAGAATTATATAAAATGAATTAACGCCCATTTAAAACTAATATAGGTTCATAGTGATTACTCGCATGACGTATATACAAAGATCCTTCTTCATTAGCAGGCGGGGCCTTAATTATTTGATCTAGACTGGCACCTTTTCCTGAATAAATCATCCATTTATTTCCCATATCATTTGTATAAACCCAAATATCAGTCTTAAAAATTAGGGCGGCGGCAAACAGTTCAAGATCAGTACCCCAGGTTTTCGTTCCCCTCATATTTGACTTTGTTATATAGTCTTTTGTATTTCGATAGTTGATCACTGATCGAGGATATTTATTTCTTATGAATTTATCACATGTAGCTTTAAATTTACCACTCATGTTATCAGTAATGATTAATCGCATTTGATGATGGTTATCAATGCTGCCTGTAATTAAATAAGAAAGGGAAGAAAATAAACAATTCCCATCCATTGGAACCGGAAACATTAATGATGGAATTAAATCATTCAAATTAGTTCTACAGTTACTATCATTCCTACAAATAACTGGGTTTACAATATTTAAACCTAAGTCTTTACAAATTTTCGTTTGACCCATTAATGAAAGTGGTTTAAAATCTGGTAATATAAACTCGATACTACCTAATGCTAATACATCTAAATCATTCAGAATTTCAATTTGATCTGGTACTAACACATCTGATTCTAAAGTTGTTTTACAGCATTTCAATTTAGGAGCTATAGACTCATCTTCTTTAAGTAGTTTTCTTTTAATTTTTCGTGAAGGAGAACCATTTATTTGATTCATTATCTTAAATTTATCAAAATTTTTATCGATCTTACAAGACGCAGGATAAATATAACTTAATTTCGCCTTTTTCCTTTTTCCCCATTCCTCTTTGCATTCTTCTTCATTGAATACTAATTCCTGCTTTCTTTTTTTAACCTTGAAAATTTTATGAGCCAAAGGTTGAAACGCGAACTTAAAAGATGCCATTCTATCTTCTATATGTGGATATATAGTACGAATAAAATCACCTGGTCTAATATTTATTTCGGATTTAAATATGTCATATTTAACTATTTTAAACCAATTCTCAACAATGGCATTGCTGTCAGTATGAATTCTATCTTGCCTGATTTTACTTATTATTATACCTGTCCAAAACGGAAGTATAGGGAGATAATTGGTTAATAGATATTCAAGTAAATTAGGATAATATGATACATTTTTAATACTGACTGAGCCTTTATCAGCTCTAATTTGATCTAAGCATTTTATATAGATTTTGTCAAAATGTTTCCCAAAAGGAGATCTTTGCCTATAAGTCTCACTATTCTCTTTTACAACAGATTCTTCATCAATTAATTCAGGAACTTTATCATTAATTTCTATATTTCCTCTTACTAGCGGCTCAAGATCTAACATACTACTAGATACGATTGGTAACATAAACTGACTACCCAAAAAATAACACAACGACTCAAATAGAAGATCTATTTCATTAATTTTAGTGCTCTGTACCATTGTACCTAATACATGCAATATCACGTGCTTCAACCTTTTATCAATCTTATAACGCTTATCTAAATTATAACTAACCCGATGCATAATGTGCGCAGAACAAAGATGGAGAACTGTTGTGATATCCAATTTTGACTTAAGATTATCAACAAACTCCCAACATTTATCCAAATAACTCATGATGCTAATCTTATTAAAGGCTATACATGTACTATGCATCATCGCCCAACTATAATCCATTTCAACTTGTGTAATATTTAACGCCTTGTGTAATACTAACTTAGAAGTTAAAACCCATTTATTCAAAAAATGAGATATTTCAGCAGTCCCATGATCACTACTAATCATTTCTGCTACTGGTATAGGGCTTGTACAAAATTCAGGATGCTGTAAAGTAAGGGCATAGTAATAAATTTTATTAGTAACTTTAGATGGCTTACTTATAAGAGAGCCAGTTGCATCTAAATTCAATACAATGTCTTTCTTTTGGAGTAGTTTAAATAGTTCCATCTGGTTTTGAGAATAAAGATGGACTACAAATGGTTCCTGGGCTATATACTGAATATACCCTGAAACAGGAACTTCTGTTAGGAATGAACGAAAATATTCCTTTGTCGCTATAATATCTGTAATATCATTGTTAGAAAATCTATACTCGGATTTGAATTCAGATTTAACACGCCTTAAACATTCTTTTGATTTTAGATGTGTAAAATTACCATGAAGGAATCCTTCTACATTATCCTTAACAGTAAACTGTTTATAAAAAGTATTACTAGCAGGATTATTAATCAAAATCTCACCAATCTTTTCTCTTTCAACACTTGAGAGATGTCGAGAATGGGCAGTCCTACAATCTGAGTGTGCTAATGATAAAACTCCTTTAAACTCGTATTTAACTGGAATCATATTATTATCTATTAACTTGTTAATATCTTCAATAGAAAAATAAAAAGATAAACAATTATTAAATTTGCATACGGCCCATGCTCGAAAAAATGGGCTATTTTTTTTCCTACTACTACTTTTCTTTATCCAATAATGTTTAAATTTAAGTACGCATTTGGGATTTATCTCAACAATATGTCTAGCGAATATATTGGTCCAATTTCTATCTAACCTATATTTACCAGCAACATCCTTATAACATATATTATTCCAATCATCTAATTCAAGGAAAAACTCGCCAGATCCCTGATTATTAGAACAGGAAACATCTAATTCTGAGCCTAAATCACTAGATTGTTCCTGGACGTCTATTACTTTAATAGAAGATCGTAAATCTAAATTGTCGAATTCAAACTCCTCATCCTCAGCGGGTAGAGGATCAACGACAGGGCTCGTCGTTGATCCACCAGCTGAGGATGAGGAGTTTGAATTCGACACATGTAAACCTTGTAGTTTAACTAAACAATCTGTATACAGTGCTCTTACCACTTCAATCCCATTATCTTTTACTTTAATTTTCAAATCTTTTATCCAAGAAGTAAGTTTCGTCATCGAACTACCACTTAACAATACATAATTTTTATTGAATAGACCATTTATTAGTTTATTTTCAAAATTCAAAAGTTCAGATGTTGATAAAATCCACATGATAACCAGTGGACTTCTCTCTATTAAACTGCCACTTAGTTTAGTCATTAGTTTAGATGTGAATTCTTCACAACTATGAAGCTGGTTTAATTCTACAAATTGCAGAAAACCTGGAATTATTCGACGAATTATACAATCAAAATACCTGCAACCATCAACCCATAATATTGATTCACAATGAATAAACGTGTGATAGACACTTTCCCCATTATCATTTTCAGAATCTAGACTAACATTTTGATATCTATTTTTTAGTTCATTGTATGTATCAATATCAGATGCAGCGGAGGAGCAAACTATTAGTAAATTATCATTATGTAAATCAAACTCTACTGACTCCCAAACCAACTCAGAAGAGTCCATTTTGGTGGAATTTTTCTCATTTACTCGATCACAAATAATCCTCAGTATGGCTGAGCTAACCAAAGTGGTTCGAATTTTCATTGAGAGCAAATCTAAGCTATAACATACCCGAAGATCTTCAGATTGAATATCAAACCTTCGTTTGAGTACTGTCTGAATGCCAAAATTATTCTTTGTCCACTTCAGGTATAACTTGCGCCTTTGAGAAATCCTGTTACGACCATAAATTTCTTTAGAAAGTGTGCCCCATATTGAATTTGAGTCTCTAGGACTAGTGGAGAGTTTTTCATTTAGAGCGGAGAATGACAGAAATCTTGCAAAATTCAAATCACTAAATCTTTGTAGATCAAAAGGTAAATCTATAGAATGAATCTAATAAATATATACATATAAAGTGTGATTTTGGAACCTAAAAATAGTGATACAGCTGTACTAATAATTATAATTGTTAATTTAGGAACCTACCAGTCGAAGAGATTTCCAATGTGACACGTGTTTTGTTCAAAGTTGAATTGAAATAAAACAATGACTTGCTATTAGACGAATAGATGAGAAAAATAATGAACCAACTGGTTTAGAATTGAATAATAACGATAAAATGTAAGTTTGTAGAAGTAAACCAATTTCTTCAATTTATAAACCACAAGCGCGCTTCGCTTGCTTGCGCTGCGCGGCTGGCTAACACTTTGTGTCCGCCGGAGGCTCCCTTCGGTCGCCTGGGGTCACATTGGTTAATTATAAGGGGAGAGCATCTCTAAATATGTCCATCTTAGTTTAAATATCGATATCACCCGAAAAAACACCAAATTTGTCAATTTTTTAAATTTGGATGAGTAATGATGACGTCATAGCAAAGTGATGAGTCATCATTTTTTGATGATAGTTGTATCATATGTGAGACGTGTTAGTATACAGATTCTATTAAAATTTCAGCCTTCTATCTCCTATAATGGCTGAGTTATGCCCGAATAACTGTGTTGCTTAACTTTTAAAAATGTGACAATGACGTCATAATTCCATGATGAGTCGACATTTTGCTCTGAGCTCAGAACTTACTGGAGCCATAGCCAAAAGACTCCCACATGCCAAAAATCAGCTTTCTGCGCCTGGCAGTTTCTTCAATCAATTCGTTACATATATATATATATACAAATATTAATCGAGTTTTAATAGTAAGGATATAGGAATTCAGAATGACGAAAATAGATAGATAGGGTGATGAGAAGATCCTTACTTGAGGTGGCTTATTTTAGAAATTTGATTGTGTTGTTTGATTGTGTTGAATTGATTTGTTTGATTGTGTTGAATTGATTTTGGATATCATCATCACACAAAAGAATACAAAACGTCAAGCTAAAGAATGTCATGTCTAGCTTCCAAATACGTATGCATACACATTGAATCAAATTCAACTTGGTTTTTTGACAATCCGAAAAATGAGTGAAATATAACGATCTAAATATGATAAATTATCAGCTAATATAGCTATATTATATGGAATTATCACAAGTAAATGGTGTACTAATTCTAGAGATTAGTGGTAGAAACAAGTTCAGATAGAAACACCGTGACCAGATTTTAATAATACTCGGAATTTCAATGAGCCCATCGAAGCTGATTTGGGAGGGTATTGGAAATAAAATCAGATCAGAGGAGAGCACTGTGTTTCTTTTATCGAATTATGCCAAATTGGGATCGAACTAACACATATAGGATGTGATTTCTAGAATCGAAACATGCTCATTCGGTACATTAGCGGGGAGGGGGATTTGTCCGAACTCCAACTTTCGCAAGTCATATCTCAAAAATAAATTAGAATTTTTTCTTGAAATTTAAACTCAATAGGGCACTATCATCAAGAAGCTTGCTTACAAAGTTTGATAATTAAATTCTTATAGAAAGCGGACCAAATAGTTGGTCAAGCTGTGCTCGGACATATTATATTATAAGTCATCGAAAAAAAGATTTTAAAAAATCTTATCATGTTGAAAGAGAGCACTAATCCTCCTCTTTCGAATGGTGCCAGATTTATTTAAATCTGATAATGAGAAGTTGGTTAAATCTTTACTCAAACTGTGCTCAGTCGAATACTGCGCCAACTTCACACTCGTATGGTACATGTGGATATAGGAATTGAAATGAGCTAGCTAGGATCATTTTAGTGTTGTATTATAATTTCCGAGAGTGTTGAAACCCTTAATTTACATTTCATTGAAATCATCAATGCAAATATTTTAATGCAATGAAATGACGAGTGGAACATTTACGACAGATCATCCATCGACATATTTTGACTAAAATTATTGTAACTTAAAACTTTTATTTAATGACTTCCTAGTCCTTGGGACAGTCTCATAAGTTCTTCTATATTACGTAGGAAGAATGTTAGTCAGTGCTATTCTGAGATTGTTATGAATAACAAGACGATTGCGAGCCTTAGTTTTGATGAGTGACTGCACTGAAAGCTGTTTCCGCTAAGTATGTTGTTGCAAACGGTAAGATACTCAATCATTGATTGCGATGGTGTTAAGAATTGGAGCCAGTGTGTGTCCTTTTTTCAAGCCAGAAGTTTATAAATCCTCTTTCTCGCAGAACGCTTTGCAACAAAGTTATTTCGTATATCTATCAATTCTTCTTCAGCTGTGCTAGAAATGTGAGAAACATCTTCTGTAGTAGCAGCAGTGAACGGGTCGATCACAAAGTTAAGCTTATCAGCCTCCTGAATTTCCATGAAGCGCGTAGTGATTTCGGACTCTACATTCGTCATATACCCCATAAATTATTTTACCAAGAAGATGTTAGGGTTTCGTCAAGAATTTCGCTGAGACCTGGAAACATCTCAGTATTAGCATGCTGAAGTTTATCACACCAGAGCTAGAGACGCTAACAAAAGTCATTCATTACTTGTTTACAATCAATGACTGTAGTTTCAGGGCCTTGCAGTTTCAAATTTGCTTGGTTGAAATGCTCAAAAATGTCAGACAAGTACGCTAAACGCAACATGAACTCATGTGACTCAAAATATATTATGTACCCACTTTCAGTATCACTCAAAAATTCTCTGATTTTATCACACAGTTCAAAAAAGTCGTCCAAGGACACGTCCACGAGAGAGCCACTTCTGTGTGTAGAAGTACAGTGGAATTCGCTTATTAGCAACTCGAGTTTTGCTCATAAAATGGTTAAACGGGAGTAAAATGGGAGTAAATACTGTTAAAATGTATTAATCAATCGCAATGGAATAGTTTCTTTTCCTTTATAGAGTATCTATTTTACAATCACTTCTCTTATCCGGAACTCAAATTTTGATAACCTCTAAGTTCCGGGCACTAGATATTGTTTAAACTCACCCATTATACAAATTGACAGTTTTAACACTATAAACTGCTATTCAAGTTGATTTCTGAGTTACGGCGGCACCTCTCTTATCCGGACCTCCGATATCCGGGCAAATTCTGTTATCCGAGCACCCTCCGGTCCGGCACTGCCCGGATAAGAGACCTGCCCCTCCCCTATCGCCGACCATTGAACATTGAAATTAATAATTTCTTTGCTTAGTTGGCGTCATCGGATGGTTGTTAATTATAACTACAACCTCAACTCTAAGCATCATTATTGGAATAGGATTGGTAGGCTATTATAGTGGTATCGCAGCAATATTTATATTAATTTATTGCTCAGAAATAACGCTAGATTCACGTCGAATTGCTACCGGAGGGATTGGATTTTCAATTAGAATAGGTGTTTTTCTAGCATATCTCTTAGGGATTTGGCTCTCATATAGATGGTTTGCTATATTAGCTTTATTAATCTTGGTCATTTTTGGAGTTTTATTAGGATTTATTCCTATTTCACCAATTTTGCTAATTAAACAGGGATTCGAGAAAAGGACCAAAGATACGCTATTATATTTGCATGATTCTTATTTTGATACAGAAACAGATATAAAAGAAATAAAGGAAGCAAATACTAACTTGGTTAAGTGGATAGATAATATTAAAGCCTTGAAGAGTTGGAAAGTATTGAAGCCTAATTTAACAAGGGCGATTTTAGCTTGTGTAAAGGAACTGGGTAGACTTGAATCAATAGTCTCATTTTCCTATCATATTTTAGAAAGCCAACATGCAATAGATCCAAAGATTGCAGCTCTTTTCTATCCAATATTTTTAATAATTGGATTGCTCTAAGAATTCTCAGATATCCTTACTATTAAAACTCGATTAGTGTGTGTATATACATATATATATAGTATATATATATATATATATATATGTATCGAATTGATTGAAGAAACCTTCAGGCACAGAAAGCTGATTTTGGCATGTGGGAATCTTTTGGCTATGGCTCTACTAAGTTTTGAATACAAACGAAAATGTCGACTCATCGACTCATTATGACGTCATTGTCACCTTTTTATAATTAGAAATTTCAGGTTTTCGACTGTAACTCTGCCATTTTAGGTGATAGAGGGCTTAAATTTTAATAGAATGTGTATACTAATATATCTCAAATATGATACAACTCTCATCAAAAAATTTGAAAACTGACAAATTTGATGATTTCGAGTGATATCGATTATAACCGTAAGATACACATATTTAGAGTTGTTATCTCCCTTATAATTAATCATTGTGAGCCCAGGCACCCGAAGGGTGTCTCAGGCGGACACAAAGTGTCCGCTAGCCGCGCAGCGGATGCAAGTGAAGTGCGCTTGTATTAAGTAAATGGATCTTAATATTTTATTGTACACTTCAAGCAATAGCACATGCTTGGCTATTTAGCATTAAATTTCTGAGAATGTTCTTGATTGCTCAGAGGAGATATCTCATATTTGTCAAGCATTAGCATTTTGGCCAATTTTTAGCATCGCACTCTACGCCTTTTCATTTTCATTGGGTTGGGGATTAGTTTACTTTGCTTTGATGGGGTTAATGCTCACTAAGCATAGGGAAATATCAACAGTTATAACTGATATGGTGGCACTTTTCAGTTACTATATTGTTGTATCCCTCTTTATTTATGTGCTGCAGAATATGAGAGGATTCGTTTCATTTTTGTCCTTCAGCATAGCAAACATAATAACATGATTATTGTAGCCTGTTATATTCGAAAAACTGAAATTTCTAATTATAAAAAAAGGTGGCAATGACGTCATAATTCCATGATGAGTCGATATTTTCGTCCGAGGTCAGAACTTAGTGGAGCCATAGTCAAAGCCGTAGTCAGTGACGTAAGAGAGATAAATATCGGAGACTCGTTTTAACTAAATGCTTAGATATTAATATACGTATTACATTTTGATAAACGCAGTATGACTATAGGAAAATTCTTTCATTTTTCTGAATATTCATATAAATACTAATTAGATTGTCAAATCCGGCGGAAGCAAACTGAAGGTGATACGGCAAAATATTGCGTTGCCATGTTTATTATACACATTTTGAAAAAGGTGGTATAGTCAGGTCAATATGATGTATGACCCCAAATAATTGCAAGAAATTGTTTTATTGCATTTTTCCGTAGTATCATGTCTTAAGAGTGACATACTAAAAGTTTACCGAAATCGGACTATCCGAAAGTGGATTGGTACGACTCCGTCGTTCACCCCGGACTATACAAATCGCCGGTTTTGAAAACGGATATTTAAACTTTCAAATGATTGCAGATCATTTTTATTGTCATATTCGTGCTCAGCATCAAATTTCCGGCAATTTGATATATATATTGACTATATTTTCTGATCCTCCCTAGCAACGGCCTGGAATGTGAAAATTCCGATCTCCAAATTTGGTAGAAACCATATCGAGTGACCCCTTGTTTTTCTCGGCTATGCTTGCTGAGTACGAATTTCTTAATATAAATAGTCTAAATGTTAGTTTTAAAATATTATTACTTACGACTGGTGGCATAAGTGTATTTTGAATAGGAAAAAACTCATAACTTTGACTCTTTTAACACCTATGATATTTAAAAATGGAAAATTAGATGGGATAGATTGTTAAATACACTCGACTCCGCTTAATAAGACCACATCTGTGAGAGGATATTTTGGTCCAATTAAGCAGAGAATCCTATTCAAAATATGTATATAGATATACTACGTGTCTATATTTTCCATTAGCTTCTATGTACAGGGTGTCTCAAAAGTTCTGCAACAAATTTTGCTGATGTATTATACATAGACAAATAGATCGAATATCCGATACCTCTTTTTAATCAAAAATAGGGAGGATTATCTTAATTATTTTGCATTCCCAATGGCCTGCTTTTCTCAATTTATTTGCAATAATGGATTATATATATCGTTGTCTCATAAAGAATATTTTTATCTTAATAAAAAAACTCATATCCATGGTACTTTTTACGGATATACTTAAAAATACTCGATCTTATCGAATATTTCTGTTGCATAAATCAAAAGTAATAATATTATATTAGTATTATGAATCAATTACAGAATATAGAAGTGATTTATGTAATATTTCATCAGAAAAATTGAGATCTTCAAACTTGACACTTTTGAGTTCCAAATTTTGTAGTCAATGGTATGTAATTATTTAAAATTTTATAAGAAATGTCTTTTGCGTAATGAGTTGAGCTCATTTCTATGCAAGAAGGGTGCTAGATTTCATTTATGGAGGCTAATTTGGACTAAAACCAAGTGATCTTAGTCAAATTAACAAAGTAAAATTGGTTGTTGCAGAACTTTTGAGACACCCTATGTGTGATAAATAATCCGGTCCTGACAAAAGTGGTCTGATTAAGCTGTCGGCCCGATTAACCTGTAGTCCTCTTAAGCGGAGTTGAATGTAGATTGATAGATATGCTCGTATTTCAGTTTTATCTTCCGTTTCATCATCTGCCAGGCTGGTGCAATTCTTTCGCACACATTGTCGCAGTTGTTCTCTTGGCATCGTCCGCATACTTGAGAGCTGTTTAGTCCTTGTTTCCTGCAGCTATATCTGAGACTGCTACAGCCAGTAGAACAGTTACAATAAATCATTTTCAGTAGTGCTTCGGATGCAGGGTTAACGTCCATCATGACTGGGATTAGGATGTTATCTTGACAGTCCCATCCCCATTCGTGACCTCCATATCATCAGTCATGCCCTTCCACAACATCACCTGGAAGGAGCTCCTCAGAGAGTGAAATTTCGTGGCAGAGGCTGTCTTTCAGGTATCACGAAATTAACAACAGTACAAAGATATACTTCTACTCGGATAAAGGGAAACCAACCGTATTGTATGACATAAAGGTTATAAATCAGGCGTTTGAGAACGACATCTATGACAGCCTGCCTTTTCTACATGCATTCGCTCGGTGTGAGAAGTCTGCTCTACACTGGTTGATGAAAGAGGATTCCGTCTTACAAAGCTGTGCTAGTGTTTTCTGAGGCAATCCAAGACCCAGTTGAGATGGGAATCAAATTTTAAATTTTATTTGTTTGTTTTTTCATTAATAATACATTTATGCCACCAGCCGTAAGTAATAATATTTAAAACTAACATTTAGACTATTTATATTAAGAAATTCGTACTCAGCAAGCATAGCCGAGAAAAACAGGGGGTCAATCGATATGGTTTCTACCAAATTTGGAGATCGGAATTTTCACATTCCAGGCCGTTGCTAGGGAGGATCAGAAAATATAGTCAATATATATATCAAATTGCCGGAAATTTGATGCTGAGCACGAATATGACAATAAAAATGATCTGCAATCATTTGAAAGTTTAAATATCCGTTTTCAAAACCGGCGATTTGTATAGTCCGGGGTGAACGACGGAGTCGTACCAATCCACTTTCGGATAGTCCGATTTCGGTAAACTTTTAGTATGTCACTCTTAAGACATGATACTACGGAAAAATGCAATAAAACAATTTCTTGCAATTATTTGGGGTTAGGATAATTTGCTTCCTATTTTGACCTGACTAGTATGGCAAAATTGTGGTTTTGCCATACCTTTAATACAAATTCTGTGAAAAAGTGGCCTAGGCAAATGCTTTACCTTCCGTACTGTTAGACGAACCCTGAATAGTAACAACGTTTTTAGCCGAATTTTTCAAAAGATTAGCAAAGTCAATCAGTTTCCCACTGGAAGCTACACACTCTAATTAGTGTTAGCCACCTTCTAATGATGGTCAAAGTTCAAAAATGTACTTACATACAAAGTCTATAAATCTTCTGTGAAAACTTTTACTCACAATAATTAAAGCGGACCTTTGGAAGAACGATGTTAGTTGCATAAAATCTCTAGGTCTAATTCTGTTTCCAGACATACTGATAGGAGCTAACACTCTTGATAACTGTAGCTAGCTAACCAGGTTGAATATGCATACTGCAGTCAGATCAGCTGTGCTTTAAAAGCAGAAAAACTGCTGAGTGGCGGATTCGATTATTAAAATTACCAACCCACATTCTAAGTGGTTTATAACTTGCAAACTGTATTACTGTATAACTGTTATATTTAGAGAGATAAAGTTTTATAGGGAGAGAACTACTAAAGAAAGCTATTTAAATTGAAAATAGAATATAAGCAAAAAAATGAAGAATGTAAAAATATATAATAAAATAGTAAATTTTTTTATAGCTTCTCGAATAATTTGCACAGCAGAAGTGAAGGCAGCCTGTCCCAGCGGCAATAGGATTCTTCTGGCACCCTCTCCCAGCGGCAATAGGATTCTTACACCGACTGAATGTGCAAACGTCTCCAAATGCTAAAGATTTGAGAGGGATAATGAGGAGAATAATTGGTACAATAAAGCGAATTAATTTTTCACAAATAAACAAAATAAGTATTTTAAATTGAAACCAGCAATGTACAAATTCAGTACGAGTAAATATTACAACCTCTAATATTGACTTACGATTTCATTTTCAGCTAGAGTAGGACATACTACCCCAAGATACACTATTTTAGATATCTAAAAGATTAACATAGATAAAACTATCAGTTGGTACCCTCTCTTTCAATGTTGATATGCTAAAAAAGAGCGCTCCAATTTGACGGTCAAATTTCCGGTGACAAATGTTTAACGATCCTTAACAGTTGAATCAAGGAATAGGATGGTAAAATAGATTGAATAGTAATTTATTTAATGTTACTGCTACAGTACACCCTGGCTAATCCGAATAGCCCTGTACCAATGATCGAAAACATCATTCGGATTTGTGGATTTGTTCTGATTAGTGAAATAAAAATAATTCAATGGGAAATTAATGATAATGAATTTGTAATGTTAGAATATTAAGGTTATTATATTGTAATAATTGCTTTTAACGCAGTCTCTCAATATTATCGTTAATATAGAAGATTATAAAAGTGGATTCATAACGAGAAGCTAATAATATGATATCTGTTGGTGTTTGGATTCTAAGATCGAAGTGTTCGGATTAGCGAGGGAGTAACAGAGAAATGTTACTGAAATGAGCGTCCCCCTAGCAAAAAAAGGCGGGGACTGTGCCCCTCCCCCTACAATACCCACTGACTGCCCTGTTCTTTATTACTAACCTAAATAGATAAATTATTCCATTATAAGTACTAACTATTCTAAATGCGCAAGAAGTATGTAGAAACAAATTCAATCTTAAATGTTCAGAAATAAAATCAGGAAAGAAATCTAAAAATAGAATCAAAATTAGAATTCATGTCTAACCCGAAAGAAAGGTAGAAGCAAGATTGAAATCATTAACTTCAGGATATTGTAGAAAGGTAACCTTGAAGATAATAAAAACTATATATACAATTATACGAGTGTATACATATATATACACTGCACTATGTACAGGGTGTCTCAAAAGTTCTGCAACAAATGTTGCTGATGCATTATATATAGATAAATAGATCAAATATCCGATACCTCTTTTTAATCAAAAAATAGGGAGGATTATCTTAATTATTTTGCATTCCCAATGGCCTGCTTTTCTCAATTTATTTGAAATGCTGGATCATATATATCGTTGTCTAGTAAATAATATTTTTTATCTCAATAAAAAAACTCATATCCATGGTACATTTGACGTCTATACTTAAAATACTCGCGTTCTTATAGAAGATTTCCGTTACATAAATCAAAAGTAATAATATTATTTTAGTATTATGAATCAATTACAGAATATAGAAGTGATTAATGTAATATTTCATCAGAAAAATAGTGATCTTCAAACTTGACACTTTTGAGCTCCAAATTTTGGAGTAATTGGTATGTAATTATTTAAAATATTATAAGAAATGTTTTTTGCGTAATGAGTTGAGCTCATTTCTATGCTAGAAGGGTGCTAGATTTCATTTATGGAGGCTAATTTGGAATACAATCAAGTGATCTTAGTCAAATTAACAAAGTAAAATTGGTTGTTGCAGAACTTTTGAGACACCCTATATATGAGACATCATAATATTTTATACTCTGTAAAATATTAAGGTTTCACACCTACCACCATAGAATAAAATCTGTAAAAAATGTGACAGCCGAAAACAGTGCGAGCGTTACCCAGTACATTGACCACCTGATCTAGATAGGGAGATGTTAAGGTCAAGACCTCTGAGAGAATTAGGGAGGCATCGCCAATGATGGCTTATTAGAGATGCTATAAGGGCGTCCCCCTTTTCTAGTTGACAAAAGAGAAATATTAACTTCTAATTTCATTGGATAATTCGGCATTTTCGTCTGACTCAAACATAATCAAGTAATTCACAAACACATGATGTGCAAGTATTAACTCTCTGCGACTGGCAGTTTCTTAAATCAATATGTTGCATATATACCAATATATTAAAAAGTCCTGAGAACATGTACTCCCGAAGTTTATGTGCCTATGGATAATATCTCACCGGTCATGGCTTTAGAGCTAGCGCGATCCATCTAACTAACTTACCCGTCCGGCCCAGTTCAGATCGCGCGTAGATCACATCGGAAGAAGAGGCGACAAGCAAAACAGAGTCCTTATCCCACATCACTGACACGAACTCTCTGGAGTGTCCAGACAGCGAATCGGATTATGGAAATATGATGAAATCGGCCGTTAGAGTCCGTTGTCGTGAATCACCTCTGGGGTAGGAAACTTAACATGGATTGTCTTCCTCGTTCGTGAACTCCGAAGGCACCAAGTTTTCTGATTCCACTTAACTCGCGGTTTTGGATTGTCTAGCTCAGCACCAGCTCCACACCAATGGTTCTCAAGACCCTAACTTTATTTCCGAAAGGAAGGAAACACCCCCTAGTCCTGAAAAGATTTCGAGAAGAGTGTTGAGATCTACTATCCGGTATTGAATCCATCAAAAGCTTGAAAACTAACACAATCAGGCCAATCATGCTTTCCTCTTTGTTCTGGATTGGATATGAAATAACTCTCTGAAAAGGAAACAGTTGAGTATCGCTGTGTCTCATCGAAATATGAACTCTTTGGATGCCGAGAGATGAAATGATAATAGGTTCTTCCAGGGGCGCCGAACTTTCCGAAATCTAAGGACGATTTCAGAGTTCTAAGGGGGTTCAAAACTAAATTTTGTATTGCGTCTATGGGCCAACTTCGAATCCAGGGGGGGCTTGAGCCCCCCCCGGGTTTGGCGACTAGTTCTTCTACAACCCTACTTTTTTGAGTGAGTGAATCTCCATCTCTGAGAACGTAATGTTTTCCGCCATTATTGACTTAAAATTTTATACTAGTAATATTTCCAACTCAAATATTTTATGTGATTGCAAATTTGATTCATGTAATAACCCTTGAAATTTATAGGTTTGAGTGAGTTGTTTTCATCACAAACACTAGGGTAGCACTTATTAATTTCATGCCTATGAATATGAAGACACATAGTTGAGCATATAACGAATTGATTGAAGAAACTGACAGGCATAGAAAGCTGATTTGTGGGAGTCTTTCGGCTATGGCTCCACTAAGTTCTAACCTCAGACGAAACTTTGAATAATTCATGAATGATTCAAAACTAATTGTTCAATTTCGACGTGAAGAATGAATCATTCATCATTACGGTAGATAAGCTCTAAATATGCCTGTCTTACTATTATAATCGATATCACTCGAAAAATCACAAAATAAGTCAATTTTTGAAAAAGTTTCCACCCCGTGCTTATTCCAACCCCCAAAACTCGATTAATGTTTGTATATATATGTTACAGGGTATCTGTAAAATCAGGGTAATTGTAATTACCCTGACTTTTTCAGGGTAATTGTAATTACAGTATAACCTCCATAAGTGGGGGAGCATGGGACGGGATAAAACTGGTTTATCCCCCATTCCCCGGTTAAAATTCAATTATAATTTTCTAGATGAGAACATCTAACAGCCTATTTGAAACTTGTAGAATTTCAGAAAATACATAGTACATAGTACATAGTACATAGTACATATAACACACCCATTAATGTACCAGTTGAGTTTTATAAGTTACACAATTACATTTAGAAAACTCCACTTCCTAATATGGTACTTAGGTGGTATAATTGTTAACTTATAGTATGGAAGGGGGCGAATTCAGGGGGGAAATTCAGGGTGGGCAATGTTACCTGTTACAATGCAACTGTCAATTGAGGAATCCTATTAATAGGACAATTGCTCTTAGGTGAACTAAATTGTGTTTCCCGTACTTGTGTATTACAGGCTGAGCAAATCTGGATGGACATGTGAAAAGTTGCGCCTATACAAATGATCCACTATACAATGAGTGGTCACTATAATTAACCTAAAAAAACAAAGTAATTACAATTACCCTGAAAAAAGTCAGGGTAATTACAATTACCCTGATTGAACCAGGGTAATTACAATTACCCTAAAAAAATCAGGGTAATTACAATTACCCTGATTTTACAGATACCCTGTAACATATATATCTGTAACGAATTGATTGAAGAAACTACGAAGCACAAAAAGCTGATTTTTGGCCTGTGGGAGTTTTTTGCTATGGCTCCACTAAGTTCTGAGCTCAGACGAAAATGTTGACTCATCATGGAATTATGACGTCATTGTCACCTTTTTTTATAATTAGAAATTTCAGTTTTTCGACCATAACCTAGCCATTTTGAGTGATAGAAGGCTGAATTTTAATAGAATGTGTATATTAATATATCTCAAATATGATAGAACTATCATGAAAAAATAATGACTCATCACTATGCTATGACATCATCATTGTGCATCAAAAATTTCAAAATTGTCAAATTTGATGATTTTTCGATGAAATCGATTATAAAAATTAGACAGACATATTTTGACATTTCAACATACGATTTCTGTTTCATCTCTCCTTGTAAGAGCTTTATAGGTGCCAAATACTGGATACAGCTTACACCCAGTTAATCTAGAAGAGAAAATATATGTGTGTATGTTATAAAACAATTTCGTCGTACAGAGGAAGCTGCCTAATTGGGACAGCAAAATTAAGGAATTTCAATCGCTTAATCAGTATCACATATCCTGATTAACTGAGATTGATTACTTAATCGGGTCTCATTCCAGATTAAACTAGGATATTAACTTTTAATCGCAAAATTGGATTTATTTTCGTATATCTATGAAAAGCAACATTTTCATCGCTTCATCGGGGCAATAATCTCCAGTACTATTAACGTGTTTAGGCATATTCGTATACCTAATGAATTCAATCTGGTGGTTATACAGAACCTAAATTTTGTCAAAATCGACATAACATACAAATAAAAAGAAAAAGCAAATGTCTGATATTATCATAGTACTTGTACAGTAGAATTTCAGTTATCCGAACATGATGGGACAAAAGGGAGTTTGGATAAGTGATTATCTAATGCGTGTATCAATAGTAAGTATCATTTATGTTGATCTGAGAATAATAATGTCATGTGGCGAGTAACACGATTTTAAAAGTGACGAAACGAATCAGGAATGTAATGCGCTACACAATTTGTTGAGTTCGATTTACAGCATATTCTGAATGTGTCTTATTGGAAGTGGCTAGAAATTTGGTGTTTTTAATGCTTTCAATTCTCTTGACTCAAGTAGGATCATTTCTAAATCATATATGCGTACTTGTTTGTTTAACTGAAGGGTTTAGATAACTGAAGCATTCGGATAACTGAAGTTCCATTGTACTATTCGTCTATTACTAGTAAGCGGACCTTGAGATTATACAAACTTGGAATAAATAATTGAAAATTTCGGAAAACTACAATCATTTAGATTGCGAATGTAGAGTCAGTATAGTATATACTCGTTACTTGTGCAATGATTATTTAGAGCAAAATAATAAAACATTGAATAGTAATTGATAAACACCTAAAGCATGATAACAGATAAAATCTGTAATTATATTATTTCAGCAAGCGATTTCTGAAATTCGTGTCTTATTCAATACTAAAACTCACATAAATAACTCCGTGATCAATAGAAACATTTAGAAATCTACTGTGCATGCATACTGCATAATCAAACATTTATATCAATTGACTTCTATTTTGTAAAGTATCAAATTCAAGATTAGATATTTATGTCATCATCTATCATTTCTTTTTTGGTGCAATATTACTCATATATCTAATTCCAAAACTTTGTGCCACATGACCACATACGTATATCAATGCTTAGTACTGTATACACATTTTTAGGATCTACTAGTAGTAGTAGGGTAGATTCGAAAATGAGCATACTAACCGAAGTGGATCTTATCTGAGTGGAGAATACTGACATTTCGATACACGACAATTTGATGCAGACAATTCGATGTAATCTCATATATTAAAACGCTAGGATATTTTGTTGGAATTGATTGAAGAACTGGTAAGTCGTAGAGATATGAAAATTGGTATATAGGTGTAAATTGCTGAGACTGCGATTAAGTTCGAAAATTTAAGCAACATTTTTCACACCTGCAAAAGAATGGAAACAATTTTACACCTGATCCTTAACCTAATACTACCGAAATGTACCACAGTGGTACAACTTTATGGCTTCTTTCCCATTGAAAATGGCTGGAGATATCCGCGATAATCTCGATAATCTAGGGTTAATGTATAGAATTGTTATGTATCGAAATGCTAATTAGTGCATCGAAGTGCCATGCATCGAATTATCAGGGTATCTAATGTCAGTGCATCGAATTGAAAGTGTATCAATTTGTCTATATCTAATGCAGTGTATCTAAATGGCATGCATTCAAATGTCGATATCCTTCGAGTTGAGGTAAGTCCCCGAGCATAAACAATTGAATAATGTATACTTAGGTTACTAAATAATACATATAGGGTGTCCTAAAAGTTCTGCAAGAAACAATTTTACTTTGCCAATTTGACTAAGATCACTTGGTTTATTTCAAATTAGTCTGCATAAATTAAATCTAGCACCCTTCTAGCATAGAAATGAGCTCAACTCGCTACACAAAAGACATTTCTTAGAAATTTTTTAATAATTACATACCAATGACAATTAAGGATTTCAATAGTGCCAAGTTTCAAGAATATAATTTTCCTGATTTAAGATTATATTTAGCACTTCTAATTTCTGTAATTCATTCATAATACTAAAATCTTATTATTATTTTGGATTTATGTAGCGGTTATCTTCGATAAGAAGAGTATTTTTAAATTATAGTAATAAAATGTACCTGGGAAATGATATTTTTTTATTGAGATAAAAAATATTCTTTACGAGACAACGAAATATATGATCCATCATTACAAATAAATTGAGAATTGCAGGTCATTGGAATGCAAAATAATCCTCTTTATTTTTGATAAAAAAGAGGTATCGGATGTTCGATCCATTTATCAGTGTATAATACATCGCAAATTTGTTGTAGAACTTTTGAGACACCCTGTACTCGGTTTTAGACTTACTATATTCAGTTCGTAAGTCTTCTCTACTCCATTAAAGGATTGTTTCAGGGGCGTAATTACCATTGAAGCAGAGGAGGCAGTTGCCTCCTCGCAATTTCTGGAAATCATAATCTGGCTCCTGCTCGCTTTGGAGATTCCAGTTATGCTTCTGTATTTATCCTCACATCTATTATAATAGAGATGGTTTTGTTAAGATTTCCCATTAAATTTTTATCAACAGATCTACATCCCAATCCTGATCCCAAATTCATAAACACCTTAAAGACGGGATGGGACTGTGCTTCCAACATATATTGTGAGATTACAAATGTGCAAAGTTATCTTATGGAGCTCAGGGGTGTGTCAGCTCATTTTGAGTTGGCAAAATCAACTCATTTTTCTGAAGTAGTTGAATGAGTCGGTAGTGGTCTAAATGAATGAGTTGATAGCTCACTGAAATGAGTTGGTTTGAAACAACTCATTTTGAGACAAGTTTAACTTTGTTAAACTTCGCAAAATTAAATATAAATTGGATTTGCCAATTATTTTTTATATCATATTTGATTCAACTTCGCGTAGTAACACAATTTTTGTATGTCTTTCTTATTATTAAGTTAATTGATTTCTGTTATAATAGTAGATTGACTAATGATTTGAACAAAATTTTATTTGATTTAAAATGAGTTGAAAAGTGTTGAAATGAGTTGGTACAATATAAATGAATGAGTTGGTCCCGAAAAAAATTTTTTTACCACCCCAAAATGAGTTGATAAAGCCCTGATGGAGTGCGGCACGGATGGGTTCAAAACATAAGGTGTTGAAAATGTTTGTTATTTTCGCTTTCACACTTTTCTCAGATTTTAAAAACATCACTCAACTCGGCTTCGGTAATTTAGGCATTTCACTTGTAATTTTTGATTTCCACGCATTCATATCAGGTGGATTCTTCTCGTACACAATTCTCTTTAACATACCCCAAAGGAAAAAGTCTGGCGGAGTCAAATCCGGACTAGGGGCGGGCCATATGGGGTAGGATATCAGTTGGGTGTCAAACACTTTAAGTACTTCAGATTCTTAGTATGATTCGTAGCCTCGTCTTGCTGGAACCATCCGGTGGGTTTCTAATCAGACGCTAGCTTTTTAAAGAAGGGTTTCAGCAATTGATTTCGGCATAGCCTACTATGAGGCGCATACATTAGTCCAAATTTGTGTGAATGCAATAGTCTAAATTTCGCATGTTTTCTTAGTCCAAATTTCAAAATTGGCATTAGTCTATATTTCTTTCGATGTTGTCGTTAGTCCAAATATTGGTGTTATTGTTGCAGTTTACATTTTTGTTTCTTGACAGGGTGGTTGAGTGGCATTTACTAGAACTCTAGAAATTCCATTCTGACAAATGCATCCGCCTCGTTGCTATTTATGGACGTTCCTGGTGTGCACGCGTATAAACCAGGCACTTCCATAACTTCCATACTCAATTGGGCAATATTTCGAACTTAAAAGGCTCCCTTTCACACCTTTCTTATCATATTACTCTCTAAAATGCTCACTTTCACTCTTCCATTCATTCTAAAAGAAACAATACCACTCAACTAATGACAACATCGAAATAAATTTGGACTACTAGTCAGTGGCCTAGCCAGAGCGTTTGTGATGCCCGGGCCTGCTTCCATGGTCCAAGAAAAATTTTATGTGTCTTTGCTTGTTCAGCTAAAGTTTTGAATCCTGAATTCGGATTTTGGTACTTAGTTTGATTAATTAATTATGTCAAAGCACAGTATAAATCTTATATATTAAAATGCTAGGATTTTTTTGTTTGTTCGAATTGATTGAAGAATTGGCAAGTCGTAGAGATACGAAAATCGGCATGTAGGTTTCAAATGATGAATCTACGATTAAGTTCTAAGATCTAAGCGAAATTATCACACCTCTGCAAAAAAAATGGAAAACAATTTTTCACACCTTTTCTATACAATACTATGTACGGCTTCACTCTCACAATAGAAATCATTATACGACAATATTGTAGGCTGTAATTGTAATTAATACTTCAAAGCAATAAGTTTTATGAATGTCTCAATTATATATTATAGTGTATGGCAGTTAAAAATGTTATTTGTATATTTTCACACCTTTATATACATATTTTCACACGATTTGACGAATTTTGAAAATTATGCTAGAAACTAGCTTCCGACAGTTGACATGGGGTTTTTAGGGGTGTAGATTTCGAATATTATATTTTCGGACCCATATGAGAAATTATTCGTTGACCTTTGTTTACGATATTTATATAAAGGAAAAATTCCCAAAATATGTTAGATTGAGTAACTTCAGGCACCCGTAGGGCGACTCTGCGGAGCACAAGCAAGCGAAGCGTGCTTGTATAGAATTATAGTACTATAGTTAACACATGGTTACTTATGGTTGTTTGACAAAGTTACTAAATTTCAACATTCGAAAATTCGAAAGCTTAGCCAGGAGCACAAGGCTGACGCCCGGGCCCAGGCCCGGGTTGGCCGGGTCTGGCTACGCCACTGCTACTAGTAATGCCTTTTTGAAATTTGGACTATTGCATACACACAAATTTGAATTAACGATGCGTCCACGCCTACTACAGTCAGGGTCGTTTATTATGAACCCGCTTAATATGAACATTCGTTTATTATGAACTAACCTCAAGGTCCCAATTTCATTTTTAGATAGGATTTGTATTGAATCAAGTTCGCTTAATATGAAGTATCTCTATTATGAACATATTTTTGGGTCCCTGGTGGTTCACAATAAGTGACCCTGACTGTATACATAAAGCCTCACAGTAACTTGAGGATTTTGGACTAGGGATCCGGAGAAAAGTCGGAATTATCAAATTGAATAATGAATGGCGGACACTTCGTCGCATGGACATTTCGTCCCCTGAACATTAGCTATTGGACAACGGGTTGCGGAACTTTCGTCCCTGGAATTTTCGCCCCCTGAAGTTTTTGCGAGAAGGGTATTCGCACCTACTCATTTCTCAATCCAAAGCCCTCATTTTCACCCTTCTTTTCAAACATATTCACTCCAAAAGCCTCAACTTCTGTTCCTTAAACATTAGTAACGGTTTATTTTAGTCTCTAATGAGGCGAAATTCCCGTGAAACAGAGATGAAAATTCCGCTACACATTTTCCGGGAACTAATGGACGAAATGTTAATGCGACGAAATCTCCGTGCGACGAAGTGTCTGTTCACCTTGAATAATACCCTACCAATGATTTAAAATACTAAGAGTAAATGTAATAGTGATTCCAACCATTTTAAATGAATATTTACTCATCATGACACTACATTTTAATTATTAATATTATTTTTCTACACAAGAAGTACAGTACATGTAAACATACAATTCTAAGGCTAGTAAGATACAAAATTATAATGCATACTTGTTCAATATATAGTCGATTGGATAATACATTAATAATGCTCCCTCCCTTTTCAGATAGAATATCTGCTCTACTTCTAATCTAAAGAACATAAAACAAAAGAAATACTATACGCATGTAAAACAAAAAAACCCATCATAATTGCGGTAATACTATTTGTTAATTTTTTTATGTTTCTGCTTCTCCACCCCTTAGCAACTACAAGTGAATTATAATTTTTAACTTTACAAGCGCGCTTCGCGCTTGCTTGCGCTGCGCGGCTGGCGGACACTCCCTTCGGTCGCCTGGAGTCACATTGGTTAATTATTAGGGAGATAACATCTCTAAATATGTCTGTTCTACTGTGCTAATCGATTTCACTCGAAAAATCACCAAATTTGTCAATTTTAAAATTTTTGATGCGTAATGATGACGTCATAACAGAGTGATGAGTCATCATTTTTTGATGAAAGTCGCATCATATGTGAGGTATGTTAGTATACAGATTCTATTAAAATTTCAGCCTTCTATCTCCTATAATGGCTGAGTTATGCTCGAATAACTGTGTTGCTTAACTTTTTAAAATGTGACAATGACGTCATAATTCCATGATGAGTCGACATTTTGCTCTGAGCTCAGAACTTACTGGAGCCATAGCCAAAATACTCCCACATGCCAAAAATTAGCTTTCTATGACCGGCAGTTTCTTCAATCAATTCGTTACAGAGATATATATATATACACACACAATAATCGAGTTTTAATAGTAAGGATTTTCCAAAAAACAGTTAACAGCTACGAATATAAGTTTCTGAAAAATCTAAGCGTCACTTGTAGCATAAGAAGAGCAGGATTTATTCCACAAATCACAGTATTCGCTATCCATTATATAATTTATTGATAAATCAACAAAGAATTTTACTGGATGGTCCTTCTACCAATATCATCATAAGTTCATCATCATTTCCAATGTTAATAAAAATCTGCTAGCCAATTACGATAAATTATAGTACCATCTCATGACCTAAAATCAACCAGTTAGGAGATGGTTAAAACAGTTAGGACCATTAATAATTTCAAGTAGGAAGGCTGGTCCCAACTGCTTGCACCATATGTTGCCATGGAGATTGAAAGAAGAGGTTTTGGAGTGATAATTTTCTATGACACAAGAGAGGGTTATCTGCCTGAGAATCTCATCAACTTTTGTTTATAACATTTTGGGATGTTTCTCTCTCAAGATGAGCAGTTTTTAGTTGGTTTGCTTAATTTAGACGTGGCAGACTCACTTCTAGTCGAACCGCGGCCTGGAATTCCTTCACCGGCAGTCCATGAAGAGTTGGTTAAGGCAGTGAGGAAATTAGTGAGTGCATATCCACGATTAATCTACACCGAGATAGAGGAGGAACTTGGTATTTCATCGATTGCATTGAATAAGATTTAACACGAGTATTTAGGCTTGAGTAAGTTCGCAGGTCGCTGAGTCCTGCATCAACTAATATTTTCTCAAAAGGAGAAATGGGTGGACTTTCGCGAATATATACTTAAGGAGTAAGACGAAGGCTGTTCGAAACGTTTTTATGACATCTGAACTGGTCATGAATCATGAATTTAGCACTATGATCCTGAGACTAAACGCGATCTAGTATATGGGTATCACCTGGTGAAGCTGCTCCCATATAATTCAAGCGATCTCGCAGCGTCGATATGCAAATGGTGGCCAGTTTATTTTCAAAGTAGGGTCCCATTGCTTCTATTCAACTTCAGGAACAAAGGACAGTGACTGCCAATTTGTATTTCAACATTCGCACACCCAGTGTAGTTCATTCTTAAGAGACTGGGCGTCCAAGAACAGGCTTGAGGGTGCTATTCTGGCATCATGATGACGCAATCAGCACATATCGCCGCCAAGACTATCGACTTTTTGACGGAAATGGAGTCACTCTGCTCCCCAATCCGGTTTATTTTTCCTAATTTTCCCTGACGACATTTTTCTGTTTCCTGTAGTCCATGAAAAGTTAAGACGGAAATATTTTCAAACCCTGAATAGGTCGGCCAGAAATAGCGTATTTTGGGCACACCTCACGAAATATGTTCAGAATATTTTAATTCACAGTTTAAAGGGACGAAACGTTGCCTAGAATGTTATGAATAATACTTCGAAAAGTTTGTAGTGTGATATCTCAATTATTTCTACATTAGTCCAGAACCTTTCATAGTGACCCTCGTATTTCGTGATTTTTGAGTGATATCGATTATAACAGTAAGACAGACGTATTTAGAGATGTTATCTACCATATAATTACTGTAATCAATGTGAGCCATTGTATACGCCTCCGGCGGACACAAAGTGTCCGCCAGCCGAGCAGCGCAAGCGCGGGCTTGTATGATCAATAAAGAGATCTTTTTCGAGAGTTAAGATATCCCGACATATTAGACAAGGCTGAGAACATTTGAAGTATCGATGTATTGAATAGCCAGCGATAAATGTTAAGGACTGAAATACCTGGATGTCACACTTAATGGTAGAGAGGTCTGCTATTGTACTCAGGAATGGATCGAAATCAATTTCAATGTCACAATCTGTACTTTCTATTGAAGAGAAGGATTGAATAAACTCTTGTAAACATGTTGTACTAGAAACGGTTTGCTTGGAAAACAAGTTTAAGATATTGGGACACTTTAAGAAGACGCTCTGATTAAAAAATCTGAAGATAGGAAATGTGACAATTTGCACCTGATATCATACGATATAAACCAAATGATGTTCCTACGGGTCTGTCTGTAAGAAAGATGTTAAGAGATAAGAATAACCACAGTTCTCAGTTAGGAAATTTGTAATCTCAGGCAATGCAAGGCATGCATGGCTGAAGCTTGTAAAGGTCTGCTTGCTCAGTTTTCCACCTTTCTCAGTTAGTGATTGCCAAGCTTCCAACCAATACACAATGCGGGTAAGAAAAACAAGCTCTCATCAATAAATGTCAAACGACTAGACAATGGAACACTCAATCGAATATGCTTACCTGGGACATTGACATTAAAGATTTTCCAAAGAGATAAAAGAGCCTGAACAAATTCGGATGTGTGGCACTTAAATGCTGGATTGCGTTGTTCATTCTGAATGGCCATAGCAGCAATGGTGGATTCATGAATTATTTTAGGACCAATTAACATTTTGACGATGATATGAATTCCTCAACATCACGAATACATGATTTGATAATGTCAAATAACTTTTCACCCTGTTACAGAAGCACATGGAAGTAGAAGGGCGATACAAGACCATCTCTTATATAGACTAGACACCGTAATAGCGAAAACAGGTTTCGTAGGATCATCAGAATCGAGATTAGAACCAAATATTTTACCACATCTGTACATCTGTAAGAAATATCCGATATTAATGTATCTTATCCATTTGAATGATCAGATGCTTTTGCACTGGGGAAAACGATTTCGTTGATTGTTTAAGGAAAGAGAAAAATTCACCCCCAAGTCCAAAGGATGAATACAATTTTCCTAATGTATTAAAGTGTGGCAGTGATAAGCAGGACAACGCTGAAGATATCTATAACACATAGGTGAAATTAAATGTGTTTTGAGTGACAAAATTTTAGTCAATATGTTATAACGCCGCCTGTTTTTCGGTATCAGACTCTTTTCAAGTTGGCAGTTAATAAAAGTCTACAAATTTCTGGACAATTATGCAATTCGTCCTCTGGCACTTTAGCCTGGATGTTATCGATAACTTGTTGGATGTGATTTTGTGCGGATGTAATATGAAAATCGTTGGAATTGGAAGATTTGTTTTTAGTTTCTGAAGTCGTGAGTGGTGAAATAGAAATTTTTTCTAATAGCATTTCTAGTTGACGACGTCACAAGATATATTCGAGATATTGGAAAATTTCACCTTTGCGATATGCTTTTACAGACAAATCAAATTATATTGATTAGAAAACATCAGAAGAAATATTGCTGGTATCTAGCTTAGGGCGCACAAATACTAATGTACTTGGATTCAGACACCAGTATGAACATGTTTCATAAATAGAAAGAAGTGCTAACTTATCTTGCAGCTTTTGGAAAGTGTAGATCAGAAAATTCTTATTCTCTTCAGTATTTGATATTATGCTGAGACTCATTGCTTAGAGAGGAATTTATCATCTTTAGACTCGAGGGATATACGAGGGCATTTAGTGCCTGAGAGTGATGGATAGTAAGACGGGCATCCTGGTAGAATAGATGATATTGCACCTTCTTTTAGCTTTAAGCACTTTCGCGGGGTTTCCCGATAGGTACCATCACCATTGGGTATTTTGTGTGTGTATTCAATGTTTCCATCTTTGAAATGCTTGGAACAAACGTAAACAGTTTTGAGTTCATCAAGGCTATCTCTGTGGGGAGATCGAAGCCATCCGTGTCTAACTTCATCAGGTATAAGTGGTACCCTGAACACTGGGACTTGCGCTTCGTTGTCATAATTACTCTTACACCTGGGAGCAGAACAGCGGTTGGGCATAACAGTGAGCAAAAATATTGTCTAGCTTGAGAAATAATATCCCAGTTTATACGTACTTAGTAGATAGGAAAATCAGAAAAAATATTGAAAACAATATACAGTATGTCCCATAATTATTGGCAGTGATTTCAAATTGCTACTATATTTCACAGGGGCTACCTTGATTATTAATATGCTAATATATAAGTAAAGTGAAGCAAAAGGAATAATTTTATCTAAAATTTGTTGAAAATAATCAATACTTAATTTTTCTATCTTTGTTTTTCAGACAGAGGTCAATTCTCTTGTCCATTGAGAGGCAAAAAGGTTGGATGAATTCGGGTTCGAACCAGTGCCGGATTAAGCACGTGGCAGAAGTGGCATATGCCACGGGCCCCGCGCTTTCATTTACTTGTGCCTCATGATCTCCAACTGTTCTGGTGAACGATCGTTCTCTAAACTCCAACTCATAAAATGATTTGTCGTCACTTATTCGTGATTTTTCTCTTCTGAAATCTCGTAAGCATGACTTTTAAATGACTCTAAAGATTGAGATTAGTAACTTTCACACTATAAAATGTTATTACCTTGTATTATATATCATAGGCGTAGCACCCGGTCCGCCTGGTCCGGCCATCTGCTAGGCACAATACAAGCTTTTAGTAATGGCATGGTTTGCACAGACCAGTAATATGGGCCCGCGTAAAAAAATGCCAAATTTGATCGTATTTGATAGGCAATTGGCTTCTTCCTATTAGGTAATAATACAATTTAAACTTCTAAATTCACAGACTATAGAGTTATGCGACAATTTAGTGTTTTGGTCACATTCTTAAAATCAACTCATAACTCAAAACTCGCTGAATTTAGAAGTTCAAGTTGTATTATCACCTCATAGGAAGTAGTCCATTGCCTATCAAACACGATCAAATTTGAAGATCTAGTTACTACAGTTTGCACGAAATGGCCCAAACTGACCAAAATGCTTTACCATAGCAACGCAGGAATGTAACAACATTCCATTGAAAAATAAATTCATACCGATCTTGGTTCTACACATAAATCACACCTTAATACCATTTAGAAATGAGGAATTTTTCAAAAGGATATATGTACTTTGATACCATGTTTATATATGGTGGTAATACATTCTTAATGCCTATTCTGCATGGTTAACGATTTTAGGCTAATCGTGTATTAATCCATTCGGCTACTACTTCATCCCTAGTCCATAATTAGTCTACTGTGAGGCATTATTAGAGTAGGCTATGATTCATCCTTAGAATACCTACCCATGAGGTGTTGCAATGTATAAGTACATCATTTGTGATTAATCTTATAAATGGGTTATTGTTGTAACCAGTTAGATTCGCTTCTTACTCCCTTTGATTTATCACAATGGCTTCTAAACGAGTTCGAGATTCTTCCGATTCAGATGGTCAGCCCTTGATTCAGGTCTACTACGCCAAGAAACCTAAGGACAACAGAGGACCAAATTAAAGAATTTTACACAGATCTTTATATCAGAGTGGACCATGGGTCACTGGGTCATGGGTCATGGGTCACTTGGGTCCCTTAAATCGCTGGGTCAGTTGGGTCATGGGTCACGACCTCTTGACCCAGTGACCCAGTCACTGGGTCACTGGGTCACTGGATTACAGGGTCATGGGTCACATTGGCCACATAAATCGATGGGTCATGGGTCACATACTGGGTCACTGGGTCACTGGGTCATGGGTCACGCATGCAATGGGTCAGATGGGTCATGGGTCACTTAGTGACCCATGGTCCACTCTGCTTATATATCGGTGATGGAAACAGGTTCAAGGACCCTAACTGAGCGTTACTCAAAGCAAGATCACGACATAGTGGAACTGATTCGCTGCACTCTTGAAGAGAAAAAGATGACAGATGTAGACCTGACAAGGCTGGTACTCTTTTATGATGGAAAGGTCCATCTTGATAATCTGCGCTTCGAGGGGAATATGTGGTTTGAAAGGTGCCGTCAGGAGAATGCCTCAACGACGGTTGATATATTGAGAAGGAAACTTGTCGATGAAGACGCGTTGAAATGGATGATCCCCAATATGCACTCATTATGTGTTATCTATTTGCCTGCCTGTGAGTACATGCGAAGCTGAACGTTCGTTTAGCATGTTACGTAGGATCCACACATATTTACGAAGCAGTCAGACTCAACAGAGGCTGAACCATTGCGGAATCTTGACTGCACACAGGGATATCGTTCGTACAATGGAACTTGATTCTCTCACAGATGAATTTGTCGATAAAACAGTACAAAGAAAGAACATTTTCGGGCCAGCACTTAATTAATCGCTTGTCTGAGTATACACAGCTTCTTCATTATTTCGTCCCACTCTATTATTGCGCTAATTAGATGGTACTTATCATTACATATTAATTACCTGACTATCAACATAGTACTGCTTAATTAAAAAACTAATTGATTTAAATACAATATGAGCCAAAAAATTTATACTAGTTTATGAGTGGGTCGCTTCCCCAGATATTATCGATTTCTGACAAAACTTTCCGCCTATGCTCTTAGAGACTTCCCAGAGATTCTCAATTGGAGCAAGATCAAGGTTGTTAGGAGGCCAATCGATCCAGAGGGGGACAAATTCGGTCCTCCATGCCTTTGCCGCCTTTGCTGTGTGGATAGAGCTATTATCCTCTTGCAGGGTCCATTCACTACCATAGAGCGCCTTAGCCTGTTCTATTAGGAAGCCGTTGAGGGTAGAAATATACCGTTGTTGATTAAAGTTCTCGGTAAAAATGCACAAAGGGTAATCCCCATTACATAAATCCCACCCCAAACATGAACTTTGGATGGGTGTCGGTAGGAAGGTAATTGTACCCGCTGACCCTTCTTTGTCCACACTTTAACCTTTCCTGAGTCAAGCTAAATTGAGCATTCGTCCGTAAAGAATGTTTTGGACAATCAAATCCTTCCATTTCTTTACACCATTTGATACGCTTTTGGATCTGGAGATCGGTTAGGGCTGGAACTCGAATCGCCGGGGATTTGACGAAATTTTCCTTCATTAGGTATCGATGTACCGTATTTTTCCCGACATTCGACTCCAATTGTGTTGTTAACTGTCGCACAGATATCCTAGGAATTGACTTCAGGATATTTGATATCCTCCTCTTGTCGTTTGGTGGAATTTTCTTCGGGGCACCAGCACCCTGTCTGTGATCGAGACCTTTATTCTTTTTTACGAGAGCAAGAACCCGAAAAACCGTCCTCTCTGGGACATGAATCCTGGAGGAAATATCCTTGGCATTGGTAATTCCAGCATTGTAGAGAGTCTGAACTTCCAATCGGCGTTTTTGTTGTGTTTGTAAACAAGCCATAGATCAAATAACAATGGGTTGATTGGAAAATAAAGGTGTAAATATGTGTCTAAAAATAGGAAAACCGAATATTTCAAATCACAATAGTTAAAGGGCGTATAAAATATGCTTCTTTTCCATACTCAGTTTAAGAATATGAATTAAACATTTGATGTGTCAAAAAGTGGTCAAGTAACAATTAAAATTTAAAAATTGTACTGCCAATAATTATGGGACATACTGTAATAATGAGAGTAAACCCGGATTAACCCAGTTTAACCCACATAGAGGGTTGAAATTTAGATCAAAGGTGTATAATAATATTTCCTATATGTTACTATCAACATAAACCGCTAATGAAGAGTCATCATTAAATTATTTCACCATCATGACGCATCAATTATCAAATAAATCGAATGCTTAGAACTCGAGATGCATAAAAAATAGGAAAAAGTAAAATATAATTAATTACTAAATAAAAATTAACAAATAATCACACGTACATAACTTATAGGAAAGAAAATATTTGAAGTCAGAAGGTATTGTTCATTGACAAGGTAACTAATTTAAGATTTGAAGTTAAAGCTAATCCTTGTGGATAATTAAACATTCCTACCTGGTGTCCATGTTCTCCTAGTGTCTGAAGGAGAATACCATCATTTGAGTATACTTTAATCTGATGAGTATATTCATCGCCGATAATTAATTCTTTATTCGCATTGAGACAAAAGAATAAGGGCCAATACACCGGAATTCCATCATCACGTCTGATTAAGGAACGCAACTTGAGTCCGGTATCAGTGAATACATGCACACAAGGAGAATCTTCTAAACTAAGAACGTATATCTCTTCTGTCTTTAATTTTACGTCACAAGGTCTGTGCATGGATGGATGTGCTACCTGTCTAATCGGATGAAGAGATGGATCTAATATTATAATTCTGTCATTGTTACTATCAGCTATATATACATCTCCGCTAGTAGAGATGGCTAGTTGGCGTGGTTCATCAAACTGTTCCACTCCCGATCCTCTGCTTCCTAGTTTATCCACCAGACAGTAGTCATCCTTTATCATCAAGTGGAACACAGCGTGTGCTTCCCAATCCGTTACATACAAGTTGTTTCTATGTATAGCGATACCCCATAATCATCATATGTTCATGAGTGTAGCTATTTAGGTATACTCCTGTATCTGAAAAGATAGACACTCTCGTATATTTAAAATGAGAAAGTCGATTTCCTTCAGCAACATATATGTAGTTAGAAGATGGGTCTACAGCGACACCGTGAGGATAATAGAGCTCACCAGCTGCTCGACCGATTGGTGCACAAGCGACCACGTGGTCAAAGACTGGGCTTAGATGGACTTCTATGTTCATAGGATGTGAGGCGGGAGTGGGAAATCCTAATGCCATTTTAATTAACTTGAAAGGTTACTAATATAATACAAGTTATAGCCATCTGTATATAAGGTCTTCCATCTAAACCTCAAAATTAGACCAGGGATGCGGTCGAAGATGGATTTATTGTCAAACCAAAATTAAATGTATCAATTTTAAAGTATACACAAATAAACATTAATCGAGTTTTAAAAGTAAGGATATATGTATATAGTATGTACTCTAGAAGTCCGAATAAACGGGCCCCCCGCTTATTAATTTTTGAAAAAATTTCCACCCCCCCGTTTATTAAATATTATACTAATTGAAACTTAAATTTTTACCAAACCATATTTTCTGACTTGATGTTCTGAATCAGTTAGAATTCTCTACTATAATATTGTATTTTATTCTAATTAAGTAGGCGTAAATATATGCTCGAATTTCTTTTTGTTGATTTTAATAATTAAATAACAATTAAATCCTATTAGCATGACCCCCCCCGCATATTAATTATTGAGAATTTTCAGCCCCCCCCGTCTATTCCAACCCCCTCGTTTATTCGGACTCCTAGAGTATGTGGGTATATATATCTGCAACGAATTGATTGAAGAAACAACCAAGCACAGAAAGCTGATTTTTGGCTATGGCTCCACTAAGTTCTGATCTCAGACGAAAATGTTGACTCATCAAGGAATTATGACGACGTTGTCACCTTTTTTAAAATTAGAAATTTCAGTTTTTCGACCATAACTCAGCCATTTTAAGTGATAGAAGACTGAAATTTTAATAGAATGTGTATATGATATATCTCACATATGATGCAACTATCATCAAAAAATGATGACTCATCACTCTGTTATGGCGTCATCATTATGCATCAAAATGTTAAAATTTGACAAATTTTCGTGCGATATCGATTATAACAGTAGGACAGACGTATTTGGGATGTTATTTCCGTCATAATTAATCAATGTGATCCCAGGCGCCCACAAAGTGTCCGCCAGCCGCTCAGCGCAAGCAAGCGAAGCGCGCTTGAATTTATATATACAAGCGCGCTTCGCTTGCTTGCGCTGCGCGGCTGGCGGACACTTTGTGTCCGCCGGAGGTGCCCTTTTGGCGCCTGGGGTCACATTGATTAATTATAGGGGAAGTAACATCTCTAAATACGTCTGTCCTACTGTTATAATTGATATCGCACAAAAATCACCAAATTTATCAATTTTTAAAATTTTGATGAGTAATGATGACGTCATAACAAAGTGATGAGTCATCATTTTTTGATGATAGTTGCATCATATGTGAGGTATGTTAGTATACAGATTCTATTAAAATTTTAGCCTTCTATCTCCTATAATGGTTGAGTTATGCTCGAATAACTGTATTGCTTAACTTTTTAAAATGTGACAATGACGTCATAATTCCATGATGAGTCGACATTGTGCTCTGAACTCAGAAATTAGTGGAGCCATAGCCAAAAGACTCCCACATGCCAAAAATCAGCTTTCTGGGCCTTACAGACCAAGGTTGTGTCAAACTCAATGATTTGGATTATTTTTTTTGTAATATTGCATCTGATCATTTCCATAATACACACCAGATCAATCAATTCAATCATTTGCGCTTATTCAAATCATTGAGCTCATTCATTTTAATCATTCAATTCAATTCAAATCAATTCAATTCAATTCAATTCAATTCAATTCAATTCAATTCAATTCAATTCAAATCAATTCAAATCAATTCTAATCATTTCAGATCATTTAAATCATTTAATTCAATTCAGATACCGTATATAATTTTTAGCCCCATTTAGCATTTAGACCCTGAAGAAAAATTAATGTTTCACAATACATATGCAAGAGAGCTTTCGATAAATATAACCGCACGAGTGAACCAAAAAATTTAGAACCCTCTTTTTGGGGGGCGATTATTCGAGGGCCGGCAACTATTTGAGTATATACGGTCATTCAAATATAAATCAATTCAGATAACTCGAATCAATTATAATCAATTCAATTTAAATCAATTCGAATCAATTCAATTCAATTTAATCAATTCAATTCAATTCAATTCAATTCAATTCGATTCGATTCAATTAATTTAAATGAAATTAAAGGTCATTCAGATCATTTTATTTCATCCAATGACAACATTCAGATCAATCAACTCAATAATTTCTTATCAACCAACTCAATCAAATCAAATCAGACAATTATGCATAATTGTTCATTTAATACGACAATTATGCATAATTGTTCATTTCACAACAATTATGCATAATTGTTCATCTAATGCGACAAGGTTCAATGCTGAAAGTTTTGATCCTGCATGGACAAATTTTCCATGGAATATTGGTCCGGGGGACCATTCTTTTCACAGTTAACCCGATTTCTCCAATTGAGGATGCATGTATTGTATCAAAAAATTAGACAAGCTAAACATGTAGTATATCTAATTAGAATTCTAATTGGATAGTCAATGAGAAACTCAGAATAAACATTCTGTTGATTTTCGGTATTACTGGTAACATCTTCACCCAGAAGTTTGGGTCTAAATGAATTTTAACCCTAGCATTTAGACCTGAATCTTCCTATAAGGATTTATAGAATAATTTGAAGAAACTTGGTTGGTAGGGCAGTTTTCACTCATTTTGTGGAATATATTCTACGAACACACACTGCCCTAGAACTAATGATAAACTAGAGGGATGGCATAATAAATTAAAAAGAATGGCTCGAAAAGTGCAGTAAATATCTACGAAATTGTAAAAATATGCATAATTGTCGCATTAAATGAACAATTTTGCATAATTGTCGCATTAGATGAACAATTTTGCATAATTGTCGCATTAGATGAACAATTATTCATAATTGTCGTATTAGATGAACAATTATGCATAACTGTCGTATTAGATGAACAATTATGCATAATTGTCGTATTAGATGAACAATTATGCATAATTGTTGTGAAATGAACTATTATGCATAATTGTCGTATTAAATCAACAATTATGCATAATTGTTGCGAAATGAACAGTTATGCATAATTGTCGACAATTATGCATAATTGTTGATTTCGCAAATTTGTCCTAACATATACACAAACAAACAAACAAACAAACATTAATCGAGTTTTAATAGAAAGAATGTGTATATAGATTGTGTCTGTAACGAATTGATTGAAGAAACTGCCAGGCAGAGAAAGAAGATTTTTGGCATGTGGGTGTCTTTTGGTTATGGCTTCACTATGTTCTGACCTCAGATGAAAATGTCAATTCATCATGGAATTATGACGGCATTGTCACCTTTTTTATAATTAGGAATTTGTGTTTTCCGACTATAACTCAGCTATTTTAGGTGATAGAAGGCTGAAATTTTAATAGAATGTGTATATTAATATAACTCACATATATGTATATAAATATGGTGCAAAAGTACCTAAATTAGTTGCTAAATTAAAATACCCCAAGCCATCCGGGGGTTTTTAAGAGTTCTATCCATTGTCTGAATTCTGGGTTTGAAATATATATATTTGCCAAACCATTTTTGACAATTCCAGTTTTGTATAGTGCTCTATCATAGTGGAATGAGCAACCACTGACTCTCGCGTTCGGAAAATTCTTTGAAAACGAATTGTATAATGAACTTTCAAAATCTGTCTTGATGATAAATTGCAACGAATGGAAGAATTTCTTTAATTTTCTCTACAACTTTATCATATAGCGTCCCTGTTTTTGTTGACATCAAAATATTTGAATGGCAGGTAATGAATGAGATTTGTACTGCAGGAATATATTTAACAGTTGATAAAACTGTTTGGGAACTACATAGAATGTAGCATCTGCCTGCAATTATGATTGATCTGTTGGAAACAAATAGGTTTTCCATTTGGGACTCATAAATCCAATCGCTACTTCATCGGATTAATAAATAGAAAAAGAATGATACATTTTATATTCATCATTGGAATCTTCCATTAATGAGATCGCATTTTCAGCATTTAAAGGGACTTGTGAGGTATGAAGTCTTTTTCTTTTATACATTGTGCTTTCTATCTGAGCAAAGCTTATATAGCCACCAACCTCAGATTGATTTACTTTATTATCAAATGTTTCCCGAAGTGTTCCTTGAGAATATTCTGACTTGCGTTTGAGCTTTGATTTAACCTTTAGTATTTCAATATCCCTTTCAGTAGATAGGTGATTTTCATGTTCTTTTATAACTGAAAATTCATTCAATTCTAAATGCAACTTTGCCCGAGCGGGACATCCGTCCTTATATTTGACGCATTTTAAGTATCGCACGCCATTTTGATCTTTGTCTTTACTAAAACAATGTGTTTCGTATCGATAAACCAATGAACTTTTACGATGACCTTCCAAAGTTTCGTAGTTTTCCATCATTTAAACAACTCAAATAGATTATGCAGAATTATCTGCTATATATACTATTTATACATATATCCTTATTATATAACGGTATCGGATAGTTATTACTAGAGCGCGCCCAATTATCTGATATATATAATATTTATACATATATTCCTTATTATAATAACGGTATCCTGGATAGTTATTAATAGAGCGCGCCCAATTCTGTACGTTCATTATGACTACTATTGAATACATATGTTGTTCTTAATTAAAAATTATTCTTAAATCAATTGGCCGAAGAATTCCTTCAAAAAATGAGAGATATAGTGATTATTAAATTTCGTTGTTGAATCTATAAGTAAGTGCATGTAAATTATGTATTATAACTTGCTAAAATACGTTAAAATACACTTTAAATAAGTTAAAATAATGCGACTAAAAAGTTACTTCGTTGCAAAATGTTCATAGTATTCCAGTCTTGAGTATTCGGTCTTATTCTAGTCTTGAGTATTCGGTCTTATTCCAGTCTTGATAATTCGGTCTTATTCCAGTGCAGAATAAATTTTCGGTCTTATTCCAGTCCTAATTTATTTTCGGTCTTATTCCATTCGGTCATATTCCTTTCGGTCTTATTCATGTTTCCCCTTGGAAGATAGTGATAATCGTGATTGTGTTTTACTGTGAAGTATTCAATTGGAGCATCTTGCAGAAACTTGTTTTTACGGGCAGCGAATCACTTTCTCGTAAATCAAGTCAAGAATTATCATTCTCTAGTTCTTACGAAAGTTGTAGAAAAGCGCAAATTTATGAAATTTTCTTGATTATTATTTTACTTCTGTATTTCTTACTATGTATATTTGTACTACTTTGTTAATTCTTATTTCTAGTATGTAGTTTCTTGGTGTCCTTGATTTTATCTATTATAAACTGAATGCATACTAGTGCACTAGCTAGTTAGCTAGAGTCCGAATGAGGAGAGAGTTGTTATTTCTGTTGTGTGTTGTATTTCTACTAATTATGTTATACGTACTTGTATACATAATGTAGTTTGTATGTGCTATTAATATTAAATTATGATATCCAATCACCATTCTCACGAACTTATTCCTACTTAAAGGCTTTTCGAACTTATTCCTACTTCATTTTCGGACTAATTCCTACTTCAAATTTTGAACTTATTCTGTATCTACTATCTAGGGCTGGCGTGTCAAACTGGTGGCCCGCTGGTTGCTCAGTGGTGGCCCGCCAACCAGTTGCGAAAAAATATTATAATTGAATGAATCAGTAGTTAAAATTTATTCGTTTCTATCATGGCCCGGGGAAGAGCTGGGGTTATGAAATTGGCCCACTATCCGAAACGCCTGATCTAGGGTGTTTTTTTTGAATGATCATAGAAACAATATTTTTGTCGATACTACTAGTAGTATTAATATAGCAATTGCTGTATGCTCTTCTTTTATTAATTGATTGGAAATCCCTATGTTTTGGGAAAACTGATTATTCGTAAACAGGGGTTATAATTGTACATTATACCATATTTTATTGGAAATTAACGCACGCCAGATTCACGCGATTAGGTCGAAATCGCTTTAAATTCTTTGACGTTAATTTCCCATAATTAATATTCTCAATCAAAATTCTACGGCTCACTCAAATTTCTACGGGATCCATTGTTTATTAATACAATTAATAATGTCACTTAAAATTATACGCAACAGTAGTTAATATTTTTGTTTTTTGTTTACAGTAAGTACAAAAGTGTGAAGGATTGGGTAATTAATACTGGGATGGATAAGAGTGGGAAGTGGGCAAAGGATTTGGAAGTATTAGCAACAGCGTTACTTTTTGAAACAGTTATTTGGATATATTTAGGACCTGGGGGTACACGCTGGGTTGGATTTTCTGGTAAAGGGGAAAAGTTAAATTGATTTCTCGACTGTTCCTCTATTTTTAGATTACAAAATACTGATTGTCATTATGATCCTGTTTTGTTTGTTGAGTATTCCAATTCTTCAATTAAACCCATTAAATAAGATTCAAATATATATATATGACCTTTTTATTTTGTATTCCTGTTGTTTTTGTCTTTTTTCTTTTTACCTCTTCATAGCACTTACTGTTCTTTATCAAATAAATATCAGCAGCTGTATTTGCATTGAATAAACTCATTCTCTTTTGTTGTCATGCCTGGAAGTGTAGAGAGCGTGAAACATATCTATAAAGAACAAGCGAGCTTCGCTTGCTTGCGCTGCGCTGCTGACGAACACTGTGTCCGCCGGAGGCGCCCTTCGGTCGCCTGGGATCACATTGATTAATTATACGGGAGATAACATCTCTAAATACGGCTGTCCTACTGCTATAATCGATATCGCACGAAAAATCACCAAATTTGTCAATTTTTTAAATTTTAATGCGTAATGATGCCGTGATAACAGAGTGATGAGTAATCATTTTTTAATGATAGTTGTGTAATAAAGTAATTGTCGAGTTGAACTACTATAAACTAGATGCACTTAGTTTACTCTGTTAGACCACCCAACTAGTCGGATATCGTACACAGTATTTATTAGATCAGTTTAGGTTCCTATTTAGTCTTTTCTTATTAACGTATTTCTCTCTTTGTTCACTTGGCATTTATTCTATCAGTAGATTAATAAATTCCTAATCAACATTGTCACATAAATACGTTAATATAAAGTCACAATGGCGGCAGCTCCACTTTCAATACCAGCGCTATTGCAAGGGGATAGGATTTCTGACTGGCGAGTTCTTTTTGAAAGTGGAACCCAGCACATTCGCACAGACGAGGCTTCGGAGAAGAAAGTGATACAGCTCCTTCCAAACTATATAATCGCTCTGTTACGGATATGGAAGCTGTTAAAGTTGTAATGAAGAGAGCAGCGACGTTGAAAGAAGCACTGGACGAATTGACTAAAGTAATAGACACCCCGATCGACCCGTTCATATCTATGCAAGAGTTGGTCAAGCTTCAGTGGCTACCCGGACAAGACATCGGAGACTACTTCTTCCTGGCAAGACGTAAGGCTACTCACGCAGGTACGACGCTAAAATTTGTAGCGTCGATGGTATCATCCCAGCTACCTAAAGAGGTTCAAAACCGAGTAAAGACTACAGTTAGTGAGATCAACGATAACCTTGATCACCCTGATGCGTTCAAATTCGTTACTGAAGTCAAATTCTCGCTTTCGGAAAAGGGATTCGCTATGAACCTTGGGGCTAGGCAGGGAATAGCCAATAACGCAAGGATCTCCGCAGTCAAATAAAGTAAGGAAGACGCAGACGTGTCAGAACAGCCCGGATCACTCACCTCCGAAAACAGAGTTGCATATGCCAGAGTTAAGCAAGGGTATAGGAAACAGCGATGGCCAGAACGTCAAGAAAGGGGGAAGCTGTTATATTTGTGGCGGGAAGCATTTTTGGAAATTTTGTCCTGATAAACGTTGCCCGTCGTGCGGCCAGAAGGGCCACCCCATCAGGGATTGCAGTACGGGGCACAAAGACAAGGATTCAGTGCTGAAGGCGGAAACAGATGGCACAGGAGCGGAGCTGTCCGTTTTAATCTCGATAAAGCTCAATGGTATGCCGACAAGCGGCTTGGTAGACAGCAGCGCCGGCCCTTCGGTCATCGATATTGGAACTGTGCGAGCGTTGGGACTAGAAGAGCTAGTGCAGAGCAAGGATGGGCGCGTTTACGGCATCTCACGGGAACCGGTTCACATTATGGGGAAGTTAGATCTTACTGTGCACTTAGGCGACAAACAAGTCCTGGAGCATACGTTCGAGGTGCTAAAGAACACGGGAGCTACTTGTATTCTGGGACGGGACCTGCTGAAGAAACTAGGGACCACAGAATTCGATTGGCAAAGCCAACAAGTCCGTTTAGGCACCACATGGAAGAGTTCTCAGGTCATGATTGAAGGGGGGGAACCAATTACGAGGGAAAGCGTTGCCATATTGGAAGACGCAGCGGACCCGGAGGAAACAATTCCCCGAAACGTGATCGTCCCCGATCTCCCACCAGAACAAAAGGCAGCCCTATCGGATCTACTACACACTTTTGAGCACATGTTCGCCCAGAATCCGAAAAGTCCTCGACTCGCGAATGGAGTTACCCATAGAATAGACACGAGATCGGCCCTCCCGTCCAAACAGAGACCAATACCGGTTGCACCAGCCGTGGAAGACGAAATATCCAAAATAGTCGACGAAATGCTTCAAAACGGCATCTGTAGACCATCGAATTCACCATGGTCCAGCCGCGTTCTGCTTGTAACTAAGCGCGACGGAAGTAAACGCTTTGTCGTGGACTATAGACAGCTGAACGAAGCGACTCGAATCGATTCTTACCCAATGCCAAACGCGAAAGATATCCTGGACAGGATGTGTAACCACAGATATTTCTCCTTTGTCGACGGAGCTTCAGCCTATTGGTCGATCGAAGTCGAAGAATCGGACAAGCATAAGACCGCATTCGTAACTCAGAGGGGCCTGTACGGATGTCATTCGGCCTAGTCAACAGTCAGGCGTCATATCAAAGGCTAATGGATGAATCACTCAAGCACATAGACAGGGCTGATCCATTTGTAGACGACACTTGTATACATTCTGAAAACTTCGAGCAGCACCTATCGGACCTGAAACTTACCCTAAAGGCACTCGCAGGCCAACCAGTAGGAAACAGTTGCAACGATTTCTGGGACTAACCAACTTCTACAGAGAGTACATACCATAGTTTGCTACAGTTGCCGAACCATTATACGCGCTTACACGGGAGAATGTGGAATGGACATGGGGAGCACAGGAAGAAAAAGCATTTCAAACACTAAAGAACCAACTCTCCGAAAATCCAATAACGCTGTCGTTTCCTGATTGGCAAAAGGAATTTGTCTTACAGACGGACGCATCTTCCACCTCTGTTGGGGGTATTTTATCTCAGTGCGATGACAAAGGCGAGATCCACCCAATAGCATACTTTTAATCCGGACTAACAGATTCTCAAAGGAAGTATGCAGCCGGGGAATTAGAGTGCTGGGCTGTAGTTGCAGCAACCCGGAAATTTAGTAAATACTAAAGAGCAGCTACTCACGTGAAAATCCAAACTGACCACAACCCCCTCGTGTGGCTTAGAAAGCGGAGTACGTCGAAGGAACCGACAACTCGAGTGCGGATTATCTCTCAAGAGAGAAATGTGAGATTGACTCGGGAGTTAACGACGAGGATCAATGTTTTGAAAGGCATATATATTTATCCGAGAGCGGTTCACTCCAGACGGAACTGGTGAAGGCACAGAGTAACGATACCACAGTTGCATCAGCAAAGAAGCAGTTGCAAGAGTCGCAAAGGATAGATCACGGTCCGTTCCGAAAGCAGGCCGGGATGCAGATTATTGGGGAACTGCTCTACAGAGGTAGGAAGGTGGTAGTCCCTCGGCCAATGAGGGATGAGGTAATCGGTCTAGTGCATAATGAAGGGCACTTTGGAGTCGACAAAACCACACTACTTACCCGGGCCAGGTTCTTTTGGAGAGGGATGAACAAGGACATAGATTTCTTTTGTAGAAAATGCTCTATCTGCGCCCGCAATAAGCCAAAGAACGCGCCACCTGAAACGCTCGTTCCTTCTATTCAAGCCAGTCGGCCAAGGGAAGCTATTGCTTATGATATAGCTACCCTACCGTATGCTAATACGAATCACAGGCACTTCCTTCTGATAGTAGATACGTTCTCCAAATTCATCGAGCTGGTCCCGCTATTCGACCAGGAGTCCCACTCGATTATCCAGGGACTGAGCGACGGGTGGATCTATCGCCATGGACCCCCAGTGTCTGTATTGAGTGACCAGGGACCAAGTGTGGATGGAATCGAGGTTAGAGAATTCCTAGCACGGCTCAACATTACTAAGAAACGTAGTTCCGCCTATCACCCAGAAGGGGATGGACAAGCCGAGAGAGGAATCAGGTCTGTTAAGCAGATAATTCGATGTCTAATCGCAGAGCACGAATTACAAGAAACTGACTGGTCGGCTCTACTTCCCCGCGTGAGCTACATCCTGAACGCGCTGCCAAGCGCCAGTACCGGCTTCTCGCCCTACAAAATCATGTTTGGAGTGGATCCTAGGCCTATTTCTGCAGCAGAATTGGAACCAGCAGTACAAGCTTCTTACGAATCAGTCTTAGAATGGGTCAAAGAGCTGCAGGAGACGGAGACCCTCGTAAACGATCAGGTGAACGACAATCTTGCACAAGCAAGAGCCAAGATGAAGGCGGAATACGACCGGGGTAAGAGGGATACTCCTTCTGAAGCAGGCGACTGGGTGTACCTAAGGAATGAGAGGAGGGGAAACGGTCTAATCCCATATTACGAAGGACCGTATATGGTCATATCAAGGAGAGGCCCAAACGTCAAGCTAAGGCTGCATAATGGGAAAGAGAAAGTTGTGCATCTAAACAGATGCAAACGATGTCCGCCACCAAACTCAGAGTGGCAACTCGGGATGTCTGACGTAGAAGAACAACATGCACAAAGTAATCCGGTTATTGATTCGGAATCACTCAGCGAAACAGACCCGATAGGTGAACAGACGGAGGAATCCATTGCATCAGGAGACCTAGAGCCAGAGCCAGAGCCAGAGCCTCCTGAAGTACGACGATCATCCAGGCCACGGCGAGCTCCGAAATGGCTGCAAGAGGCGTGGCATGAGGGTGTCCAGGACGACTCCTGACGCCACCACGAATTCTTTAGAAGCGGATGTGATGTAATAGAGTAATTGTCGAGTTGAACTACTAGAAACTAGATGCACTTAGTTTACTCTGTTAGACCACCCAACTAGTCGGATATCGTACACAGTATTTATTAGATCAGTTTAGGTTCCTATTTAGTCCTTTCTTATTAACGTATTTCTCTCTTTGTTCACTTGGAATTTATTCTATCAGTAGATTAATAAATTCCTAATCAACATTGTCACAGTTGTATCATATGTGAGATATATTAATATACACATTCTATTAAAACTTCAGTATTCTATCACTTAAATGGCTGAGTTATGGTCGAAAAACTGAAATTTTTAATTACAAAAAAGGTGACAATGACGCCATAATTTCATGATGAGTCGATATTTTCGTCTGATCTTGGAACCTAGTGGAGCCATTGCCAAAAAACTCCCACATGTCAAAAATCAGCTTTCTGTGCCTGGTACAGTAGGACGTCAGTTATCCGAACGGGTTGGGACCGCGGGGGTTCGGATAACTGAAGTTGTTATGTGATTATATAGAAAAGTTGGTCAGTAGTACTAAGTAATCATAATGATGAATATGGATAAAAAACTTATTAGCTTATGTAGGTATCATCAATAGTATATAAAATGATGGCAGTGTAATAATTTCAATTATCAACTCAGGATGCATCATTTATACATTTATTAGTATATTTTAGTTTGGTCAACCAAGGGGTTCGGATAACTGAAGTGTTCGGATAACTGACGTTCTACTGTAGTTTCTTCAATCAATTCGTTACAGATATATATATATATGGGTCATTCCATTTGGAATCGACCAGTGGTCATACACTCATCTCTCATATTTCTATGAGATTTTCACCAAATAATATTTGTATTGTCTTTGGAAGGAACCCGTAATATTAGTCTTCGTTTCACACTAGTTTTTGAGATACAGCCCCATTGGGATTTTGTACATTTTTTTGACGGCCCCTACCTTAAAATTTTAATTAAACGAAGAGTTATTAAAATTTTAAGGTAGGGGCCGTCAAAAAAATGATTGATCTTTCTAATTTTTATCTCAGATATTAGGGTACAATATCTCATTTAATATATATCAAAACAAAACACATCAACTTATTTCTGTATGTGTTATTCCTTCCTAAATTTCGAAATCCAAAATATTTCATGTCATTCTTCAATGACCAAAAACTCAACGTCCAAAATGGTTTCCATGTAACACTCCTACATTTCCTTAAAGCATTATATATGTCCTGTATATCTGACAATTTTCCCGTCTTAGTTTACAGATTAATACAAATAAATACTGCTTCAAAAAGTTACCAATAATTTTCGAGCATTTAATGAGATTACAGGTTTAATTTTAACTATCCGATGCGATTATGGTCATGTCCTATTTAAAAATGTTCTTAAATTTGTTGTTTCTAGCTGTGTGAAAATTTATTCTACTGTAGGAATTTCTAGATTTGCGTTACTGTAATAAATAGGCGGCTTTCGGACACTTGTCCCACCCAGCCCCCCCTCCCCCGTATGAAACATTGTTGTTGTCTCTATTTATATTTCTCTACTATGTGATTAGTAATACATATACATAATTATTCTGTTTGGGGGCCCCAATAAAAGTTGGAATTCCTATATTGTGGGACCCAAAAATTACGGGCAACCTCCAAACTTCCTCCTATTTTAATCTAGGATCCATTTTTGTGTTGAATTGGTACAACCTACTTTACTATGGTACTAAATTGTATTTTCCCAATTTTATAAATTTTAAAAATTGGCAGGGGGCACCCGCAAATTTGGGAGGACTCGTTAATAGAATTCATAAAATTGGAAAAATGGGGGTCCACCCAAATGAACCCCTACATTATTGATCTTGGATATATATATAAACTCATTAGATTCTTTGTTGAGATTGATTATCCTAAAAAAATCGCTAAACCTCACATTATGAATATAATTGCTATTTTTATAATCACTGGTCCTAATTAGAATTAGTGGTTAGACAATGTACACAAAATATAGCTAATGTGTACTCACTATATTATATTGTACACTTCATCAGGGGGAGATAAACGGTGCACCCTTCCTGTTTTGCTAACCAATGAAGATTTATTGCTGCAATAATGTTCTGTGCTGGAACCCAGCATAGATCCTCTCTCACTGGCCAATGGAAATACTTTGAAGCATAGCCTCTCTAATAATGCCTCACAGTAAAATAACCAAGGATGCGGTAATAGCCGAATGAATTAACACACGATTAGCCTAAAATCGTTAACCATGTAGGATAAACATTAAGATTGTATTACCAGTATATATAAACATGGTATCAAAGTACATATATCAGTTGTCAAAATTTAGATTAGTCATCATATCATTGCGCAACAGGTCATTTTAAGCAAGATTTTGGCAATTTTCTAAGCTGTTTTAAGCCTACTTCTAAATGTTATTAAGGTAGAATTTTTGTATCGAACTAAGATTGATACAAGTTGATTTGAAAAATTTAGAACTTTTCAATGGAATGTTGTTACATTCCTACGTTGTTATAGTAAAGCATTTTGATCAGTTTGAGCCATATCCTGCAAACTGTAAGAACTAGGTCTTCAAATTTGATCGTAAATGATAAGCAATTAGCTACTTCCTATTATGTAATAATACAATTTAAACTTCTAAATTCACAGACTATAGAGTTATGCGACAATTTAGTGTTTTGGTCTCATTCTTAAAATCAACCCATAACTCAAAACTCGTACAATTTAGAAGTTCAAGTTGTATTATCACCTAATAATAGCAAGTAGTCCATTGCCTATCAAACACGATCAAATTTGAAGCTCTAGTCATTACAGTTTGCACGAAATCGCCCAAACTGATCAAAATGCTATACCATAGCAACGCAGGAATGTAACAACATTCCATTGAAAAATTCTAAATTTTTCAAATCAACTCGTACTAATCTTGGTTCTACACAAATATCACACCTTAATACCATTTAGCAGGTTAAAACAGCTTAGAAAATCGCTAAAATTGTCCTTAGAATGACCTGTTGCGCAATGATATGATGACTAATCGAAATTTTTCCAACGGATATATGTACTTTGATACCATGGGCCTTATTCACTAAGAAAACTTAAGATTTGCTTAACTTTATATAACTTTATATAGTGGAAATTTTGAAGAGTTGCATTACGATTTGGGTAAATAGATGTTCAATGATACCAATAGAAATATAAACTACCTAAATACTGGAAATATTACAAGTCACTCTCGAAATATTCGTGATGTCATACTTAAGTATTATGACGTCATACTTAACTTAAAATATTACGTAACTTTCTGAAAAGTTCAACAAATGAGTCAAAATTAGTCAAGCATTTCAATTGTACCACTTAAAATTAATAGAGTATGCAATCTATTTGAATTCTTTAAAAATCTCTTCTAATTTTGAAGATTCAAAAGTTAAGCAAATCTTAAGTTTTCTTAGTGAATAAGGCCCCATGTTTATATATGCTGATAATACATTCTTAATGCCTATTCTGCATGGCTAACGATTTTAAGCTAATTGTGTATTAATCCATTCGGCTACTTCTTCATCCCTAGTCCATAATTTTCGGTCTACTGTGAGGCATTTTTAGAGTAGGCTATGTTTGAATGTACTATCGGACATGAATGAAACTAATGCATCTCCATTTCCGAAGGAAAGCTCTTTAATATTTCCAATCCAGCGATCAACATCATAGCTGCACACTACAAACTGTCCAAGAGTAAATTTATCGAGATGGGAACTACAGGTAGCAAGTGAGATGCTATTAACTTCATCTGTATTGTCATCGCCAGATATTCTCCTCATCTTTTTCCAAAATTGGGAATGAAGCAATGATAACTTCGAATTCCTGAAATTTTTGTATCTTTTTTCCAATTTACTTGCATTGATTTCAACTGCTTCTTTAGAAATGTAAAAGAAAATTATTCCTGTTATATTGATTATGCACCATTCAAAGAGTTGTTTAGGAGTAAGAATGAAACCAGTTGTTGTAGCTTTCAGGCTCGCTTTTCCTGCCTCTCTCTTTACTGTACCACCAATCTCATCGCAGGCGTTTTTGCCATGAGAGGTGGCAAAGAAATGCCATTCTGCTTCTAATTTGAAATCTTCCTGATGGTATACAAGATTACACATGTTTTTGTAATTTTTGTATTGTGAGATTGCTCCGTCACTAAAGTAATATACTTTTGAGAGTATTTTGCAAGTTTGTGAGGTTAAGTATTGAAGTACGACATCAATAAATGATTGAACAGCGACTGAATCATGTTTAAAGCAATCGCTTATGATACTAAAGTTGATATTGCAGAGTTGGCCCTCATCTTCCCGATAGTAAACGATGAAGCGTAGCTTGAGAATTATACCAGTGATATCCTTGAATCGCATCCTGAATGACAAAGCTATAGTTCTCAGCAAAGTCTAGCGTAATTATTGCTTCATTAGGTTTCAAGGTTTCTTTCAGGTATTTTAAGCAGTTAGATTTATTTTTAGCAATATAGTGGTGTGTAGTTAACGTATCTGTTTCTTGAATTAAGATATTCAAAAAATCAGATAATGGCTTAATTTTCAATATAACGCTGCAAAGCAGAGGTTCCAGGGCAGTTCTGACATCGATGGATCATGCACAACTCTGATTCAGTACTACATACCAGTTCTTCAAGTAGATTATGGTACGTAACTTTATCAGTCAGGGGCAAAGCTGAAATCATAAGCTTTACATTTTGATGGATCTTACACACACATACTGAGTGTGAACCACGAGATCCCACTGTAATGCAATTATTTGGTCTAAGCTCACAGAATTTTGAAACGCCGATAGTAATATCTGGATGTTCTTTCTTAAAAACAGTATACAATTCGTTTAGATTTTTGACCAGGTTTGACAGATAGCTCACCAGATAATTTGAGTAGGTTATTAAACGTATCAGCTTCAAATTCACTTATAGTCCTAAGATATTTGTAAGCAACCGTTTTCTTATGCAACTGCCAAGGATCACAACATTTTAACTGCCAATTATAATTTTATAAATATAAGTCTGCTCATGATGTAGACAAATAGTATCATCCGGTGAAAAGATATGATTCAATCTCACCTGCAGAAGATTCTGTAATTCAGTTTCCATTTCAACAACATTCTTTAAACCCTTTTTCCTAGTATATCTTGTTTGATGGCAATTGTCTTGAAGTAATTTCTCAACAGAACAACGAGTGATTAGTTCCATAAGTTAATCGAAATAGCATTGAATAATTGAATAATATCATTCATTTATTCAGTTTTGTATATATATATATATATATATATGTAAGTATATACAGTGGAACCTCCATAATCCGACATTTGTGGAAAATCAGCAAAATGTCGGATTATAGAGGTAAAATAACCTCCACAATCAAACAATATTTGACAGACGAATAATTTGTCTGATCAAAGAGGTAAAATAATCCCTCCATAATCAGACATTATTTGATAGACGAAAAAATTGTCGGATTATACAGGTCGAATTTGCATTACTGGAAAATCATTAAATTGTTGGATTCCGGAATAGCGAGGTGTCGGATTATAGAGATTGTTTTCTATAGAAAAACGATCCGTGAACAGAAATAATGTCGGTTTAGAGAAATGTCGGATTACAGAGGTGTCGAATTACGGAGGTTCCACTGTACAGTATACTCATAGTTAAATTAACGTAACTTACTTTCAGGAAAAATGGAATTTTAGTGAATGAAACCACAACAAATATATAAATACACCACATTTTTTATGGAGTTAGAGTAAATACAAATCAAATCAATCATCTGAAACTAGATCTAAAATCCACTCAACTGAAGACAACACAATGGTTTCATCTCCATAATTTAAGCAATAATAATGTATTCAACTAAACTGTTTAAATTACATATGAAATACTCTCGCGAATGACCGTGCAAAATGAGACAATCCTCAAGTTTGTAGATATGAGAGAAATATGTAAATGAACTTACATTTTTCCCAGATTAGTAATTACAGTGATATTGGATGGAGAGTGATAATGCCGGGGACACGGAATTTTTGGCCAAATTATCACTATATCCAATGACTACATCCAACCATCACTATAATTATCACCATATCCAATAATTCATTTTTTAATTATCACTATATCCAATAAATAATATCACAATAACCAATAAAATTTGGATGGGAAATTGGTGGGGATATCTCGAGACGTCCTATCACTATATCCAATATCTACTGTATGTATACTAGTAATCACATACAGTGGTGTTTTCTTATTAGCAATTGCTCTAATAGCAATATTCGTCGATTAGCAAGTTATTTTCAGGTCCCAAGCGTGCTTATTATGTATATTTTCGTTTCTCTACTAGCAAGTTCGCTTATTAGCAAGCAAATTTCGAGCTAAAATCGACTTGCTATTAAGGGAACACCACTGTAGTAGAGAAATATATATTGAGACAACAACAATGTTTCATATGGGGGGAGGGGGGGCTGGGTAGGATGTGTCCGAAAGCCGCCTATTTATTACAGTAACGCAAATCTAGAAATTCCTACAGTAGAATAAATTTTCACACAGCTAGAAACAACAAATTTAAGAACATTTTTAAATAGGACATGACCATAATCGCATCGGATAGTTAAAATTAAACCTGTAATCTCATTAAATGCTCGAAAATTATAGGTAAACTTTTGAAGCAGTATTTATTTGTATTAATCTGTAAACTAAGACTGGAAAATTGTCAGACAATATATAATGCTTTAAGGAAATGTAGGAGTGTTAAATGGATACCATTTTGGACGTTGAGTTTTTGGTCATTGAAGAATGACATGAAATATTTTGGATTTCGAAATTTAGGAAGGAATAACACATACAGAAATAAGTTGATGTGTTTTGTTTTGATATATATTAAATGAGATATTGTACCTAATATCTGAGATAAAAATTAGAAAGATCAATCAACTAAACGAAGAGTTATTAAAAATTTTTTAGAGAATTTAGAGATGTTATCTCCTTTATTATTATTCAATGTGAGCCCAGGCGCCTCAGGCGGACACAAAGTGTCTGCTAGCCACTTATATACACTACCTGGCCAAAAGTATTGGAACACATTCTAATGTGTGCCACTTTTGCCAAAGTGGCACTGTTTCGTGCGTTTTTAACTCACCGTGTGATTTTAACTCACTAGTATTACTGAACCAGGGATATTCTACTACCGTGTGATTTTAAGGATACCGCCCTCGAAAAAACATATGATTTGCATTACAGCATACGATGAAAGTAGAGCTATAAGAGATGTTAAGCGTGGGGAGGTATCTCCATCAAGAAATACTGGCACATTCCAAACCGTTTTTGATTCTCATTTCTAGATTTTGAGATACAGTGTCTCAAAGTCTGTTTTTAAAATTTTCCGCTAGCACATCTTAATGGTAGAAATTTAGGCACTCAATGAATTGTTTAGGACATACCAAGGAATCAAACGCTTCCAAAATCGAATCATAGATAGTCTACCATATTTGCAACTTCATAGGACCAGAAGAAAGTTAAAATGACAAATATTGTAAATTTTATCGGTGTCCGAAAAAAAAGGGCCAAAAATGTCTGTTTTTTTGGGGAAAAATATCAAATAAGTTAAAAACTAACTGGTAAATGAGTCAAAATCATCTAATAATTTTCAATTTTTATTAGCGCTAAACTTTAGGGGGTTATTTCGCAAAAAATACAAAAAAATGCCGTCCAAATAGTGCTATCAGATGGTGGACCGATCAGTAATACAATAAAATTAGCAATAAAACAACAGTTTTTTTTTACGCCAGTCAAGATTTTTCGAGGGCGGTATCCTTAACTCACTTCGTGTGATTCTAACTCACTTGTATTACTGGAACAGGGATATTCTGCATTATGGTATTTTTAGTTGTTGATAATATAAATTGTTGATTCTTTAATGTATCAACTACCCAAAACAGAATTTTTCAAAGCAGAATTTCCGAAACAGACTTTCCAAAGCAGAATTTTCACAGCACGTATCAAGTAACAGCATTGTAATTCGCGAAGATGAACGCAGACGAGTACAGTGCAATCTCAGACTTTCTTACACGCAATGTGTACCAAAGTACGTTCTCGATTCGAAGAAGACATGTCACGCCAAGAAGAACTTTCGGGTAAAGGCTTCACAATATCAGATTGGAGAGGATAACAAGATATTCAAGGTTGTTTTTTTTATTGATAGTTTATTCGGAACAAACTTATTGCAAGGCTGGATTCAGTTAACCGGTTAACCGGCAATCCGCCGTCAATCACGGTTAACGGTTATGAAAATCTTGGATCGGTTAGCCGATCTGATTTATTTTCTAAATATTTAGACTAATTTCATTGTTTATCGATGGAGATTCATGAATATTACTTCTAAAATTTCGATGTTACAATATTATTTCTATTTTTCTAACTAAAAAGTATATTCTGAGACCACTAAAAATTAAATATCAGGTTAAATATTAGTCGAAAAACCCATATTTCTACTAATTAATATTGACATCGGTTAATAACCAGTTAACCGTCCTGTAGGAAATCAAAATATCCGAGCCCGAAAATCGGTTAACCAACCCCATCCCTCTTTATTGATTGGAAACTTGTTTGCCGCTTCATTGAATAATCACAAAATTGCTAATAAATGCCGCCCTCCCCCTTAGCGATTTCTATGAGATTAATTTGGGGCTGAAATAAGAAAATTCTTAGATTGGGTAATTGTTTGAGACCATGCTACTGTAAGATCTTTGTAAACTCCGTGATTCCATGGGAGTTGGATCTCTGGTTTCTAGAGGTGCGGTTATACTGATATAGTTTGTATGTATGACATTTGAAATAATTTTAATTTAAAAATATTAATTTTGAGTAGGTGACCATCAGTGGAAATAAAGTAACTTCATACGAAGTAGTGTGTTCAGGTCAAGTTGAAGATGTACTCAAACTGTACCATGACGGTCCTGCACACCCTGGCATCAACGCCACCATCAAAGCTATCAGACAGAAATATGTTTGGCCAGGAATGAATGAAGATATCAAAAACTATGTAAGTATCGAGTTAATTATTCCATCTTTGTTTTTTATTACACCTTTGTTTCACTTATGGAGCATTACGCATATATTTGTAGTAGACTTGTAATTCGTAACTCTGGATAAGACGAACGAATTATGTATCCCACACACTCGCAAATGAATATACATTCCAATCACGCCATTAGATCTCGGATAATATGAACGCATTTCATTGGTCCCCAGGTGTTCGTATTTTAACGAGAGATAACTGTAGCTAAATTAGATTGCTTGATGTATTGAGAATTAGGGGTTTGTTTAGTTGCGAAACGATCAAAATTTGTTGTACTCGCATCACGTAGTTTGTGCGAGAACAGATATTCTTGTTTTCTCAGACGACCCACCAAGTAGAATTCAAAATTGAATACATAGCTATTACGTAATAGAACATGACTTGAATAGAGTTTGAACTTTTGACTCAAGTCATGTTCAATGACTTGTCACATAGAAACTGATACTGTGTTGACTTGCGGTAAACATCCTGTGTTATGACGTACCAATCTTCTCTCTTCAGAAAAAAACTTGTCATCACTGTCAGACTGATGCTAATTTACCACCTCAACCTCAAAGGAAACTGCAACCAATTCCTCCCCCAGATCAACCCTGGAAACACATCGGTATTGATCTGGTCTGTGATTTGCAGGAGAACTCTCAGGGTTACAAACACCTCCTGGTCACAGCTTGCTATCTCTCTAAATTCTGTGCAGTTCGCCCTTTGAGAACGAAAAAGAGTAGTGAGGTGTTGTCTCAGCTGGAGAGCATCTATTTTACTCTCGGAGTGCCTCAGGTTATCCAGCATGATCAAGGACCTGAGTTTGTCAGCAAGGTATTTCACTTTTTTATTAGCAATTAGATTATATTTCTCAGATTAATTCCTTCCTGAATTAGGAATTTCAAGAATTTCACCGAAAATTAGCAGTCGATGACCGTAGGACTGCTGCCTACCATCCACAGAGCAATGGGCTTGTTGAAGCTCATAACAAAATAATCAAAACGTAAGTATAACATACTACCAGTATAGATAAAATAGATCTCGTTTCTATTTAGTTCCTCATTCATTAGCAAACTACAAAGAATGGTTAAGCAAACAGGAGCAGAATGGCCAAGCAAATTGCAAGCTGCTGTGCTAGCTGCGAACACTTGTTGGAAGAGGTCAACAAACTACTCACCATTCTATCTGATGTTCGGGAGAGAAGCTAATAGTGAACATTTACTGGCGCACACTAACCTGGTGTTAGATGATGAGAATAAAGAGGAGGAGTTAGATCAAACAACTGAAGTAGATGCATTCTCTCCCGAACCTGAAAATCAAGATGCATGGCTACAACCTCTGCTAGACACTCAAGCACAATCTCAATTACAAGCTCGCGATAATATTCATAAGGAGCAGCAATTGCAAAAATTGATATTTGATAAAAAAGTTAAGAAGAACAGGTGATCATTTAATTTTATGTCAAACTCTATTAGTCGCGGCAAACTTTGATTGATATTTATTGAATATCCTGTTCAGCTCGAATATAAAGCCAGGAGATCAGATACTCGTTCGTAACATGCGAAAAGCAAAGAGAATGCCTGGAACCAAGAAAGAAGCGAAGTATATCGGACCTATGACAGCAGTTGAAGTAACAGATAGCCATGCATTGGTTCTAAAGAAAGGCAGTGATTCAAAATGCAGCAAATATCCACTTCACATCTCAAGACAATACTTTCCGCGGTCAGAAGCCAAACTGACTAAACGCAAGTGTACTGATCTCCCTACAGATGTTGCAACCAAAAAATTAAAGGTAGAAATTACTTGTACATATACTTTATGACATGAATTTTATATGCAAATTATTTGCTACTTTACATTTAATTTTAATAGGAAAGTGAAATGACAAAGCCCCGCGATAATCCAAACGATTGGAAATTTGGCATATCGAAGGACTCAGTCCTCAATGAATTGGACAATTTCAAAGTCAGTTTTCTTCTCTTTCTAGTCAGATTATAGACTTGATTTTATAACTCGACAAATGTTCTTTAGTTAGCGTTTACAGATCACAAAAAGCGTGGAGTATACCTCTCCATACTTCACGAGGAATTGGATAAGGCACGAAATGTTAAGGGATTCTATGTCCCAAATGTGATCGTTTACCAAGTACTGAAAGATTCCAGCTCCGAATCTTTGGTAAGCACAACCTTTCAAAGATAAATATGTATAGATATGCATACGGTCCATACGGTAACTCTCGTTAGTACGAACTTGGATAACGCGTAACAAAACTACTCAGCAGAAATTGAATGTGGTAATTTTAACATTCTATACTTATGTTGGTAGAGGAGAGAGATTAATTACAAGCTAGTGGAGTTCGCAAAGCAAATATATCCAGAGCTGGGACCTTATCGAACCTGCGACTACGTTGATAAAGTTCTATATGGAGTGGTTAGTTGCATCCGAGTATTACATAGGTACATTGATTGATATAACACGCTTTCAAAATTTAATTTAGGCATTGGAGTTCATCGAAAATCAGTTATTCTCCCTAAATGTGAATGGATTTCCACAACTCGTCCATCACCTAAAGTCCGACAATCCCATAATATCCCCCATTACGATCGAGTGGCAGAAAGAAAAGTGCGATTTGTTAGGTATCCAATTCCAACAGCAAACTGACCAGCACTCTAGCCTAGCGGGGCAAGTGTTGGGAAATTTTGAGCCTTGGAGGTCCGCCTCTATTACTGGTGATGGCAACTGTCTCTTTAGATGTCTGTCTAAGGTCATTTCGGGGAGTGAGGAGGATCACGCAAAGCTCCGGGGAGAAATCTGCCGTTATATGCTCGGTGAGGGGAAAGACGAGATCAGTTGGTACTTTAGTCAGATTCTATCGACCACTCCCGCCGAATATCTTGGACAAAGTGCAATGTACGTCGCAGGGACATGGGGGAGTGATGTTGAACTGATGGCTGCCTCCGCACTACTCAAGACAGACATCTATGTTGCCAATCGGATATACAGAACCCCGGACAGCCTCATTCCAGAAGTACGCTGGTCACGCATATGTGCGTCTAATGACAAAGGTGAAGATTGCGCCATTTACATCACCAATTACCACGACCATTATGAACCTGTAACTACAATGATGAACAGCCTAACTCCAACATTCTATAAAGATGACAAATCCGACCAAATTATCAACATCGATTAGACACCTACCACCTATCTACCACCTACCTACCACATATCTACCACATATCTACCACTTAAACCACCTTAATGCCTCCTGCCTTTTACCCGATTGTTCTTCGCGTGCTCTACCGACTGAATCACTTCCAAAGTAACACTTTTCCATCACTCAACCATCTCAAGTGTATTGCGAGAAAGGCAGCGCAACTGACGAGTCTAAGCCGAGACGAAACACAAGAATGAGAATATGAAGTACACGTGAGTTAATCAGTTGTCTGCTTGTCTGATGAATTTATAATTACTCGACTATGGTACAAATTCGCGCGGCGCGAAATAGGGAATACATTTGCGCGGCGGTACCTCGACCAAAATACTTTAACGCTTCACTTGGAGTAACCATCTGGAGTTAGTCTGCTTGTCTGATGAATTTATAATTACTCGACTATGGTACAAATTCGCGCGGCGCGAAATAGGGAATACATTTGCGCGGCGGTACCTCGACTAAAATACTTTAACGCTTCACTTGGAGTAACCATCTGGAGTTTGTCTGCTTGTCTGATGAATTTATAATTACTGAATTAATAATAGCTACTTGTGGTACAAACTCTTGCGGCGGTACCTCAACTTAAATACTTTAACACTTCACTTGGAGTAACCATCTGGAGTTTTATGTTTATTAATGAATGTATATAAGAGATAGACTCTGTCGACAGTACACACTTACATGGCTCAACCCTTGCGTGATGTTACCCTTACCTGAATGCTTTAAAACATCTACTGACTTGGGGAACCATCTGAGTTGAGGCTTGTCTGGTGAATTGACTGTAAACTCACACAACATTACACACTTTACTCTAAAGCTGGAATATACCAACTCGCTGTTCAAATAAAATTCGTCCAAGCTATGGTACATTCCATATATACATTATCAAACACAAACAGACACTTAGTACACGAACATCTGGAGAGGAAAGGGATGGCTTAAGGGGAGGAGGAGGCCATCACGTATTTGATTTCAACTTTGTTTTCATTTTCATTTTTATTGAATTGTCAAATATGTATACTTGTACATTCTGCATATTCTTAATAATATTACTTGATTTATCAATAGTGTTACTTTTTTGATATATCTTTACAATGAATGCTTATATTTACTCAATAAATGATAAAATCTGACTTTTTGTTATATAATGTTTATTAGTGAAAGGGGTTTCAAAAAATACATTATAATTAAAGAATTATTATAAATCTTCTAACATACCATACATATATACACAAGAATGGATCGTTTATGAGTTCATATTCCTTAAGAGAGTAATTCATCACAAGTTGGTTTGTATGGATCAGAGGGATAATTTGTCATTGAACCGCACTGGACTTTATTAAGGATACCGCCCGTGAAAAATCCATAGGTTTGGCTTACAGCATATATCAAGAATAGAGATATATAAGATGTTAAGCGTGGGCAGGTAGTGCAATTAAAAAATATTGAGACATGCCAAACAGTTTTTGGTCGGCATTTCTAGTTTTTGAGTTACAGCGTCTCAAAGTCGGTTTTTTTCAGTTCTTCCCTAGCACATCTTAATGGTAAGCCCTCCTCCACTCTGTGATTTTTTTAAAGCACATGTTTGGATCAAATGCTTCGAAAATTTATTCATAGATAGTCTATCATATTTGCCACTTCATAGGACCAGAAGAAAGTTTAAATTAGAAAAATTGTAAATTTCATCGGTGTCCGAATAAAAAGGGACAAAAAACGGCGAAAAAAGCACGATTTTCAATGGAAATCAGCAATAAAATGACAAATTTGTAAGATATCGAAAATCGAGTGGTCCTACGCTCATCGCCTAATGATGTGGAACAACTCGTGAAATTTTCAGACCTCTATCTCAAGGCAATTTTGAGTTAAAATTTTTGAAAGACAGTCAATTTTGGAATTTTAAAGTCCCGAGATATAGGGATTTGAAGTTTTGATGTTAAGAACGATTTAAAATGAGCTATTAACGATAAATAAAAGCATCCATGGACATTTAATCGCATGTATACTAATGAATTAGATGTATTCCAACAGATTTTGGTGAAAATAGCAAAATTATACTGAAAATTCACAAATTACCATGAGACCTCTAACCCCGAATATTTTGAACCAATTAGGGAATATAATTCATATTCCTAGCAGTACAAAGTATAATTCATCGGTTTAGAATGAATAAAGAGCTTCTAAAAAGTATATTAGGAAGTTAGAGCGAGAGTCTACGACTTTTAGTTTTCAAGTTAGGATTTTCGAAAAATGCTACGTCATCACGTGATAAAAATTTGAAACTCAGCATTCCATTCCATGTAGTACACTTATTATATAAGAATCAGATAGATACCGTCTTGAAAAGTATATTAGGAATTGAGAGCTAAGAATTTGGGTGTATATTTCTGAGATATGGAGGAATCTGTTTTTGGACCATAAATGGGGGGCTTTGGCCGAATTTTGGAGATAAATGCTTTGCACTTCCAAAATAATCATGTTGAGTGCTTCAAAATTTCTGCATACATTGCTAGTGATTATTACATTGTTTTTTGAGTATAATAGCTACTTTTGGGAACTTATTTAATGACAAGATTCGTCATTTTCTAATATATTCAAAGTTCTTCATAGAATTTGTATTACAATAAAATCGATGATAAGTCAAAAAATATTTACTTTTTGACAAAGAGATGTTTGAGGAACCTATATATTATCATATATATCCTTTCATTTAAGATTATAATAGATTACATATCATCAATAGTTTTTAAGCATTTACATCGAGCACTTTCGGGGCCATAGAGAGGTTTGATGTCCGAACTTTACCTACAATATACTATAACTTACGAACTAATGGTCGGATCTGAACAAATTTTTTAAAAAAATGTTCCGAATTCTTTTCTATACACAATAGCTAATATCACAACGGCCATTTCCCGAGCATTTTAGAAATGAAGTCCCTCATAAAGATATTTTTGATTGGATTTTAAGTGCCTCTTTTTCTAAATTCATCTGTTTTATAATATTTAAAGGGGCCAAAACCATTTTGAGTTTCATATAATTTAAAAAATATCAGATAAGCTGGAAAATAATTGATGATTGCCCCGCAAAACCACGAATAACTAGCCGATTTTTAGTACTACTGGCTTTAGGTGCTAATTTCTAGAATATCAAAATAAATACCGTCCAACAAGTACGATTAGATGGTAGACTACTCAATAATCCAATGGAATTAACAATAAAAAATTCCACCATTTTTTTTTATGTCAGGCGATGTTTTTCGAGGGCGGTATCCTTAAAATGGGGTTTAATTAAATAAAGGAATTACTTTGTGAGACATGAGAAAATTATAAAAAATACTAATCAATTTAGAAACAATTTAACATCTTCAGTCATATTATACAATTCAGCGAGTTAAAATCACACAGTATCAGATATCCCTATACTTATTTAGTGAGTTAAAATCACACAGTACTAGTAGAAGATATCCCTGTTCCAGTAATACAAGTGAGTTAGAATCACACGGAGTGAGTTAAAATCACACGATATCCTTGGTCCAGTAATACAAGTGAGTTAAAATCACACGGAGTGAGTTAAAATCACACGATATCCCTGGTTCAGTAATACTAGTGAGTTAAAATCACACGGTGAGTTAAAAACGCACGAAACAGCACAACCCATTGAATACAATATTAAACAAATGTAAACATTGTGATACCAATAGAAACTGTCCCTCCGACCTCTTCAAATAAACTTTTGTTGATTTCCTTCAATGGGCCCGTTTCCCTGCCACATATGCCACATGGCATATGGTGACACAGATTAGAATGTGTTCCAATACTTTTGGCCAGGTAGTGTATATACGTATATATTAGGGTGCTCCAAAAAATTCCAAAGTTTGAATCTTATGATGCATTCTCTTCAAATAGTTTATCTTCATCACCAAGTATTCACCATAAAATTTTCATGCAATTTGGAGATGGTTTAGTGGTCGCGCAGGGTAGCTTCCCCCTCGTGCTAATTTATAATTGGATATGTCCGGGCTGAGGCCAGAAGTTGTAAAAAGCGTACTTCTGACATTTAAATATACTAGTAGCTTGATTTTTGTGATATTTGAGGGTGGTTTTATATCAGCAAATAATACATTTTGATAACCTAGAATCTACCGGTTCCGAGATATTGGTGAAAACAGTTGGAACCATTAATAATTTCAAGTATGAAGGCTGATCCCAACTGTTTTCACCAATATCTCGGAACCGGTAGATTTTAGGTTATCAAAATGTATTATTTGCTGATATAAAACCACCCTCAAATATCACAAAAATCAAGCTACTAGTATATTTAAATGTCAGAAGTACGCTTTTTACAACTTCTGGCCTCAACCCGGACATATCCAATATAAATTAGCACGAGGGGGAAGCTACCCTGCGCGATCACTAAACCATCTCCAAATTGCATGAAAATTTTATGGTGAATACTTGGTGATGAAGATAAACTATTTGAAGAGTATGCATCATAAGATTCAAACTTTGGATTTTTTTGGAGCATCCTAGTATATATATATATACAGGTAACCCTCGCCGTTCGCGGGTTTGCCATTCGCGGTTTCGACTATTCGCGGAAGAATTTTTGAGTCTTGTTTTGCTATTCGCGACTCGTCCCCTCGACTATTCGCGGTTTTCGTTACTCTCTTCAGTAGTTTATGGGCTAGCATAAGTCCATAACCTTATACGTATCTACAATTTAGGTTTAGTACTAAAGGCTAGACTTTACTATTTAGGTATGGTACTTAGGTTTGCTACTAGGGGATCTATATCTTTCATTTATCACTTCATTTATTACTACCATTTTACTTGTGCCAGTGTTTGTATGAGTATTACAGATCAACTATTGAATCAATAACGTATTTAGCAAACTGTATCTAGCGTCGTTTTTATAATCTAGGAACGTAACCCACCATTCTCATTGAACTAACGTCTTGCCGTTCGCGATTTTGCCATTCGCGACAATTCTCAGGAACGTAACCCCCACGAACGGCGAGGGATACCTGTATATATATATATATATATATATATATATATATATATATATATATATATATATATATATATATATATATAAATATATACAAAGATATATATACATTAATCGAGTTTTAATAGTCAGGATATAGACACTATTTTCACACTATCATACCTTGCGGTTAGTCCGAATCTTTTCTGGAAGGGATACCGACATTTGGTTACACGACAATCCGTTACACGACATTTGGTTACAGACAATTCGTTACAAGACAATTCGCTACTGTGACATTTCGCTACTAATTTGATTGACCAATTCTAGTCACTTGAAAGTTATTGTCTAACATCATACTTCAGTACACAGAATGTTGTAAAGTAATCATAAAAATAACACAAAAACTTCTAGTTAACATCAATCATCTAGTTAGCATCAATCATCTAGTTGGCATCCATCCCGAAATGATGTGCAACCCCTCTTAGGAACTCAATCCTAGGGCGATAGAAATAACTAGCGATGAGATTCTTCAGCGCTAATTCGTTTGCTTGTGCTTTACACGTTTAGGTGGCTGAGCTCCTGCAATGAATTTAGCCTGTCTCACCTCGACTAATCCTTGTTCCCGTTTTAAGGAAGCTACAAACTTCCAAATGGTAGGGTGGTGGCACCCAACCGTGGCATTAAAAGAACGGTGCCACGCCTCAACGATATTAGTTGTCCGGGGTAAACCAAATGGAGTGTCGAAATGGTGATTCCACATTTCAATAGGGAACAGAGCCTCCTGGTAAGTGCCGCCTGGTAGTGTACGTCCGATGTATGTTTTCTCAAAATATAGGATCAGACCGGTTGCTTGGGGAGTTGGAAGTTGTTGTACAACATCTTCAAATAAATGGGGCACCTCGTGTGGTGCAGCGAAGGCGAGGGCTGGTAGCATGCGGATGCGTATTGCCAGTTCTTCATCCTGGTTGTAATCTGATTGAAGTCCCTCGGATTGTACCTTACGCCAAATGTTTTGGGTGAGGTGGAAAAAGCAGCACTTTAGGAACGTATCTGGCCAGACTTGTTCAAAGCTGTTTAGTGCAGCCTTCTCGAAATCCATAATCATCAAATAATCAAAAATTGCACAACTACAAGATATGGGATACCGACATTTCGATACATGACAATTCGATACACGACAGTTTGATACACCGACAGTTCGATACAAATTTGATTGGCTACACTTCAGATTATTTTGAAGAAATGGAAACACTTGTTCTTGCAATGGCATTACAGCCATTACTTGAAAGTTTCCAATGTAATTACAGGTATAAAATCAGGTGATGGGTGTGAATTTCATTTTACTTTAACAGCATTACTAAAATTATTTTTTACATAAGTGTAGGTTTTATGATTCAGTTTTTGCCCACCCTTGATTGATGTAATTAGCCTATATGACTGATCGAGTTCGGCCATTAGTAGAGATACCGAAGTATATTTTGCCAAAAATAAAAAAGTTAATGAATTTCATGTAGTTGCTTATATACAGTAATTCACTTTCATCTCTTTTAAAGATTTCAAGAGCTCATTCGGCACATGACACATGCAACAAATTAGAACTGTCAGACTATAAACACTAAGATGACATTTACAAAACAAATACTGTAATTTGAATGGTTACATTCATAATCTTAAGTATGTAATAAATAACCAATCAAATTTGTATCGAACTGTCGTGTATCCAACCGTCGTGTATCGAATTGTCGGTATCCCACATATATCTACTTTCTTGGATATTTGCATTGCTAAATGCAGGCAATATAAATGTAGATTCAGGAGTTAATAGAAAATTAATATGGTGATTATCTCATATAATTAATAACAATAAAGGATATTATTACCTTGTATGCTGATAAAACCAGCTACAAATCAAACATTGGAGTTTTTCATTATCATACTCGAAAACTAGGGCATTAGGATCGTGCGATCTTTGATCGCGATCCTATTTTGACAATCGAATGAGAATCAGCGATCGTTTTTTGAACGATCGGATGGAAGATAGTGAACCTTTCTTTGGCTCGATCATTTTTCCGAACATTTTTGGAAATTTTTTATGTCTTCTCTCCTCATCTACATTAACTTATTCTATTTTTCTATCCTGTTACAAATTTAAGTCTTCTTTCAGCACTAAAAGATTATTGCGTATTCTGATAGGCAGACTGAATAATGCCGAATTTTCAAACCGGAATAAGACCGAATTCAAGACTGGAATAAGGACGAATTGTCAAACTGGAATAAGACCGAATTCAAGACTGGAATAAGGACGAATTATTTCAACACTGGAATAAGGTAGAATTTTTAAAACTGAAATAAGGCCGAATTATTTCAACAATGAAATAAGGCCGAATAATCAAAACTGGAAACTGGCCGAATTTTCACAACTGGAAAGAGTAAGTGATATGTACGAAATACTGAAATAAAGTGCAAAATAAATCAAAAATACATTTTGCTTAAAAACACCTCATCAGACGAATTTTAAGGTTGGTGTTTCCCATGGGACACTTGTTTTTTACTAAAAATGTGCCCAAATTGCTTTTTTATCATTTTTAGATCCTTATAGGAGTTCTAAACAATAATTCCGATTTTTATAACTCCAGCCCCATAATTTCGCCACTTTGAGCCACTTGTATCACCTGGTGTCGCTCTAAAAACGACATATTTTAAATGCGAAATGTCCCACGGCTATAACTTCTTTTAACAGTGCCAGATAATCTTTTTTGCTGAATTCATGCTCAGCACTAGATTTCCAGCAATTTGATATATAGACTACCCGGACAAAAGTATTTGCACACTTCATTATCTCAAGTGCATTTAATACTGAAATGGGTCTATTCATGAAAAAGAAACGGTAAGTGATAACTAACCTGGTTTCAAATTCGAAATCTTCGCATTCGAATTAGTTATTGCAGGAAATTTCTAATCAATTATTAATTCCCAATGTTTTCAAATCATCAATCACTGCCACTTTGTGCCACGTATTTTCCTTTTTATCACTATTCATAACGGTGATGTACTACCTCTTGTACCACAGGTTGATAATTTTACTCATTGGGTTGAACAATTTATTAGAAATCTTCAACTATTAGTCTATTACTAATTCGAATGTGAATATTTCGAATCTTAAATCTGACTCTTAATAGCTCTTAGATTTGAATACTTTTCCCTTCATGAAAAAGCCAATTTAGTACTATTTGTGTGGAGAATAATATAATGTACAAATACTTTTGTCCGGTTAGTGTATATTGACCATATTAGGAAACATTTAAGTTTGACCGTGCCTAGCAACTGCCAGGAATTTTTTCACATTCCTGACCGTTGCTAGGAAATGGTGACCAAAATATTCTCCAAATATGGTCAATCATCGCCTACTCTAATAATGCCTCACAGTAGACTGAAAATTATGGACTAGGGATGAAGTAGTAGCCGAATGTATTAATACACGATTAGCCTAAAATCGTTAACCATGCAGAATAGGCATTAATAATGTATTATCAGCATATATAAACATGGTATCAAAGTGCATATATCCGTTGGAAAAATTTCGATTAGTCATCATATCATTGCGCAACAGGTCATTCTAAAGACAATTTTGGAGAATTTCTGAGCTGTTTTAATCCTATTTCTAAATGGTATTAAGGTGTGATTTTTGTATAGAACCAAGATTAGTACGAGTTGATTTGAAAAATTTAGGATTTTTCAATGGAATGTTGTTACATTCCTGCGTTGCTATGGTAAATCATTTTGGTCAGCTTGGGTCATTTCATGCAAACTGTAGTAGCTAGATCTTTAAATTTGATCGTGTTTGATAGGCAATGGACTACTTCCTATTAAGTGATAATACAACTTGAACTTCTAAATTCAACGAGTTTTGAGTTATGGGTTGATTTTAAGTATGTGACCAAAACACTAAATTGTCGCATAACTCTATACTCTTTGAATTTAGAAGTTTAAATTGTATTATTACCTAATAGAAAGTGGCCAATTGCCTCTCAAATACGATCAAATTTGAAGTCCTAGTTCTTACAGTTTGAAGGATATGGCTCAAACTGATCAAAATGCTTTACCATAGCAACGTAGGAACTTAGCAACATTCCATCGAAAAATTCTAATTTTTTCAAATCAACTCGTATTAATCTTAGTTCTATACAAAAAATATACCTTAATATCATTTAGAAGTAGACTTAAAACAGCTTAGAAATTTTCCAAAATCGTGCTTAACACCTTTAAATGGACCTAGATTTTTGCTAACTCATTTTCGGTTCAGTCATTTTGGGTGGGGAAGCCTTAGAAGTGTGGGGTCTTTGCTATAAATAGAAATGACCCCAGGTAATCTAACGGTTAAAATGACTTGTTGCGCACTGATATGATGACTAATCGAAATTTTGACAACGGATATATGCACTTTGATGTCATGTTTATATATGCTGGTAATACATTCTTTGAACCTATCCTACATGGTTAACGATTTTAGGCCAATCGTGTATTATTCCATTCGGCTATTACCGCATCCAAGGTTATTTTACTGTGAGCCATTATTAGAGTGGGCTATGGGTCAATATATATATCAAATTGCTGGAAATTTAGTGCTGAGTATGAATTCAGTATTAAAATAACGACCTGGCATAGTCAAATAAAGTTATAGATATGAGATTTCAGCTGATACTATCGGACATGGTCATTTTTAGGTCGCTAGTCATAACTGACAACTCTTTCACACTTTTGAAGGTGTCATGATGTGAAAATATTTGATATGCCTTATTTTGAAGTTAAGTACTACTATAAGTTGTTGATTTAGGATGTTTGGATGTTATTTAATACTAGGATACAGTAAAAACTAATGGAAATCAAGCCTTTCTGAAGAAAATTCTTTGTAGCCTGTTTTTAGCACTTAAAAAAATCAATTTTACAAAGGAAGAAACTTTAGTTACAAAGGTCGTAGAGTAAAAAACTCGACGGTTTTGGAAAGATCTCGTCACGTAGAACAAAATGATAGAGACAGATTTTCGATATTCTACTTAAGAAAAACGTTAAAATATTTTTCCTTACCAAACCTGCTTCTAAATATTGTAGCAACGAAATTGGAAAGAAAAAATTAATTGGGTTAAATTGAAAATTCTATTCCTATTATTTTCTTTATTCAACCATTCCGTGCAAGAATAATTGAGTAAAAGAGGCATAAGCCAATGAAGTTTCCTTGAATGTTCTCTATAAATTAGGTGATTTGGGAAAAAAAAATTTTCTTCCTTCTTGAGCTCCCGAAAAGTGTATTTTTGCAGATAACTCATCGAAAACAGTTTCCACAAAAGATTTCAGGAGAAAATAATGAAAAATTTTTGAGTTAGTTCTGGAAGGAAACACCAACCTTAACGTTAGGGGTGGCGGCCTATAGGGCGCCACCCCAGGTTTGTTAGAATTTTGCTCGAGTTGAAACCGCTTCGAATAGAATAGTATTTCTTTCAAATTAAAAGTAAACTCCTCCAAGTTGTCAAACATCAGTCATCTGATACGGTCAGTATTCTAGTCTCAAAATTCAATGTTGTAACTGATATTAATTCATGATGCCATCTAACTCACCTTTCCTTTCATGATTGAGTGTTTTGAAACACCTTTCAGCCAATGGCATGTATTACTTCTTAATTGGTTTCATCAAAGTTATGGCTTCAAACAATATACTAATATACTATATAGTTTATACTACATTAATACTTCAAACTTTGGAATTTACATTTACAACGATGGCTACCAGCAGATCTGTAAAGAGGATAAGAGATCCCGGTACGAATCAACCTTCTATAATCGTGAGCTTCGGCGCGAAAAATCCAAGGCTCGATAACGCAGATTATTCCAGTGAAGCTTCTGGTGAGGTCGGCTTGGAACCTGGTACTGATGTATATTTCCCAAAGGAGCAAGATATGCTATGCTTACCATCGGTGATGCCCAAGTCCTTAAGTGGTCACTCCATTCAAAAGCAGTGGTTTGCAGAAAATGCGTGGCTTAAGATGTGTGACGACAGGAAATCATTATATTGCATCATCTGTCACTGGGCTTTTGAGAATCGCCGTATCCAACATTCAGATATAACCAGTTGCTCTAACAATCCTTGGAAGAACAAGCTCTCTGGGTTTTCCACATTCAAAAGTGGGAAAGCTGGGCTGGACAAGCATGTGAATAGTGGAATTCACAAGACGGCTGAGTATGCCGTGAATAGCGATAAGCATGCCGCTCAACAAAAAGTTATGTTAAATGAGTCTGTAAATACGAAATTTGAGCTTGCAAGGACTGGTTTGAAGGCTATCTTTGAAGCCGCGAGGTTGTGTGGGCACCAGTGTATCCCGATGAGGGGTCACAGAGAAGAAGCTGTCTCAGCCAATTTCAACTGCATTGTGAATGTGATAGCCAAATTTAATCCTCAAGTAAAGAAGTACCTGCAGTCAGATCTCAAGCAGAGGTTCTTGTCACCATTAATACAGAACGAAATTTTGAAAGATCTGGCCTACGCTCTGCTGAGAAGCCTTATTGCAAGAATTCGAGCTGAGTCTGTAGGTCTTTCAAAAGAACCAATATTTTCCATAATTATCGACGAAACTACAGACATTAACAGAATTGAACAAGTCGCGATATGCTTACGTTTCTGCAACAAAGACATGGATAGTGAAGAGGTGTTTATTGGATTTAATCAGACATCCAGGACTGATGCTAATACCATGCTCAAACTCGCGAAGGATTCTCTGCTGACCTTTGGGCTTCCTTTCTCTGGTATTCGGGGTCAGAGTTACGACGGGGCATCGAATATGTCTGGCAGAGAAAACGGGTTGCAGGCTAAGGTATTGACTGAAAATCCTAAAGTCCTTTACCTATACTGCTTTGGACATCAACTCAATTTGGTTGTCCAAGATTTCTTGAAAGCCATTCCGGAAGTAGCAATCGCTCTGGAACGTATGCACTCTGTGGTTCAATTCATCAAAAACTCGCCTAAGAAGTGGGACAGATTTAAAAGCATCGTAAACTTTGCATCCGTTGATGACTTGTCATTCCCAAAAGACAACCACATGCTGCGCCCACTATGCACAACACAGTGGCACGAAACCTCATTTTGGTGGCATTGACACTTTTTGTTGATGATAGGGTATAAAAAAGTATTATTGACCTATAGGTTATCGAACCTATTAATTCGATTGAGATGTTCAGAAAATTTGTAAGGCTTCAGATAAGTATGACGTCATCGCATTTATGCTACAATTTACAAAATATTTGTAAATTACAATATATCCAAGATAATGAGATGTTTAATCATCTTCTGGCAAGATAAGTGAATTTACAAATCACTAATGTCTTCAATTAAACACGCTAGCGTCTGGGATTGATTTTTTATCCTTAATTAAATAAGAGGAGTGGGTCATTCTGATACAGCAATCGGGTAAAACATCCTTAATGTAATCTTCAAGGATGTACTTGTGAGATAAAATTTCTCTATATCGACGGAATAACTTACTACTCACTTTAAGACCTTCTTCCGATAATCGTTCTAACTCTAATCCATTATTGAATCTTGAGATTATGTCTGGTGTGTGTGCTAGTCTTATAATTTCCAATTGCTAATCAACCATAAAATAAAATTTGGAAAATTTTCAACCTATTTTTGAAGGATTTAACGGCGGTCGATTGGAAAAAACATTTAAATGGTTATTAGGGAAAACTCCGGTAGGGCTGGAAATCATTTTATTTATTCGAGATCGACTACTCAACAATAAAATATCAAAATTCCAACTCGCAACAATAGGCAAAATTAGTACTGGTACTTTAAGAGATGATGAAAAATAATTGAATTCATAAAAATTACAATGGTTTCATACTATAAATATTTGCATCCCACTGTACATTCTTGTTTATTTATGTATTGCATCTTAAAGAGAGCTCAAAATAGAACATAGTTGAGAGCCCATAATCATGCCTTGACTCAATTTTCGTTGAATAAGAATTTGAATTCAAAACTCAGCTTTTGAACACAAAGAATTTCTAATTTTATCTATTGTGGTTACCTGACTTTGGAATGCCAAAATTAAAGAACAAGACTGTCTAAAGCAAATAGTTTTGATGAATTTCTGGGTTCTCATATTATTAGAATATGGTAAACAGCTTTTTAGACAAATTGAAGAGTATGAAATTTCATGCTAAAGCAACCCATCGTGCCATTGTGCACAACTCGGTGGGTCATGAGGTTGCCCGCAGTTGATACCTTCCTAGTTCACTATCACGAAACTCGAGTTTCTAGAGTCTATCAAGGAAGATTATATTGAACCTGCCAACAATAGGGAGAAAGCTGACTCCTTTCTGCGAAACCTCGAGACTTTCAAGAACTACTTCTGTCTCAGAGTAATTCAAAAGGTTCCGCAGGCTACTAGTCCCATCCATGTCCAATGTCAGGGAATAGGAACAACTGTAGGACAGGTTAAAACCTGGGTCAATACTCGAATCCTTACCCTCACAGCTGAATGGCAGGGTCATTTAAATTCATATGATCTGTATGAGGCTGTAAAGACACTGACTACTGAAGAGCTGTACCTCGACCTACCTTCACTTCCTAGGGCGAACCGTACACATGGTAGTGTTATAAAAGCTGGCCCTATAACTGACGAACAGATCAAGGACTTCTATACATCCATGTACAGGTCTGTTATGGAGGCGGGTGCGAAAGCTCTAATCGACCGGTACTCAAAAAACGATCTCTCTACAGTAGAGTTGTTACGGAGGTGTCTGGAAGATGACACGATGACCGACGAGGATATCACAACGCTGGCAGAATATTATAATGGGGATATCAATCTCGGTCAACTCTTGTATGAGATAAATAACTGGTTCACTCGATGCAAAGGTATGTGTAAAGAGACAAACATTTCGACTCTTAGAAAAACATTTGCTGAGAAAGAGTCACTGAAATTTCATTGTGTGTTGTGTGTGATATATGTGTACCAACCTGTGACGACATGCGAAGCTGAGAGAGCCTTTAGTATGTTGAGCAGAATACACACATACCTCCGAAACTCGCAGACACAACAGAGGTTGAACCACTTCTCTGTACTGGCAGCACATAGGGATGTGGCGAGGATGCTGGATATGTGCCCTATTATCAACGAGTTCATCGACAGCACGACTCAAAGGGTTAACATATTTGGCCATCCTGCAAAGTAGTAGGAGACTGGGTTGCTAAAATTCAGTTTAGGTAACTTACATCAATATTCTACTAATATGTGTGGGTCTTAATAAATGTATAGTGATAGTGTTCGTAAAACTCGAGATGAAAAGCGAATCTCACCACCCCAGATTTTTCTCTGTTATCTTAAAATGTTACGCCTATGGACCTTATTCCAGTTTTTAAAATTCTGCCGTATTCCAGTGTTGAAATAATTCTGCCTTATTCTAGTTTTAAAATTCGGCTTTATTCCCCATTCCTATTCAGATAGCTCAGCTTGATAGGTATTTCGAATTTTAGTTCCAATAAAAAGTATGTGTCAAGTAACAAAAACGATCGGGATCTCGATCTTCTTTTTCACGATCGACTTAGTGCCCTATTGACAGCCCCTTTAGAACATTTTGCAGGATTTGAACAGAAAATCCTTATATGGTTATCATTTTAACAATTTTATTCGTGAATAATAAATTTTGGTTGTTCTTTGGTTTATACATACTCGTATTAATTAGGCTGGAATCTAAATTAAAAAAATGTCGGTCGACAGACCGATAGTGCAGCTCCAGGAAGTGACTCGAAGGAATATGAAATGTAAATATCGGAATACGGCGGAAATACTCATTTTAGGGCATTCTAAGTGTGAAATTTGGAATCTATATATTAAAATACCTTATATTTGCCATTGAGAGCTAGCTTTTAACTCTAAATAAATTTTTTTAAAAGGTGTGAAAATATGTATATATACATATATTAGGAACTCATAAAATACTTAGGTTACCACTTTCTAAGTACGAAAATTGGAATCTACATATTCAAATATCCTATATTAGCCGTTGAGAACTCGCTTCTAGCTCAAACTAAGATTTTTTCAAAAGGTGTGAGAATATGTATATATACATATGTTAGGAACTCATAAAATACTTAGGTTACCACTTTCTAAGTGCGAAAATTGGAATCTACATATTAAATATCCTATATTAGCCGTTGAGAGCTCCCTTTTAGCTCAAAATAAGATTTTTTCCAAAAGGTGTGAAAATATGCATATATACATATGTTAGGAACTCATAAAATACTTAGGTTACCACTTTCTAAGTACGAGAATTGGAATCTACATATTAAATATCCTATATTAGCCGTTGAGAACTCGCTTCTAGCTCAGAATAAAACCTTTTTTAAAAGGTGTGAAAATATGTATATATACATATGTTAGGAACTCATAAAATACTTAGGTTACCACTTTCTAAGTACGAAAATTGGAATCTACACATTAAATATCCTATATTAGCCGTTGAGAGCTCCCTTTTACCTCAAAATAAGATTTTTTCCAAAAGGTGTGAAAATATGCATATATACATATGTTAGGAACTCATAAAATACTTAGGTTACCACTTTCTAAGTACGAAAATTGGAATCTACATATTCAAATATCCTATATTCGCCGTTGAGAACTCGCTTCTAGCTCAAAATAAGATTTTTTCCAAAAGGTGTGAAAATATGTATATATACATATGTTAGGAATTCATAAAATGCTTAGGTTACCACTTTCAATGTGTTAAAATCGGAATCTACACATTAAAATATCCTATAGTAGCCGTTGAGAACTTGCTTTTATTTCAAAAGAAGATTTTTTCGAAGGTGTGAAAATATGTATATATTCATATGTTAAAAACTCATAAAATATTTATATTATTACTTTCAAAATGCGAAAATCGGATCCTACGTGGTGAAATACCCTACATTAGTCGACATCTCCCTATAGGAGCTGCACTAAAAAAGGAGGAATAATTAATTAATTATGAAATGACCAGGAATTATGCATCGATTGTGTAAATAAATTGAGTGACATTCATTTAGAGCATAGATAACTATGGATAAATAACTAAGTTTGTCTAAATCACATCCTAGTTGGATATCAGTATGAAGTTTATGCCCTTTACCAAACTAAGAAATACAAATTTTGGCCCCCTGCCATTCAGCCAGTTTTACGAATTTAGTCTCGAAAATAGATCTCATGGGTGCACCAAAGCTCATCTTCATGCGGTTAAAATGGCTAATTGCTAGCATTCATACTTACTGAGTTATTCCACCAGATACGTGGAATGGGCTAAGAGTGTCACTGCTTACTCATCATGCGGGATATTCAAATTTCACATATCAAATATGAATGCACGAATGCTCTTCTACACAATGGTATAATTAGGCTTCCTCGACATTACTTGCTGAGTTATTCATATTTAATCCGCCGCTAAGATAACACTAGTTCTAAATTCAGTTTTATAGCATTTTTCCATACTCCTCCAACGACGCAACTATACGTCGCCCTTAGCCTACTCTATTTAGACAATTTTCAATTTCATAAGCGACTATCTAGCTCGCCTACTGCTAGGATCGGGCCTGGGAATAAAATGTCAAAATATCGGTGTACTCCGCCCGGATTCCTAGAAGAAACACTGTTTTTGATTATAGGAATCTGTATGTTAATCCTGTGGGATACCAGTCGAGTTATATGTTATTCTCTATGAATGGGATTAATACTTTTGGTAAGTAGTAAATGTATCATCTAAATTTTATTTGTTTACGTTTATTTTTTTAGCTGTACTTTCTTCTAAATAATATGTATAATTATGGTCTTATAGCCATAAGATTGTCATGCTAAAAACCTATTCAAGTACTGCCAACGTTTAATGAAGTACAATTATTTTGACAGGTTGCTTTAGAAACTGATAAGGGAGAGCATAAGGATTATCGCTATGAGAATACATTCATTTCTAAAGGAAGCTTTTGAAATTATGTTTTTTACGAATATCGTTGTATGCTCAATATCATTCGATTGATATATACTCAGTACGATATTAATGAAGATCAGGATGATTTATTCTATTAAATGAAATATGATGGACAATTATCTTGGTTACCCTCAACAACAACAGTATGGTACTAATATTGGGTCCGCGCCCCCTCCTCCATATAACCCTAATGTTCCCAATTACCAAGCACAGCCAGTATTACAACCGCCAGTTGTATTTCAATGCAATCACCCACAGACAACCGATCAAAGACACGATATTGGAGTCAAACAAAGTGAATCTACCCATCCCAATTTTTCTAGACAAAATAGAGATAAAATAAATCAAGTGAGAGATATTGTGGATTTTGAGCCAGTTGTGGTTGGACCTTGTCTCTGGATTCTAGTCATTATCGCAATATTTTGCTGCTGTATATTAGGCTTTATCGCATTAATAGTCACGATCATTGCTTGTTCTAAGGAGTATGCAGGAAGAATAGCTGTTGCGGTTCGATATGCAAAAGCGGCTCGCATCTTATCAATACTCTCTATAGTACTAGGATTTGTAATCATATGTATCAACATCTTACTACGATTCTCAATACCGCAAGATTTTTCTAGATACGGATGGGATAATTGGAATCAGAAAGACTAATTGCTTATTGACTAATTAGTACTGATCAGTCATAATCGTAAATATAACTATTTTTGTCATTGTCATTATTCTGAATTACTCCTGTATTATGTTATAATAAATTCTTTACATTGTAATTCGGAAAATTTTTTCTCGATAATTTACAGGGAACACCGACAATTCGCATCACGACAATTCGCACCGCGACAGTTCGCACCAACGACAATTCGTACCGCGACAATTCGCACCACGACAATTCACACCCGACAGTTCGCACCAACGACAATTCGTACCACTTTTGATTGGTCAATTTAATTTATTATACGAGTACATACAAGTATAATGTTCTACTATTTTAAAATTAAATACTTTAATTCGCTCCCAAACAGAAATGTGCCACACCCCTTAAGAATTCCATCTTAGTACGATCTTCGTCAAATAGTGCAAGACTAAATCAATCAGGGCTTGTTCACTTGCTTGAGACCGCTTTCTCTTTGTCGGGGCGTTACCAGCAAGGAACCTAGCCTGCCTCACTTCCACTAACCCCTGCCACGCTTGAGGGCGGCAATAAATTTCCATATTGTGGGATGGTGGCACCCAACAGTGGCGTTGAAGCTACGGTGCCATGCTTCCACGGCGTTAGTAGTCCGGGGCATCCCGAAGGGCGTGTCCAAGTGGTAGTCCTACAGCCCGTACCTTGCGCCAGATATTCTGCGTTTATTTGTAAACACATACAAGTGGTGATTATTGTAATCAGTTAAGATGGAATAGATTCTAAAATAAGGTTACAACAACAATCCTATTGTATCCTATTGTGTTGTAATTACAACAATTGTGGTGCGAATTGTCGGTATCTCAATTTACAGAGCACTAAAAGGTTTTAGAATTAAGTTGACTAAAATATAGCCCATGTATGATATTATGCATGCCTGAGTGAATTCAGAAATGATAAATCTACAGAAGTATCAATTGTAACAATATTTATGCCTAATTATATTATGATGGTGGGAATATATTTATATTTAACATCAATTTCACAAAAAATATAGGTGAACTCATTTTGTATCACAATCACTAACCCGCGGACCCCATTATAGACCGGTCTCTACTCTCTTTCTTGTCGTGTGTCTCACGATTTAGAACCACTTTTCACAATATTTGACATCTGCGCCCATTGATGACCAGTATGGCTTAAGAAAATTAGAATCTAGCCTGCTCCAGGTGGCCTCTAACATGTTCTTTAGCTCTGGAATTGTGAACCTTTATACCTTTTTGGTTGGCTAAAGCAATTCCTGCTTTAGCCAACCAAAAAGGTTCACAATAGAATTGATATCAGGGTTTTTGAAGGCCACGGAAGTACTTTGGGCACTTTTGAGCTCAGCCAATGCTTGGCCTTTGCTGTATTTTAGGATCGTTATCTATTACGAGTTGCCAGTAATTTTCAGGGAAAACGTAAGCCTGGGCAAGTAGATGACCTTGAAGGATGTCTAGAAATAAGGTACTATCCATATTTTGATTGAAAATACAAAGGGGGAAGTCCCCAATGAAGAGAATGCAGCCTATACGTTAATCTTTGGCGTATGTTTAGTCATGGGGACACATCTTTCTCAATCTGATTTTGTCCACATTTTAATTTGATCCCTGGAGAGCTATACCGACATCTCATCAGCAAAAACTGTCTTAGCCCATTATATCTGTATTTGAATTTCTTCGCCCATTATATACGATACAAACGATTCTTATCGCTAAGCATTGGCCTCTTTGTCGGGTCTCTCTTAGAACAACTCAGATGGCGTACTGTCTAGCAATATACTGGAATGGGACTTCTACTGGCTAATGTTCTTAACGACAAATACGGTTTCTGCCTTATCTGTTGGCTAATCGAGTGTTTAATTCCATTCCTTAGAGAACTTGGCCTTCCAACATCTTTTTGATGTGTGATATCGATTCCTTTCGCAATTCTTGACCTAACATAATAAACTGTAGACAAGCTTACATCTACAATTTGAGAAATTTCTATTGGTGCATGCTAATTGGGTTCCAGCAATGTTTTAATAGTCTCTCTCTTCAGAAGTTGGGTCAATTCAAAGTGTATTAAGATAAATAAATTGTAGAATATAGATGAGAAAAGCTAAATTAATACAGTAATACCGGAAATAACGTCACTATATTCTCATACATCCTTACTATTAAAACTCGATTAATGTATATTTATTTATTTATATATATACGTATATATATATATATATATATCAGGGTTGAAACCGAATAATTGATTATTCGGTTTTACCAAATATTATTTGCAAATAATTGATATTTGGTTTGTAACCAAATATCATTATTTGGTATTCGGTTGAGAACCAAATAATTCCGTTGAGAACCAAATAATTTGGTCAACCGAATAATTTGGTCAACCGAATAATTTGGTCAACCGAATATTTGGTCAACCGAATAATTTGGTCAACCGAATATTTGGTCAACCGAATAATTTGGTCAACCGAATATTTGGCCAAACAAATAATTTGCATGCTTTCCCAACACAATAATCACATGTTCTTACATGAAGTGGTCCGAACAAAAATAAATATAATTGGCTTACTTATACTTGAATATATTTTTGTACAAAATTTATATAAACATTTATGCAAAAATATAATCAAGTATTATTTGGTTGACCAAATAATTTGGTTAACCAAATTATTCGGTTAACCAAATTATTCGGTTAACCAAATTATTCGGTTGACCAAATTATTCGGTTAACCAAATTATTCGGTTAACCAAATTATTCGGTTAACCAAATTATTCGGTTGACCAAATTATTCGGTTAACCAAATTATTCGGTTAACCAAATTATTCGTTAATCAAATTATTTGGTCTGACCATTATTCGGTTAACCAAATAATTCGGTTTGACCATTATTCGGAAAACCAAATTATTTGGTCTGACCATTATTCGGTTAAAATGGTATTTGGTTGAAGCGGTTTCAACCTTGATATATATATATATCTGTAACGAATTGATTGAAGAAACTGACGGGCGCAGAAAGCTGATTTTTGGCATGTGGGAGTATTTTGGCTATGGCTCCAGTAAGTTCTGAGTTCAGAGCAAAATGTCGACTCATCATGGAATTATGACGTCATTGTCACATTTTTAAAAGTTAAGCAACAGCGTTATTCGGGCATAACTCAATCATTATAGGAGATAGAAGGCTGAAATTTTAATAGAATCTGTATACTAACATGCCTCACATATGATGTAACTATCACCCAAAAATGATAACTCATCACTTTGTTATGACGTCATCATTACTCATCAAAATTTAAAAATTGACAAATTTCGTGATTTTTCGAGTGATATCGATTTTAAAACTAAGATGGACATATTTAGTGATGATATCTCCCTTATAACTTACCAATGTCACCTCCAGGCGACCGAAGGGAGCCTCTGGCGGACACAAAGTGTCCGCCAGCCGCACAGCGCAAGCAAGCGAAGCGCGCTTGTCCTTACTATTAAAACTCGATTAATGTATCCTTACTATTAAAACTCGATTATTGTATATATATATATATATCTGTAACGAATTGATTGAAGAAACTGCCGGGCGCAGAAGGCTTGTCATGTGGGAGTCTTTTGGCTATGGCTCCAGTGAGTTCTGAGCTCAGACGAAAATGTCGACTCATCATGGAATTATGACGTCATTGTCACATTTTAAAAAGTTAAGCAACACAGTTATTCGGGCATAACTCAGCCATTATAAGAGATAGAAGGCTGAAATTTTAATAGAATCTGTATACTAACATACCTGACATATGATGCGACTTTCATCAAAAAATGATGACTCATCACTTTGTTATGACGTCATCATTACGCATCAAAAATTTTAAAATTGACAAATTTGGTGATTTTTCGAGTGAAATCGATTTTAACACTAAGATGGACATATTTAGAGATGTTATCTCCCTTATAATTAACCAATGTGACCCCAGGCGACCGAAGGGAGCCTCCGGCGGACACGAAGTGTCCGCCAGCCGCGCAGCGCAAGCAAGTGAAGCACGCTTGTATTTATTTATATATATATATATATATATATCTGTAACGAATTGATTGAAGAAACTGCCGGACGCAGAAAGCTGATTTTTGGCATGTGGGAGTATTTTGGCTATGGCTCCAGTAAGTTCTGAGCTCAGAGCAAAATGTCGACTCATCATGGAATTATGACGTTATTGTCACATTTTTAAAAGTTAAGCAACACAGTTATTCGAGCATAACTTAGCCATTATAGGAGATAGATGGTTGAAATTTTAATAGAATATGTATACTAACATGCGTCACATATGATTCAACTATCGTCAAAAAATGATGAGTCATTACGCCTCAAAAATTTTAAAATTGAATTTGGTGATTTTTCGAGTGATATCGATTATCATAGTAGGACAGACATATTCGAGATGCTATCTTCCTTATAATTAACCAATGTGACCTCAGGCGACCGAAGGGAGCCTCCGGCGGACACGAAGTGTCCGCCAGCCGCGCAGCGCTAGCAAGCGAAGCGCGCTTGTAGAGCAATAAAATGTTTGAGGAATGACAGAGTTCCTAGTTCAATCTTAATTTTGTAAATACTTAGCTACACAGTACTAAAAAAAGCAATATGTTGGAGTATAAGAGACCAAAATTTAATCCCTTATCCAAAGACTTGATGACAAATGATACCGCTAACGTTATTACTACGATCAGGGCTGGGGTTGGTTAACCGATTTTAGGGCTCAGTCATTTTGGCTTCCTCCAGGGCGGTTAACCGGTTAACCAATGGAAATATAAATTAGTAAAAATATGGATTTTGGGACTAATCTTTAACCTGGTATTAATAATTTTATAATTTTCAATGTTCTCGAAATATATTATATGATTATAAAATAGGAATTATACTGTATTATCATATTTTTAGAAGTAATATTCATGAATCTCCGTAGAAAAACAATGAAATTAGTGTAAATATTTATAAAATAAAGCCGATCAGTTAACCGATCGAGGATTTCCTCAACCGTTAACCGAGATTGACGGCGGTTAGCCGGTTAACCGGTTAACCGAATCCAGCCTTGCGATATAACTTGGCTATTGAATAGTTTATTATGCTGGTAAATTTGCTTAAGAGATTTTTAATTCTTTTTGTGCCAATGAGTTTTCTTTGGGACAGTGAGAAGACATCTTATTGTGCAAGAAGGCGAATAAAAACTTTATATTATCATCGAATGATGCTTTCTTGATAATTGTTCTCAAAAACGCCTATGTATTTATGACAAGCTTCCAATCCCTCTTCTGAAAAGGACTTCATGCCTCTACCTTCATTATACTCATCGATTAGCTGTGTACTGTGAGCCAAAATTTTGTGCAAAGTGGGTGTTATGCAAACCCAAGGAAATGATTCTAATATCAGCTCATAAGTATCTCGACACAATATTGTGAATTTTTCGATGTCAATTCTTTCTTCGAGTCAAATATTCGCAATATTTCTGAGAGATTGGTGTGTATTAATGTTAGAGACAGAAGATGTTGTCCATGGATTAGCGTTGTCACCCAGTACAAGAAATCCCTGTCGCTGTCATTATTTCTTTGAAAACAAATTCGGACAACGTTTCCCGTATATGTTGTTCCACATGGACTTGTAGGGTAGTCGATTCGAATGCTGAGCCGTTCCCATAGAATTTCACGAACAAACTCCATTGATTGACGAATCTTTGGTGAAGTTGGTGCCTATTTTGTTTCTCCAGCTTGTAAATGATAGACAAGCTGCGTAAACTATCCAAATACCCTCAGATAGCCGTGGAGAGGAGAGGCAGAAATAATATTTTTCTCTGATGTTGGTTGATGGGTCAGACCAAATCGGTCTTTAGAAGGAAGTAAAGATTTTCGTCAACATCTACTTCTGTAAATATCTGGATTGTAGAATTAATTATACAATTAATCGGGAATCCATGCTTTACAAGTTCAAAGTCCTTTATTTTCTCTCTGGTGGAGGTACATAAATGACAAGCTGCTCCACCTGTCCCGTCAAGGATCGCTGCCATTTTCGTATCGAACAGACATCGAGTTATATCAATTTTGATTACACCCGTCGTTAATTCGACTCCGATTTAATGTAAAGTTTTTTTCTGAATTTATTGTCGTATCCATTAAAAACTTAACGCTTTCTTCGTTTTCTCCTAATGCCAATAAAGCTACAGGTCTGATAGCGAAAGGAGAATTTGTGAGGGATTTCTCCAAAAAGTATTCCCCGATAAGTCCTTAATCCCAAGTATTTTAAAGCTAAAGTGGAGAAAATTTTTAGTAGTTAGGTCCGGATGTATTTCCTTCTGGTTGTAGATCGTGTGCGATCCTGAACCATCTAATCCATCAGAGAGCTTGACAGTAAGTGGATTTTCGGCGTTATGTAATCCTCTCTCAGTTTCCAAAAGTTTTTGGAGAGTTTGCCTAACAAGCAATCGATAAGGAAGGATTATTCCAACCGGTTCACCAATTTCTTTGGAAAAATATCACATTTCATTTATTAAATATGTTTCGTGACGAAAGACCGCTAACAATTTTTTCAGCTTTGAAAAATCACCTCAATTTCCGATATCTGAGCTTCCTTTTCCGTCTGACGACTTGCGCTTCCTGGATGACTGAGATATAAACTCTGAAGTTTCCCAAGCTTGAAGAGTCCCTTTTTTCACGAATTGCTTCCGATTTCTCTGAGGTGTTGAAACTTAAAGCGAATGCTATTATACTCAGTTTGGCAAAGTCCGAATTCATTAATAATATGTTTACATGCGAGTCGGACATTATTTCCGCATTCTTCAAGGACCTTCAATGCTTCCAAATTGACCATTGCATAAAATTATATAGATCTTTTATGTTGAGGTACTTGGAAACTCTCCATTTTCTCGGCGCCCCAGACTGAAGTTCACAATATGCATTACGTATAAAAACTGTAGGCATCAATAAGCATAAAATGAAACGAATGTTTGCTTAAAATTGTATTCACAAAGTGGACATTCTTGTATTTGGTTATAATAGTTAATAAATCTTATACTCTAACTTTAATATATACAAATTAACTTTGTACAAATAATAAGCATCCATTTCCTGAGTTCCCGGGAAATACAGCAACACTAGTATTAGATCGGTGTGGGAAGAGTCACTTCTGATTGTGCGTTGAAGAGTCCGGGCAGTACAGCACTTGGCGAGCCAGTTTTCCAAGGAGGAGGAGACGGTGTTGGACTGGGCCCAATATATCAGAGGATCTTCTTCGTCATAATCAGATGCAACCAGGGCCGGCGACAGAATTTACGGGCCCCCTAGTAAGATTTCTGGCCGGGCCCCTCCATCTCTTACCCGCTTCTCTTGACGTTTTTGCGCACCTGATTTATGAACGTAGGACATAGACTTTATATTGAAATATTTAATAATTGAAATGGAGCAATTTCTATAATTCCATATTTTATATCGTGGTGAAAGAATTAGATTAATAATAAGGTTTCAAACAATGGAATAAATTGATGACAATTTATTAATGACAGAATCCTTTGTTTGCTAAGTGTGATATTGATCATAGCAATTATTCTATTAGTGAAAACTGAAACAAAGGAATTCATATTGTGATACAAGCTTATTATGTACATACAAGACACAATTACAATGGACATCTTAAATCCTAAAGAAACTATTACATGCCGACCTGGGGGCCCTATTTACCCCGGGCCCCCTATTTACCACGGGCCCCCCGGTTTTACCCCAAGCTACCCCCCCTGTCGCCGGCCCTGGATGCAACCTCACCATTTACATATCATATTGTAATCCTGCTATAAGCTGATAGTTGCATCCCCAATGGGCGTTAGTGACTGGTCATTGAATCACTGACTAATGCTATTAATCCAGTTTGCAATCAGTTAATAATTTCTATTTCTCTTTCTGACATTCACTGAACACTATGGATATGACTAGTTTCATAAAACCTCCAATTTGTTCAGCTGTATTCGGGGATATTAAAAATATGATTAAGGCCGACAAATTCTCGATCCAAGATAGTTCCAAAAATAACTTCAAAAGTTTGTTGGGCACCAAAGTTGAAATGTCAAACTTAAACTTGAGTAAAAGACCTCGAGTCTTCATGTTTGAAACGCATTCAACTTCCGATTCTTGTACCCCAAGTTTACTCCGAGTTTTTAAACTACTCATGCACAATCACTATTTGTGACTGTGAAACATTTTTCCAAAAAAGGTGAGAAACCGAGGCAACCTTCTATTATGTTCCCAAAACCAGGTATGTACAAGTAGTAGACATATTGGTGCTCATTGATATTTTCAATTCTGGATAGAGTATAGCTAAAACTCGCTGTATTCTGCCAATCGTGTCGACTTTTTGGAAGAACAAAAACTGAAGCGAAGTTTTCAACAAAAGGATTTTGTGATTGGAAGAAACTTTGAGACAAGTGCACAAAGCACGATGGTTCTGTGTGTCATGCGGTAGCTATTGAAACACAGAAAGCCTGGGCCATGCATCAAAAAGTAGAAACTGATTGATAAACAACTGGATCCCAATTTTTTGAAATGAGAAATTCATTAACGGCATGCCTAATTTCTGGGACGGGACGGGACCATCCCGGAAAAATTAGGCATCTTAACCCGTCCCGGAAATTAAGCATCTTAACCCGTCCCGGAAATTAAGCATCTTAACCCGTACCGTCCTGTAAATTAGGCATCTAGATTTTCCGGGACGGTCCATGGCCTACTTAATATACTGTCCATGGCCTATATTAAGTAGGCCATGGACGGTCCCGTCCCTGAAATTAGGCATGGCCATTCATTAATGACAATCGGAAACATTTAATTACTGTTCTCGACGTTATAATTTTTTATACCAATCAAGAAATCCTCCCACGAGGAGAAAATGAATCAAATCAGTCGCTCAATAAAGGGAACTTTCTTGAAATATTAGAACTTTTAGGAAAATATGATAGTCAGGTAACAAAGGATCGAAAGTCTTCCGGGCAGGGCTGGGGTTGGTTAACCGATATTTGGGGTCGGTTATTTTGGTTTCCTCCAGGGCGGTTAACCGGTTAACCGATGTCAATATTAATTAGAATAAATATGGATTTGTCGACTAATATTTAACCTGATATTGAAAAATTTACAATCTTGAGTGGTCTCGAAATATCTATTTGGTCAGAAAAATTGTAATAATATTGTAATATCAAAATTTTTGAAGTAATATTCATAAATCTTCATCGAAAAACAATGAAATTAGTCTAAATATTTAGAAAATAAAGCAGATCGGCTAACCGATCCAAGATTTTCTTAACCGTTAACCGTGATTGACGGCGTTTAGCCGGTTAACCGGTTAACCGAATCCAGCCTTGTTCCAGGAAATGCAAAGATGCTGAATCCAGATATTCAAAATGATTTACTTGCACCACTTACTTCGGTGCTTCTTGAGCATGTGAAACATGAAGAAAATGCGACTTATAATGTTATTCTTGCTGACGAAGTGAAAGATGTATCTAAGAAGTTGTTAGGTGCTTCTTTGCGATATATCCATAAGGGTAATGTCAGAGAAAGAGCTATTGGCTTTATTGAATTGAAGGACATGAATGCAGGCAAGATTTCTGAAAAACTGATAAAGCTACTTCAGCCTTTTGAGCTCGATCCTCTGAAACCTGTAGGGCAGGGTTACGACGGGGCTAGTGTTATGTAGGAATAGACTGAGGAGTCCAAGCACGGATGAACGGAGCAGGTTATCGCAATGGTACATATGTTCATTGTGCTTCACATAGGCTTTACTTAGTATTAACTGCAGCTGCTAAACGACATCGTTTAATCAAATCTTTCTTTGATATTTCAGTTTGACGCATTCGTTCTTGAATGGAACAAAGCACCACGCCGCTTTCTTAGAGGTCCAGCACGAGTATATCCCAATTTGCAAGTTCATGTAATATGCACCACTCTATCCGATTAACCTTTGGGACGGTTATCATCTGGTTGCACAAGGATTGCTGAAAACTACCAATTTAGTAGATCCATTGCATCGGGGATTTCAAAGCGCATGTGGATGCGCTGCTTGCCCCAGATTCGCCCTGCGGGCGCGTAGAGTTACTCAATCCATAGCCTACTATACATAAGGCCTAAGAGTAACTTTACCAGGGATGCGGTAGAAGATGGATGAAGAAATACATGAGCTGCCTTAAATCATTAACAAAGCACAATAGAACTTAGGAATGTATTACCAGCATATATAAATATGGTGTCAAAGCACCCATATCCGTTGTTAAAATTTAGATTAGTCATCAAATGATTGCGCAACAGGCTATATTTGGGTCAAATTTAGTGATTTTCAGAGGTCGTTTAAGGGCACTTCTAAGTGTTTTTATTATAAAGTTTTTCGCATAGAACTGAGAAGTGAATATGTTAATACTTTGGAATTTTTTCATGGAATGTTCTTACATTACAGTGTTGCTATGGAAACGTGTTTTGGTCAGTTGGGGCTATATCTTGAAAACAGCGATAGCTAGACATTCAAATTTAATCCCATTTGATAGCAAATAGGCGACTTCCTATTTAGCTATAATACAATTTATGTGTCTAAATTCAATGGTTTACGAGATATTCGACAAATTACCAAATGTGACAAATATGATAAATTGTCTAATAACTCATAAATTATTGAATTAAGACATAGAAATTGTATTATAGCTTAATAGGAAGTAGCCTATTTGCTATCAAATGGGATTAAATTTGAATGTCTGGCTATCGCTGTTTTCAAGATATAGCCCCAACCAAGGTTGTGTCAAACTCAATGATTTGAATTATTTTTTTGTAATATTGCATCTGATCATTTACATAAAACACACCAGATCAATCAATTCAATCATTTGCGCTTATTCAAATCGTTCAGCTCATTCATTTTAATCATTCAATTCATTTCAAATCAATCAATTCAATTCAACTCAATTCAATTCAAATCAAATCAAATCAATTCAATTCAATTCAAATCAAATCAATTCAATTCAATTCAAATCAATTCAAATCAATTCAATTTAATTCAATTCAGATCATTTAATTCAATTCAGATACCGTAGATAATTTTTAGCCCCATTTAGCATTTAACCCCTGAAGAAAAATAAATGTTTCACAATACATATGCAAGAGAGCTTTCGATAAATATAACCGCACGAGTGAACCAATAAATTTAGAACCCTCTTTTTGGAGGGGGATGGTTCGAAGGCCGGTAACTATTCGAGTATATACGGTGATTACGGTCATTCAAATAAAAATCAATTCAGATAACTCGAATCAATTATAATCAGTTCAAATCAATTCAACTCAAATCAAATCAAATCAAATCAATTCAATTCAAATCAATTCAACTCAATTCAATTCAATTCAATTCAATTCAATGAAAATTCAGATCATTCAGATCATTTTATTTTATTCAATGACAACATTCAGATCAATCAACTCAATCATTTCTTATTAACCAACTCAATCAAATCAAATCAAAAAATGAAGTTTTTTTCAAATCAAATTGATTTGACTCAACCTTGGCCCCAACTGACCAAAACACGTTTCCATAGCAACACTGGAATGTAAGAACATTCCATGAAAAAATTCCAGATTTTTAGTATTAACACATTCACTTCTCAGTTACTTTATAATGAAAACACTTAGAAGTGCCCTTAAACGACCTCAGAAAATCACTAAATTTGACCCAAATATAGCCTGTTGCGAAATCATTTGATGACTAATCTAAATTTTAACAACGGATATGGGTGCTTTGACACCATATTTATATATGCTGGTAATACATTCCTAAGCTCTATTGTGCTTGGTTAATGATTTAAGGTAGCTCATGTATTTCTTCAACCATCTTCTACTGCATCCCTAGTGCCAAATTCGCAAGTTACTCTAAGGCCTTATTATAGTAGGCTATGCTCAATCTAACCAATTTTGGGAATTTTTTTCATTTATATAAATATTATATACAAAATTAAACGAATAATTTCTCATATGGATCCAAAAATATAATATTCGAAATCAAAGAGCACTAAAAACCCCATATCATCCGTTGGAAGCTAGTCTCTAGCCTATTTTTGTAATTTGTTTACTTTATGTATCTATTGCAAACAAAAGTAAACAAATAATTTATCATATAGAAAATATGATATTCGAAATCTACACCCCTGAAAACCCCATGTCAACCGTTGAGAGTAAGTTTCTAGCTTAATTTTGAGATTTGTTTACTTTATGTGTCTAATGTAAACAAAAGTAAACAAATAATTTATCATATAGACCTGAAAATATTATATTCGAAATCTACACCCCTCAAAAACCCATGTCACCTGTTGGAATCTAGTCGCTAGCATATTTTTCAAAATTCGTCAAATGAAGTAAAAATATGTATATAAAGGTGTGAAAATACACCCCTAATCTTTTTTATCGCTATACATTATGATACATTTAAGATATCAAACATAAGTTGTGGCTTAGAAGTATTAATAACAATGACAATCTATTGTAGTGCCGTACAATGATTTCCATTGTAATAGTGTAGTAATCTATTTTGTATAGAAAAAGGTGGGAACAATTGTTTTCCATTTTTTTTGTAGAGGTGTGAAAATTTCGCTTAGATAGTCATATCAATTGACACGTACATGCCAATTTTCATATATCTACCACTTGCCAATTCTTCAATCAACTCGGACAAACACACGCGTTTTAATATATAAGATTACGATTCTGGAATATTCTTAAAGACATTCTAAACAGTAAACACAATTCACTACACTAAATAATCTTGAAACTTAGCATTTGGTCTAAATACTATTCCTTACTATTAAAACTCGATTAATGTATATATATATATATATATATATATATATATATATATATATCTGTAACGAATTGATTGAAGAAACTGCGGGGCGCAGAAAGCTGATTTTTGGCATGTGGGAGTCTTTTGGTTATGGCTCCAGTAAGTTCTGAGCTCAGAGTAAATGTCGACTCATCATGGAATTATGACGTCATTGTCACATTTTTAAAAGTTAAGCAATACAGTTATTCGAGCATAACTCAGCCATTATAGGAGATAGAAGGCTGAAATTTTAATAGAATATGTATACTAACACACCTCACATATTATGATGATGTAACCATCATAAAAAATGATGACTCATCACTTTGTTATGACGTCATCATTACAAATTTTTAAATTGAAATTGAAATTGAAATTGAAATTGAAATTGAAATTTTTAAATTGAAAATTTAAAAAATTTTTAAATTGACAAATTTGGTGATTTTTCAAGTGATATCGATTATATAAGTAAGACAGACATATTTAGAGATGCTATCTCCCTTATACTTAACCAATGTGACCCCAGGCGACCGAAAGGAGCCTCCGGCGGACACAAAGTGTCCGCCAGCCGTGAAGCGCGCTTGTAGTAATCAAATATCAAAAATAATTTTGATCTGCAGCTGATGGCCGCGACCGCATCGCGAAGGATTGCCACCCATGTGCGACCCAGAGTATAAAACCTAGCCCCTGCTTTAAGCATATTTGAAAACCAAAATGATGCAGATACAAGTTTGACAGCGAAATCTTTGCTAGGTTCTCTACAAACTAAGAAATTTACGACCCATTTAGTATTCTTTCGTAGGCTGTATGATTACTCTGATTTTTGCACTAATGCTTTTCAAAAGTCGACAGAAACTGTATCAGATTGTCTAATATTATTGCTTGCCGACCTGAGGGAAAGGCTGGTCAATTTCGAGTTTGACAAAGTGGTGGAATATGCCAGAGTTATCCGACAAATATTCAATCGAAAATTTGGATGTAAGAGGTACAACCGGACAACGATGTTTTCCAGAAAAATCTACTAATTCACTAATTCCCACTAATTCTCGAAGACATTGCGCGTCTAACATTTTCCTTGACGGATTGGTAAACAATCCTTTTATAGATTCTGAATTCTCTCTATTATCATGAGTTTCTTATTCTTTCGCAATATTACAAGTACTATGTAGGTGCCGCAAAAAAAGCATACACTATGCCCCTACCCTTTCTTTTATATATACGTACATATATAAATGGTTTCAATCAATATTCTAAACATATATAAATTAAAGGAAAAATTTACACTGCTAATCCCTGATAAATGTTTTAAAATGTTGATAATTATTACAAAAATATACAGCAGAGCCTTTGGGTTTGCAAATCTAGAATAAAAGAATACTCCTGAATATTAAAAACTTCTGGCCCATCCTATAATTCCTGCTTCGTAGTATGAAGCGAAATATTAGTATTTTCTAAAAGATGTAAAATTGCATTCGTACGATCATCCAAAATTTGGCTCAATTTTTTAATACTATGTTCCATTTCACTCTGTCTAACTTTCATTTCACAGAGGGCTTTGTTATTGGAAATTATCAAATTTCTCGAATCTTCTTCATCTTCGAGCCTCATCTCTGAATTTTCTTCCAATTTTTCTGCCCCAGATTTGTGTATTTGTGATCTGTATCTGTGAGTATGGGAATATGGCGATAGTTTAGTATTGATAAATTGGTTTAATTTGATCGAGTTAAGAGTAGAAGCACGTGACACTTGGTAGTACTTTTGCATTTCCCTTCTACCAATTTCAATGGTATTACTAGAATTCTTTTCAAAACCATAACATAATGAGAGTACAGATGTCGTCTCCATCTGAACAATGAAACTCAACAACTCTTGTGAATGTATTTGATTGGCACGCTGTTTTACTTCTGCATATCGATCTGAGAGCTGTGCTATAAACACGTTGAGATATACGACAACTGTTAAAAAGAGAAAAATAACATATATACTAGCAGATAACCAATTTAAATGTTGGTATAAATAAACATCATCGTAAATGTTTCCTTCTAGCAATACCCTTAACCCGGTGAGGAAAACCCATTGTATTCCATTATCAACGCCAGGAATTCGCAAGATATCCTGCATTAAAGATGCGTTTCGAAATCCTTCTGGTGTATAAGGAGTTCTCAGCGAAATAAAATACCCAGTAGTAAATATTAATAATGTTATTAGAAATAAAGACAAAAATAGAGGCACGTCTTTTACAAGTATCTCAAATATAATGGTTGAATATGGACCAATTTTAGGAATCAAAATTATTAATCTGAAAAGGCGTACTGCGTTAATAAAAAAGGTTAATGTGGCAAATACCCACTGAAGTGGTTGATTAGATACATGGAGCAATATTAAGACAAATAAAGTGAAAATCGCCAGGCTGTCAAATATATTGGATTTGTGTTGGTAATATTCCGAAAAGATACGAAATATAAATATATCGTTGAGCTTACTAGTGAACTTTCGTAGTCTGGATTTTTCAGAAGAAACTAGATGTTGTTTACCACGCAAATAAGAATATCGCTCCTTCATTATGCGGTAAACTTCTACACCTTCAGTTACAATATTCTGGATGAAATAAATAAGAACAAACAATTCCGTGAGTAATCTTAAAATATTCAGGGGTGTATCAATATAATTATCTCGAGGAATATGCAATGTTGATGCTTGAATAAGACTATACGACAGAGCCATCAGAAAAATAATGTACCAGGCTAGTTTTAAAATAAGCAATATATAGCCAAACTTGGACATTTTAGTGTTGACCAATATCCTAATTGTTCCATGATAAGATATTTCTTTATTTCCCCATTTTGATAGACGATCTAAGAGTTGTAAATTTTCCCAATCTTTTACACGTATATATACTTTCTCACTGCCTAAACCTTCGTCGATTGCTGACCGATCTAACATTGCAATCAATGTTTCCTTGAGTCTATTTTTTATAACTTTTTGAATCAAATCAGGTCTCTCTTTAAAAAAAGCCTCAACACAATTTGGGTTTGTATCCATTCTAATTATTAATGAAGCAGTTTTATCCCTGTTATGTTTAATCGCATGATCCAATGGAGAAAGGTTTGCTCCATCTACTACCGAAAATGTAGCGCCATTCAGAAGTAGTGCACTAACAGTTCCCGGATGCCCTTTGCCAGCAGCCACTGTTAATGGGAGCCTTCCTTCGCTATCCCTTTGATCGAAATTGGCCCCTCTCAAAGCTAATAGAGCAAACAGGTTTTCCTTTCCTCTTCTTGCTAAGAACATAACTGCACCTTTACCCTTCTTATCCAATAGAGTTACATTTGTATTTTCTATTAGAATAGACAATGCAATTTCATTATCTGTGAATTTGCAAGCTAAATGTAAGGGTGTTCTATTATTCACGTTTAAAGCATTTGGATCAGCGCCTCTTTGAAGAAGGAATTTAATTGTGTGTGTTTTACCATACTTGGCTGCAGTATGTAACATAGTATTTCTATTTTTAGGAGAATCTATGGACTCCACAGATAATTCACTATAGAACGACATTACTTCAGACAGAACTTCCCAGCCTCCATACTCAACAATCTTATGCAAATCAATGTCTCCCAGATTCGTTCCAGCATCTAGGAATTTTCTTGCCAAATAGCCAAAATTTGTCTTCGCTGCTATTAGTAATGCTTTAGCGATGTGTACACGGAATATCTTATCTCCTTTTTCTGTCTTCTCTTCTTGATGTCTCTTTAGTATAACATTTATTATATCAAAACGATTGAATGCAACACACATCTCTAAAATCGTGCTACTCCCATTTTTAGAATAAAGATAAGGTGCACCACCGATAAGCATTCTTTTTAACTCATCTGCACAAGAAACTTCACTATATATCTTTACAAGTCTTTCATTTTGATCCTTTGTATTGACCCAAGGTATAGCATCTACTTCTAAGAAGAAAATAATTCTTAAATACTAAAAACATTAGCAATATGACAGAATCGTAAAATTCAGCAGTATCAGTGACGTATGGACGAACAGTAGACATATTATTCGGCGAGAGGAGCGAACTCATAAAATGTCGTCCCCTATAAAATGAAAAGTGTATATATATAAATAGGTCTTATAAAAACCGTAAATGTGAATTAATTAAAATTAATAAAGCGATTTGGCATAGCCTACTGTATATAAGGCCTCACAGTAACTTGCGGATTTGGGACTAGGGATGCGGAGGAAGACCGTTGAACTAATACATGAGCTGCTTAAGGTTGGTGTTTCCTTCCAGAACTAACTTTTAAAGTTTTCATTATTTTCTTCTGAAATTTTTTGTGGAAACTATTCTCGTTGAGTTATCTGCAAAAATACACTTTTCGGGAGCCCAAGAAGTAAGAGAAAAATTATTTTTTTCCCAAATGACCTAATTTATAGAGGACATTCAAGGAAACTTCAATGCCTTATGCCTCTTTTACTCAATTATTCTTACACAAAATGGTTGAATAAAGAAAATAATAGGAATAGAATTTTCAATTTTAACCTAAATAATTTTTTCTTTCAAATTTCGTTTATACAAAATTTAGAGGCAGGTTTTCGAAAGGAAAAATATTTTAACTTTTTTCTAAAGTAGAATATCGAAAATCTATCTCTATCATTTTGTTCTACGTGACGAGATCTTTCCAAAACAATCGAGTTTTTTACTCTATGACTTTTGTAACTAGAGATTCCTCCGTTGTAAAATTGATTTTTTTGAGTGTTAAAAACATGCTACAAAGCAATTTTCTTCGGAAAGGCTTGATTTCCATTTGTTTTTACGGAATTCTGATAATATATAACATCAAAACATCCTCAATCAACAACTTATTGTAGTACTTAACTTCAAAATATGGCATATCAAATATTTTCACATCATGACACCTTCAAAAGTGTGAAAAAGTTGACAGTTATCACTGGGGGCCCAAAAATGACCATGTCCGATAGTTTCCGCCGAAATCCCATACCTATAACTTTATTTGACTATGCCAGGTCGTTATTTTAATACTGAGTTCGTACTCAGCACTAAATTTCCAGCAATTTGATATATATATTGACCATATTTGGAAATATTTTTGGTTGCCTTTTCCTAGCAACGGTCAGGAATGTTAAAAAATTCCTGGCCGTTGCTAGGCACGGTCAAACAAAAATGTTTCCAAATATGGTCAATATATATATCAAATTGCTGGAAATCCAGTGCTGAGCATGAATTCAGCATTAAAAAGATGATCTGGCACTGTTTAAAGCAGTTAGAGCTGTGGGACATTTCGCATTTAAAATGTGTCGTTTTTAGAGTGACAGCAGGTGATACAAGTGGCTCAAAGTGGCGAAATATTGGGGCTGGAGTTATAAAAATCGGGATTATTGTTTAGAACCCCTATAAGGATCTAAAAATGATAAAAAAGCAATTCGGGCACATTTTTAATAAAAAACAAGTTTCGCATGGGAAACACCAACCTTAAAATCATTTACAAAGCACAATAGAGCTTAGGAATGTATTATCAGCATATATAAATATGGTGTCAAAGTACCCATATCCGCTGTAAAAATTTGATTAGTCACCATATGGTTGCGAAATAGGTTATATTTGTGACAAATTTGGTGATTTTCAGAGGCCGTTTAGGGGCACTTCTAAGTGTTTTTATTGTAAAATTTTTCGCATAGAACTGAGATGTTAATGGGTTAATTAATACGAAAAATTTGGAATTTTTTCATGGAATGTTGGTACATTCCAGTGTTGCTATGGAAACGTGTTTTGGTCAGTTGGTGTTATATCTTTAAAACTGCAATGGCTACACATTCAAATGTAATTCCATTTGATAGCGAATATACTACTTCCTACTAAGCGATAATATAATTTCGACCTCTAAATTCAATAGTTTATGAGATATTCGACAAATTATCAAATGTGACCAATATGGTACATTGTCGAATATCTCATAAACTATAGAATTTAGAGGTCGAAATTATCACTGGAATGTACCAACATTCCATGAAAAAATTCCAAATTTTTCGTATTAATTAACCCATTAACATCTCAGTTCTATGCGAAAAATTTTACAATAAAAACACTTAGAAGTGCCCCTAAACGGCCTCTGAAAATCACCAAATTTGTCACAAATATAACCTATTGCGCAACCATATGGTGACTAATCAAATTTTTAACAACGGATATGGGTACTTTGACACCATATTTATATATGCTGATAATACATTCCTAAGCTCTAGTATTGTGCTTTGTAAATGATTTTAGGCAGCTCATGTATTAGTTCAACGGTCTTCCTCCGCATCCCTAGTCCCAAATCCGCAAGTTACTGTGAGGCCTTATATACAGTAGGCTATGGATTTGGGTATATTTTTAAGGAAATGAATTAATTGTTAGCGTAAATAGGAAACTTGGGGATCAAGATAAATGTAAAAGGTGCCATCCCCTTGCCCCCTCCCCCCGGTCCGCCCCTGAGCAGTATTAAACACTTGAATAATTAATTGTCCTCGAAAAGCTTTTTAACAATAAAAATACAGAAAGTAATAATCCAGTATCGGGATTGCTTGATTGCATTTATCTATGATTACTGTGTTACTGAAATAATCGCGAATTGCAAGTTTATTTTTATATATATATATTTTTTAACACTTTCCCACGCTGTCTGGAAAGAAAAAATCATTTGTTCCTTATAGTCCAAAACCGAAAATGTTGTTTGAACGTGATTATTTAAGGCAGAAGGTGGGAGTTCCAGGCTCTGTTTAACATGCTCGCGTATGTATTGGCAACAGGATCGGAATTGAGAAATTGTATGCAACGAGTCGCTGGAATAAGACCTAATTCGAAGTAGCAATAAAACCTAAACCAGTGGCGGGTTAGTCTTTGTTATTGTCACATCACCATGGCAATAGCAAGAACTGACTTTAGAAACCTATATGGTATTAAATTATTCATGTAATAACTAAAATTATACTTATAAAAGCAAAAATAACTAAGTAAAAAAATTGAATCATTATATAATGATTATCGTAAATATATTGATATTCAGCATGAATTTTACACCAAAGTTAGGCGGGCCCATTTTGTACTACAATCACGAACACGCGGGCCCCATAATAGAGTGTTTGAAGAGTCGCGGGCCATCAAATTTAGTCTCGCGGGCCCCAGGTTGCCCATCGCTGACCTAAACCATTCGAAGTAGGAATAAGACCTGTTGCGTAGAATTTTCAGACACCAGTATTATGAAATTGAATTTTCAGACATTACTTTTTAGATTTGTCTACTGGGTCTTAGAATTCTGAGAAAGTATGTCTATGTACTATAGATCGAATGAGTTCAGAACGTATAATATGCGCTGTGTTGCATATCTAGATTCATTTGCTCTAATTTTATTTTGCATCTTCTCTTTTTTATTTGATTAATTAGTAAGCTTCTCACGGTACTTGATTATCGGGAAGTTTATTCAATGGACGGTTTATAGTACGCCAAAATCTTTGAATTCCTGAGAGACGGCAAATATCTAGAATAACTTTCCCGTCAGCAGAAATGGAACTTCAAGAAGTTAGACACATTTTTCATCTCTGAATTGCATATACTCTACAAGGTAAACGTACGACGCAACAGCATGGCGGGAACATTTTTTAATTATCGAGTAATATTCATCTACGTACAAAGTTGCATTGGCCTGACAAAAGGATAATCGCTTGAGGCTGCATGATAAGGACACGAGACTATCCAACAGAGAGAACAGAGTTTGGCCTGTCTCGTGTCATAATCAAACCCCGAGACGGTCACATATTTTAAGCATGCCCGCCCGTTTGAGATTAGAAACGGGGAAGAGAAAGACGCAGGTTTTGATGTACCGGTATATTGGAGAAGTACCATGATCATCTACTGCATCCGGGAATGAATGCTACCGTTCAATCAATCCAGCTGTGTTATTATTGCCTGGGGATGTATTCAGAGATTGTCAACTAGTCATCAATTACAATTTTATTGAATTAACCTTTATTATTCAATTCTATATTAAAAGGTGAAATCGTGTGATGCTTGCCAGCGAAACAAGTCACTACCACCTCAACCTCAGAGAAAGTTGCTTCCGGCCCCTCCTCCCAAGAGACCATGGAAGCATATCGGGGTTAATCTTATTTGTGATCTTTCTCCCAGTCCGTAAGGCTAAAGCACTTGTCGTTACAGTGTGCTATTTGAGCAAGTACGTAGTAGTACGATCTCTCAAGAGTAAACGATTGATGAAGTTGTCGAGAATCAGAGACATCTACCTAGATGTTGGTGTCCCAGATATCATCCAACATGATCATGGCAAAGAGTTCATTAGCAATGTATGTTTAATTAAAGATGCAATTCTAATTTAAACGCTGTAGCATACTTAAATCCGAATGTTATTTTGCAGAATCCTTAACAAGTAAGACTTCTTCCTGAAATTGTACATCTATCTATGCATGTAATCGAATTGAGAATTTTGTTCCTTGTACGTATGTACGTATATACAAGTCCATACTAGTAGCTAACCTCACTAAACAATTTAACTGTATCGATATGATTGAAATAGATATATTTTTCTTTTCCATTAGAGTTTCCAGCAATTTCATCAGAAATTAGAAGTTGACAACCGGAGTACTCGCGCCTCTCACCCGATAGCAAATGGACTGGTCGAAGCGCACAACAAGATTTTAAAATGGTGAGTGGTATAAACAGGGCGCCGGCGTCCAGACACCCACTGCGTCCTGTTTTATAATATGTATCCCTCCATAAATGGACACCCACTTTCAGAGAAATCCTTCTTAGGACACCCACTGCCGATAAAACATGGCTCCGGCCATGAATTCAAAAATTTCAAAATTGACAAATTTTATTTTTCGAGTGATATCGATTATAAAAGTAAGACAGACATATTTAGAGATGTTTTCTCCCTTATAATTAAGCAATGTGAGCCCAGGCGCCCAAAGGGCCCGTCTGCCAGTCGTGCAGCTCAAGCAAGCGAAGCGTGCTTGTATATATGTACAGTAAAACCTCCATTAAGGAACAGCTCCGATTAAGGAACACCACCGCGCTTAGAGGACACCTTTTTTAAGTCCCGGTTTTCTCCTATCCTTTAGGCAGACCTCTTATCAAGGAACACCTCCATATTAGGAACACTTTTCAACAGTCCCAAAAGTGTTCCCTAATTGGAGGTTTTACTGTATATACTATATCCATTGTCAAAATTTTGATTAGTCATCATATCATTGCGCAAAAGTAATTCTGAGCACGATTTTCGATTTTTCAAGCTGTTTTAAGCCTATTACTCTGATGGGAGTAGCCAGGCTGGTCAGGACCAGCTATCTCTCTTTCTCTAAATGAATTCACTGTTTGGCTTATATTAAAAGCAACCTCTAACACCCCTTTCAGATATTGGTGTCCCCTCACAAGAACTTTCCATTTTCTTTGTTCTGAAAGTAAACAACCACCATTGATTCCACCAACATATCATCTGTATCAACCTCTTCTTATTTTTCGTTATATGATTCTTCCATTTTGCACAGCATCCTTCCTGCAAATTCGGAGAATCGTCTGACGAAGATATAATTTCTCTCATTGTTTCTGCTACAAACGAATTTGCAAACTTGACCGAGTTCCGACTTCCCTGGTCAAATGTCGGAAGACAATATGCCGAAAATTTGATTAGGGTGTGTAAACAAACTTATTGATATCAATCCTTGCTATAAAACATGTTTATATATGTATATTATACTGTTTCAAAAAGTTTGAATCTTTAGATGTTCCCTTCAAATACATAGTTTACTTTCATCACCAAATGTTCACCATAAAAAATTCAAGCAATTTGGAGATAATTTAGCGCAAGGTGCAAATTTATAATGGGATTTTTTTCCGGCTCAGGGATAAAATTGCAGAAAGAGTACTCCTGATACGTATGTGTAAAGGATCTTACTTGAGGTATTGAGATATTTGAGGGTGGTATTATATCAGCTAATTATACATTTTGATTGGCTAAAATCTACCGGTTTGGAGATATTGGTGAAATCAGTTGGGACCAGCCTTCATACTTGTAATTATTAATGGCCCAACTGATTTTACCAATATCTACAAACCGGAAGATTTTATCCCGTCAAAATGTATTATTATCCGGTACAAAACCACCCTCAAATATCTCAATACAAAGTTTCTAGATCCTTTATATATATCAGAAGTACTCTTTTTGCAATTTTATCCCTAAACCCGAAAAATCCTATTATAGAGCTGCACCTGGAGAAGCCTAAAAGCGAAACCACGAAACAATCTCCAAATTGCTAGAATTTTTCATAGTAAACATTTGGTCTATTTGAAGGGTAAGCATCTAAAAATTCAAACTTTTGAAACACTCTAATGTATATATATACAAGCGTGCTTCGCTTACTTGCGATGCGGGATTGGCGGACACTTTATGTCCGTCTGGGCTCAGATTGATTAATTATGAAGTAACATCTCCAAATATGTCTGTCTTACTGTTATAATCGATATCACTCGAAAGATCATCAAATTTGTCGTTTTTTTGATGCTTAATAATGACGACATAACAGTGATGCGTCATCATTTTTTTATGATAGTTGTATAATATTTAAGATATATTCTACGCACTTTTTTTTCTGAATTTCTAATCCTAAAAATGTGACAATGAAATCATAATTCCATGATGAGTCGACATTCGTCTGAGATTAGAACTTAGTGGACCCATAGCAAAAAGAATTCAACAAGCCTAGCAGTTTCTTCAATTAATTCGTTACAGAGAGACATACGTGTATATATATATATATATATATACATACATCAATCGAATTTTAATAGTAAGGATATACTGTAGCCATAGCATTCTATATACTAAGGCATTGGCACTCACCAAAAAATTGGTACCATGGATTGGTTAAATACTTCAATCCTAAACCGCTAATTAAATAACTGTTATTATCAACTATATAATTATCTCATATTGTGAGTTCATGGTTGCTTAAATATTCATTTTGAAAATATTATGTAACCACAATATTTATATTTACTTCACATACAACACTAGTGTATTACAATAATGTATTGTTTTGCTGCATATTATTTCTATTACTCATTTATAATACCTCACTTGACAACACTAATTGCATAAATCATTATTTGGACAAGATGTCTTGTCTCGTGCCTGACTCGACTTCCAATTACAGAGGAGTAGAACACTTCATTTTTCAATTTCCTAAAGATGGTGCTCTTCGTGAAAATGGTATCGAGCCATTCCAAGACGGGTGAGTGATTTCTTAAGTAATGTAGTTAATTATTCTAGAATCATGCATATACATACTCAAGTTGGGTAGAAACAATTGACTGAATTTAAAAGACCAAGAAAAAGTGTTGCCTTCCCCAAATTTAGTAAATGCAATCCCCGTTACTACAAAAACGTGGGCATAAATACCTTTTTTATAATTCGGACAAGTGCAATTTAACTAAACGTGCTCCAAATTAACATCGGGACATTTCGCCTTTCCAACCTAACAAGCCTGCTGGTTGTCAGGTTGGAAAGGCGAAATGTAATTTTGGCCCTTAAGATTTTATATTAGTCAACTTCAGCCGGACTGTTAGCTTATATCATGGATAAGAACAGTGTAGACCAGAACTAAACTGTTGAGTTCTTGAAATTCGTTAATGATGTTTAGGAAATGTTCAATGTGAATTGGGTAGGGAAGAATAGTCGTTTAACGACGATCATAGGCGTAAGTATTTTGATTTTTTCATGGTTAGCTGGGGTGGCGAGAGTTGTAAACATATATCAAACTAATGTGGCATGTCACCCCAAGTCAACATAACATTTAGGTCTGTGGTGGCACGCTACCCCTGCCACCCCTGGAGTTACGCCTATGACGACGATGTATCTGCACCCTCAGCAGAAATTTAAAAGATTTATTCTGGCTCTTCCCGTACTAATATTATTCATTTGGCATGTGCTACTATGGAACTAGAAAATTGTATACACTTCTAATAAAGTTAAGACCTATATATAATGCACTAGTATTGAAACAAGAGAATAGTAAACTGGCTAAATTCAAGAACTAATTTACTATATTCTTTGTTTATTTAGTCAACTTCACAGACTGTAGAAGTCCGGAATGTGTGACTATATTCTATTGAAACTCCGGAGTGTGATTGTTCCTTAGTACCTTGTAGAAGTATATTGTTCCCTTATGATGCCTCAAGTCTCAGGTCTCAAGTCAAGTCAAGTCAAGTCTGTCCCTCAAGCTAAGTCAAGTCTCTCTCAAGCTAACTCAAGTCTATCCCTCAAGCTAAGTCAAGTCTCTCTCAAGCTAAGTCAAGTCTGTCCCTCAAGCTAAGTCAAGTCTGTCTCTCAAGCTAAGTCAAGTCTGTCCCTCAAGCTAAGTCAAGTCTGTCTCTCAAGCTAAGTCAAGTCTGTCTCTCAAGCTAAGTCAAGTCTGTCTCTCAAGCTAAGTCAAGTCTGTCCCTCAAGCTAAGTCAAGTCTGTCCCTCAAGCTAAGTCAAGTCTGTCCCTCAAGCTAAGTCAAGTCTGTCTCTCAAGCTAAGTCAAGTCTCTCTCAAGCTAACTCAAGTCTGTCCCTCAAGCTAAGTCAAGTCTGTCTCTCAAGCTAAGTCAAGTCTCTCTCAAGCTAACTCAAGTCTATCCCTCAAGCTAAGTCAAGTCTCTCTCAAGCTAACTCAAGTCTGTCCCTCAAGCTAAGTCAAGTCTCTCTCAAGCTAACTCAAGTCTGTCCCTCAAGCTAAGTCAAGTCTGTCCCTCAAGTCTCAATATTGTGATTAACTATTCTTTTGATATTTTGTATGTATTAAGTATTAAATAATTCGACTATGTGCATTAAAAACCAAATAATATATCTCATTTCAATTGTTCTGATATAATAGTTAGTTTGTCAGGGTGGGTGAATGCCTAAATTGATGGAAAATTGAAATATCTACAATATCAAAATTATTGGTTTTGAAGTATTTAACCAATCCATGGTACTAATTTTTTGGTGAGTACCATTGCCTTAGTATATAGAATGCTATGCTGTAGCGAATTGATTGAAGAAACTGTCAGACACAGAAAGCTTGGAATGTGGGAGGAAGTCTTTTGGCTATGGCTCCACGAAGTTCTGACCTCAGACGAAAATGTCGACTCCACCAGCCGCGCAGCGCATGCAAGCGAAGTGTGCTTGCAATCTATTAAACTCAAATAGTTGAGTAAAGCTTTAATAGGATAACTAATATAATTGTAAAGTTGGTTCATCAATAAATTTACATGCCTCTGATATATTTTCTTTTGCATTTAATCTATCACTTGAATATTTCAGTTTATTCTAGGTTTTTTGAACATTTTCTGATTTTTCGTCTTTCGGCGTGATATCATTTCGTAAGATATCCTTTCAGAAGGTGTCGCAATCATCCAACGCAAGCTCCAAAATCCTAATCTCGACCTTATCTCCGCGAACAATCGTCCTCTGATTAACCTAATATTCCCGTCTAAAATTACAGCTTCCCAGGACGCAGTCTGCTTATCGTAAACATCACAGCACTGAGACTGCGCTCCTGAAGGAACCAACGACATTCTCCTCAACATGAACCAAAGGCATGTCACACTTCTCGTCCTTTTGGAACTCAGCCCTGCAATAGGTACCGTTGACCATACTATTCTAATAACACGCCTTCGTACACATTTCGGAATTTGTGACAATTCCTTCTCTTGGTTCAAATCATATCTCTGCGACTGAACCCAAACCATTCTTCCCACTTTATACCAGCCCGCTCTTTGATATCATTAAGTCTCACCTCACCGACATGCATTGCTATGCCAATGATACTCAAATTTCTTTCTTTTAAACTCGAATCTAGTACATCTGTGAAATCTGCTCTCAATGCCATCCATTCCGATGTCTCTAATCTCCGGTATTGGCTTCTTAACAACATGAGGACTATAAATTTTAATTCTAAAGTACAAGTTTTTACTATATCGTCCATAAATTCACAATACTGACAGCTTTTTGGTATTTGGTACTCTTCAAATGCTCTCTCTTTTGCCTGACTCAAGTAATTGGTATGAAGATGGCAATACATTTAAAGTTGTGCCCAGTCAATTTTCCGGCGATGCAATGTACAGGCGTCGAAATTTCCGTTTTCCCATACGTCGTCTTGCCTTATTATAACCTACGTTATAATAAGGCTTGTATTATAAAAAATATCGCATGGGTGGCATCGAAGGCAATTGAATTAATACATGAAAACAAAGTCATAACTATTTAGCAATTTAAATTGGTACTTGGCACCATATTTGTACATGCTGGTAATACATTCCTAAGCCCTATTCTTCCTGGTTAATGATTGTAGGGAATTCATCTCTGTTCAACCATCTTCGACCGCAACCCTGGTCCATCTTTGAGATTTAGATGGTAGGCCTTATATAACAGAGGGCTATGGATATTTTTTAGAGATAGTCTGATCAGTTTTAAACACTTTTAATGCATCATTAATAAAATTTGAAATTTCTAATGGAATGTTATTACATTCCAGCAGTGAAATAAAAAACCTATTTTGCCATTTGAGCTTATATCTTTAAAACCATGATAACGTTAAATCTTAAGGTTTTGGAGATGTATTAAGAGCTAATAAAAAATAGCCTATATCCTATCAGATCTCGTCAAAATTTGAATGTCAAATGGTAAAATATGTTTTCATGGCAACGCTGGAATGATAACATTACATCAGAAATTTTAAATTGTTCGCATCTTCTTCTTAATTTTCCTCTAAAATTATACGTTAATAATTATCACCTACACAGGGCCGGCGCCACCTCATTTGAAGTGGTCCGGTTGAACCTATCTATGAAAGTTCAGGTTCAATCAGATGTAGGATAATAGGATGTGACTCATTAATAACTTATAGTCTTATACGAACACATAATTAATATTACAAATAAGAGTGACTAAAAAAGAGAATGAAAACAAGCCATATAAAGTTTGAAATTTACCTAGGTTAATCAAATAATAGAGGTTTAAGAGACGAGTAAATATGTAAAAAACATTTGGTTCTACACTAATAGTAAACAGTTGTCATGACATTACTACTTTAGTACAGTCAACACTCTTTCTTACAAGATGTACACTTCATTCAATCCTATTGAATGAAGTGTATAATCTAACATATTGTACTATAAACGCAACAACCGGAACTAACTGACCTAACCGGACCACTTTAGCTTTTTCTTAGAAGTGGTCCGGTGAAAACCGAATCAACCGGACGGTGGCGCCGGCGCTGCTACAAATGTCTTTAAAACAAGTCAGAATAACGCCAAAATTTATCTTAAATCTGTGAACTTGACCAATGGACTCCAAAAGTACGACTTCCCATTTAGCAATAATACATTTTCATTACTAACTGGATAATGAGAAACGCTCGTATCGGTAATACACAATGGACCCAAGTTCCAGAACTCGAGATTGATGCCTACAGTTTTTAGTTAAAGGAGTTTATGATCACACTCCTATATACTTTTCTGCCTATTATCTACAGTAACCAATCGCCCAGTAGAGATCATCTGGGGATATATAATGCTATGAAAAATGGATGCTTCAGTGTTCAAATATCTGGCGATAATCAATTTGACGCATTCCTGTTAATCAGGCAACTGAAGTTACAATCAATAAAGACAAGCAAAAGCATAGAGGAACAGCACGGTCCAACTAAAAATGAAGAGCCGTCAAGCGCTATTATATCACAACTTTTAATCGCAGCGGATTTATGCGACAGTTGAGAAAGATGGCAAAGGGAACAAATATCCTTAGGGCTCCTAGTCTCAAATTGATTTATTTTAAGGTAGATAACATCTTGAAATACTTATGTCGTACTACTATGATCGAGATCACTAGAAAAACAAAATTTGTCAATTTTTGATGCGTAATGGTGACGTCATTACAAAGTGATGAGTCATCAATTTAAGGTTACTATATCATATTTGAAGAATATTAATGTACAGTCAATTAATATTTCAGCTTTCTATAACTTGAAATGGCTGAGTTATAGTCGAAAACTGAAAATTTTAACAATAAAAAAGGTGACGATGAAGTCATAGTTCCATGAGATTTGATATTTTTGTCTGAGCTCAGAATATAATGGGGCCATAGCCATAAGACTCCAAAATACAAAAAAAGCTTTGCATAGAAATGAGCGATGTATAGATTGATGCAAAAATTTTATTAGAATTGTCCAGTAAGTGTTTGGCCTTTGGGAACAGTGATCTGGGCTACAGGCCCTAGCCCATCGAAAAATATACAGTATAAGACCTTCGGGGCACGAAAGTCGGACACACAAACAGCTGGGGGCACCTCTCCTTTTTTTCAGCCATACCCTGCCATCTTGTTTTCTGATCGGTGGCTTGAATTGTATCCAAGTTTCATCCCCTGTTACTATCTCTAATAACCGTCTTGGGTCACACCGTTCATAGATTGTGAGGTTTTCCTTGGCCATTTGGAGTCTAGCGGCCTTTTGTGGAGAAGTCAGGCAATGTGGTACCCATCGCACTTGGACCTTCCTCAGTTCCAACTCCGACTTCAGAATCGCGTGTGCACTTCCCGTTGAAATGGCAACATTGTTAGCTACGTCCACAACCGAAGAATGGGGGAAAGAGTCGACGTATTCCTTTACCTCACTCAATTTGTCACTGTTGGCCGCCAGTTTTGGTGCTCCAGGACGAGGGGCGTCTTGGACAGAGGCCCTGCCTTCCCTGAAGAGGTTTACCCACCTTCTGACAGTTGAATATGATAGAGAATCTTCTCCACATATCATTACCAGCTCCTCATAAATAGACTTTGGAGGGATTTCGAGGATAATGCGAAATTTGACATACGTCCGTTGCTCAATTTCAGAGTAATTAGGACAAGAAGCCATGCAAAATATGATAGTCCAAAATGTAGATATCTAAAATCACTGTTACTCGGGAAATAATGTTTTTGTTATAGAGTTGAAATATGGTTGTATATAATTGCATTGAGTCGACTGGGTTAGTAATACTCTCTCATTGAAATATATTTAGTGATTAGTATTTATTGAATGCCCCTGTATATATATCCTTACTATTAAAACTCGATTATTGTTTGTTTGTGTGTATATATATATATATATATATATATGTAACGAATTGATTGAAGAAACTGCCGGGCACACAAAGCTGATTTTTGGCATGTGGGAGTCTTTTGGCTATGGCTCCAGTAAGTTCTGAGCTCAGATCAAAATGTCGACTCATCATGGAATTATGACGTCATTGTCACATTTTTAAAAGTTAAGCAACACAGTTATTCGGGCATAACTCAACCATTATAGGAGATAGAAGGCTGTAATTTTAATAGAATCTGTATACTAACACGTCTCACATATGATACAACCATCATCAAAAAATGATGACTCATCACTTTGCTATGACGTCATCATTACTCATCAAAATTTTAAAAATTGACAAATTTGGTGTTTTATCGCGTGATATCGGTTTTAAAACTAAGATGGATATATTTAGAGATGATATCTCCCATATAATTAACCAATGTCACCTCCAGGCGACCGAAGGGAGCCTCCGGCGGACACGAAGTGTCCGCCAGCCGCGCAGCGCAAGCAAGCGCGAAGCGCGCTTGTATATATATATATACAGTAGAGTTCGCTTATTAGCAAGTTGGGTTTTGCACGAGAAAAACTTGCTAATAAGCGAACTCAACTGTATATATATATATATACAAGCGCGCTTCGCTTGCTTGCGTTACACTACTGGCAGACATTTTGTGTCCACCAGAGGGGTCCTTTGGACCCTTAGGCTCACATTGATGAAGTATAAGTTAAAGATAACATCTCAAATTACGTCTGTCTTACTGGTATAATCGATATCAGTCGAAAAATCACCAAATTTGTCAATTTGTCAATTGATGCTAAACCCTAATTTGACGTGGGGTCAAAGGTATAAATAGAAATGACCCCACTTTCATTTTCAATTTCAATTGAAAATGAATTAACTTTCAATTTCAATTCAACATTCCTCGGCAAAGTAGGGTTAATAATGACGTCATAACAGAGTGATGAGTAATCATCTTTTAATGGGAGTTGTATTATATGTGAGACAAGCGCGCTTCGCTTGCTTGCGCTGCGCGGCTGGCGGACACTTTGTGTCCGCCGGAGGCTCCCTTCGGTCGCCTGGGGTCACATTGGTTAATTATAAGGGAGATAACATCACAAAATTCGTCTGCCCTACTATTATAATCTACATCGCACGAAAAATCACAAAATTTACCAATTTTTAAAATTTTGATGAGTAATGATGACGTAATAACAAAGTGATGAGTCATCATTTTTTTCGATGATAGTTGCATCATATGTGAGGTATGTTAGTATACATATTCTATTTAAATTTCAGCCTTCTATCTCCAATAATGGCTGAATAATGCTCAAATAACTGTATTGCTTAACTTTTAAAAATGTGACAATGACGCCATAATTCCATGATGAGTCGACATTTTCGTCTGACCTCAGAACTTACTGGAGCCATATCCAAAAGACTCCCATATGGCAAAAATCAGCTTTCTGCGCCTGGCAGTTTCTCCAATCAATTCGTTACAGAGATATATATATATAGTATACATATATACACACACATTAATCGAGTTTTAATAGTAAGGATACACACATTAATCGAGTATTAATAGTAAGGATATATTAATTAATATAATCATTCCATTAAAATTTTAGCATTATATCACCCAAAATGGCTGATTTCTAGTCGAATAACTGAAACAAGCGCGCGTAGCTTGCGCTGCACGGCTGGCGGACGCTTTGTATCCACCGGTATGGCCCTTCGGGCGCCTGGGGTCAGATTGATTAATTATAAGGGAGATGGCATCTCTAAATACGTCTGTCCTACTGTTATAATCGATATAGCACGAAAAATCACCAAACTTGTCAATTTTAAAATTTTTGATGCGTAATGATGACGTCATAACAGAATGATGAGTCATCCTTTTTTGATGATGTTTACACCATTTGAGTTACATTACTATACACATTATATTAAAATTTAGCCTTCTATCACCTAAAACGGATGAGTTATAGTCGAAAAGCAGAAATTTCTAATTATTAAAAAGGTGACAATGACGTCATAATTCCATAATTGGTCGTCATTTTAATCTGAGATCAGAGTTTAGTGGATCCTAAGCCAAAATACTCCCAAGAATCAGTTTTCGGTGAGCTTTCTGTCAAAAATCAGCTTTCTGTGCATAGCAGTTTCTTCAGTCAATGCGTTAAAGATATAGTATACAAGCGCGCTTCGCTTGTTTGCGCTGCGCGGCTGGCGGAAACTTCGTGTCAGCCAGAGGTTCCCTTCGGTCGCCTGAAGGTGACATTGGTTAATTATAAGGGAGATATCATCTTTAAATATGTCCATCTTAGTTTTAAAGTCGATATCACACGAAAATTACCAAATTTGTCAAATTTTGATGAGTAATGATGACATCATGACAAAGTGATGTGTCACCATTTTTTGATGATAGTTGCATCATATGTGAGGCGTGTTAGTATACAGATTCTATTAAAATTTCAGCCTGCTATCTCCTATAATAGCTGAGTTATGCCCGAATAACTGTGTTGCTTAACTTTTTAAAATGTGACAATGACGTCATAATTCCATGATGAGTCGACTTTTGCTCTGAACTCAGAACTTACTGGAGCCATAGCCAAAAGACTCTCACATGCCAAAAATCAGCTTTCTGCGCCCGGCAGTTTCTTCAATCAATTACAGATATATATCCTTACTATTAAAACTCGATTATTGTTTGTTTATATATATATATATATATCTGTAACGAATTGATTGAAGAAACTGCTCGGCACAGAAAGCTGATTTTTGGCATGTGGGAGTCTTTTGGCTATGGCTCCAGTAAGTTCTGAGCTCAGACGAAAACGTCGACTCATCATGGAATTATGACGTCATTGTCACATTTTTAAAAGTTAAGCAACACAGTTATTTGGGTATAACTCCGCCATTATAAGAGATAGAAGGCTGAAATTTTAATAGAATCTGTGTACTAACATGCCTCGCATATGATGTAACTATCATCAAAAAATGATGACACATCACTTTGCTATGACGTCATCATTACTCATCAAAATTTTAAAAATTGACAAATTTGGTGTTTTTTCCAGTGATATCGATTTTAATACTAAGATGGACATATTTAAAGATGATATCTCACTTATAATTAACCAATGTCACCTCCAGACGACCGAAGGGCGCCTCTGGCGGACACGAAGTGTCCGCCAGCCGCGCAGCACAAGCAAGCGAAGCGCGCTTGTATATAAATATATATACACACATACACATTAATCGAGTTTTAATAGTAAGGATGTGTGTATATATATACTATATATCTGTAACGAATTGATTGAAGAAACTGCCAGGCACAGAAAGCTGATTTTTGACATGTGGAAGTCTTTTGGCTATGGCTCCAGTAAGTTCTGAGCTCAGACGAAAATGTCGACTCATCATGGAATTATGACGTCATTGTCACATTTTAAAAAGTTAAGCAATACAGTTATTCGAGCATAACTCAGCCATTATAGGAGATAGAAGGCTCAAATTTTAATAGAATCTGTATACTAACATATTCCACATATGGTACAACCTCATCCAAATATGATGACTCATCACTCTGTTATGACGTCATCATTACTCATCAAAATTTAAAAATTGATAAACTTGGTGATTTTTCATGCGATATAGATTATAACAGTAGGACAGACGTATTTAGAGATGTTTATCTCCCTTATAATTAACCAATCTCACCTCCAGGCGACCGAAGGGAGCCTCTGGCGGACACTTTGTGTCCGCCAGTTGCGCAGCGCAAGCAAGCGAAGCGCGCTTGTATATAAATGAATATACATTAATGAGTTTTAATAGTATAAGTGTATATACACACACATTAATCGAGTTTTAATAGTATGGATATGCGTTAAAAAGGACAAATCGAAAATTTTAATAATCCATTTATGCCAGCAACCACAAGACATAGCATATTAAACTAAAATTATTCTATTTCACTTTTCGTATAATGGACAATTCGTATAATTGATATTTAGTAGTGAATATTTAGTCGCAAACCAATTTGTTGCCCCCCTGGCTACGCCACTGGTTGTATGCATTGTATGAAATGAAGCAAATTTAGAGTAAGTAATTATTAATAAATGAAATGCTATGATAATAATATGTAATAATGAATACTAAGAAATGATTTAGAAGTTAAAATTATGAGCGATCCCTTTTAGATAACTTATTGAATATATCTGGGGATGTAGGGGATGAACTCGAGCGTTACACGTTTATTATTTGCTTTGAATGACCTAATTAGTTCAAAATTAAGTGGAGTTGGTTCGGGATACGAACAGTTCGTTACACGGACAGTTCGTTACGGACAGTTCGTTACTGGACAGTTCGTTACAGGACACTTCGTTACATGGACACTTCGTTACATGGACAGTTCGTTACATGGATATTTCAACATGAAGTCTCTGAGGAAGCAAACAATTTTTTGAGAGATCTCCTGCGAACTCTTACAAATTAAGTGCTAAATTCACTTTCAATTATTCTATTAGAATGTGCCTTTACTACTCACTCTGGCTTCTAATTGTTTTGTGGTTGTCAAATGTGACAATTTCAAATGTCACCAAAAGTGAGCAGAATAAACATTGTGAAGTATATGCTATTATATATAAGACAAAATCTTCGAAAATACCATATACGTACTTTCTTTCAGTAACTTTTACTTCGAACATTACTTTGAAATATGGATCCGGCTCCTCAGTTCAGATTGATTCGATCATCTAAATCTAAAAAGGAGTGTTACAAGCTTGTGGAAGGTGGCTTTACCTATGGGAAACAGCGAGTAATTGGTGATGTTACCCATTGGCAGTGTGAAAAGAGAGATTCTTGTAAAGCGAGGATACATACTAAAGGTAGTGTAATCATCAAACGCACCAATGAACATCTTCATGATGCAGAGATGACACATATTCGTAATTTGGAAGTAAAGGTTGGGATAAAACGGAGAGCGAGAGAGAGTAATGATCCTGTTCATCATATTGTTGGTGATGAGCTTCAAGATGCAGCAACGGAAACTATAGTCAAACTTCCAAAAATAGATAGTCTTAAGCGCACGATACGACGTGAGAGGCAAATAATACATGCTGTCCCTGCTCAACCTGATTGTCTTGAGGAGTTAATTATTCCTCCAGATTATACGATCACTGCAAAAGGAGATAACTTTTTGTTATACGATTCTGACGATGGTCCACAGCGATTTCTCATATTTGGAACTCGAATAAACATCGAAATGCTAATGCTTCTCAAATTTGGCTCTGCGATGGCACTTTCAAAACTGCTCCAAGGCTATTCGCGCAGGTATACTGCATTCATGGACTACGAGGTGGACCAAACCTTCTGAGATGGACATCTTTTGCCCAGTCTCTTTATTCTTTTACCAAATAAGACGGAAGTCACTTACACTAGAATGTGGGAGCAAATCAAGATACTGTGTCTTGATTTAACTATTGAATTCAACAAACTTAATGACTTGTTCTGTAACGAAGTGTCCTGTAACGAAGTGTCCGTGTAACGAACTGTCCGTATTCCAGTTGGTTCAATATCAAATGACATGGCCATTTGTAATTTCAAAAATAGATAATTTCTTGCTCACGAGATATTGCATATATAGTGAATTCACTTTACAAGTATCACAAGTGCTCATAGGTGTTTTAATAATATTGAAATAAATAAATTTGAAATATAGTTGTCAACAATTATGAATCTCGGTGCTAAATTATAATGTGGGTGTTTTTACAACATAGCTATGTGTATGTAGTAATACTAGAATGTACTATTTATATTTAGACTAAATGTCCACTATACATTATGAATTCGAATGAATTATTTCTTCCGACAAGGCATTTGTTCTGTTTCTATTTGATACCAATACAGAGACTAGTTTGACCAATCAAAGGGTATTTAGAGATATGTCAAATCCCATCGACCCATTCAAAGATATTGAATTCGTAAAATTATAAACCGTTACTACTCGTAACATGTTGAGTAATGAAGACATTTTTATGTGTATAAATCAAATCAATGTTGTAAAACATACTACAGATAATGGTGACCACAACAAATAAATAGAGTTCTAATTGAGATAAAATTGGATTGTATTGTTCTTAGCAATAATGAATATAACATTTATTTTCACATCTTTCCCTTTACAAGGATGTAAACATATATTTTATTTATCAAATTGTGAGTTAAATCGACTTAAAAATATATCAATTTAAGTTAAAATCTAAGTTTTGTTCTGTGAATACCAAATACCAACTTAGTTTTAGCTGTCTATAACAGGATAGAAATACCTAGTTTCTACTTAGTTTAAGCTAAGTTTAAGACGATCTGAGAATAAGGCCCTAGGTCGTTGCTAGGGAGGACAAAAAGAAGTATGCATTAAATATTGCCAATAATTATATATCAAATTTCTGGAAATTTGATGCTGAGCACGAATATGACAAGAAATTATCTGTAATCATTTGAAAGGTTTAATCTCAGTTTTCAAAACCTGCAATTTTATAAACCCGGAGTCTATGACGGGATCGTGCCAACTCACTTTCTGATAGTCCTATTTCGGTCTTTTAGAATGTTATTTCTAAGACATGAAACTACGGAACAATACATAAAATTTTGTGAGGTTGGACCTAATGCTTTATATTTTGACCAGATTATTATAGTGAGATCTTCGCATTCGAAGATTTTAGATTGATAAAAAGAGATAATTTTAAAATGCCAAAAGGCTGCGATACAAAGTCAGAACGAATTGGGATTCGAATAGGATTATATATAGTTAATATATAATTTTAATATTATTTTCAAGCTGATTCATAATGTAGTCACCATCATGGTGTTAATATAATATTGTAGAAACACCCATATTGAAAACCAGTATCAGTGATATCCAGACATTCATAGATTGTCACTGCATCGCATCATTACAACATGACACTGTAATTTCTAGCCCTCACCTGTCTTTAACGGTTATTCTTTATCAGTCCCTTAGGTGGCTGCCATAGACAGATTCGACTGTAATTGCATTTAAATAATAGAAAATATGATTATAATAAGAACTTGCTGTTTAATTTACAGTCTAGATGAATTCTATCAAGACAAATAAATGTTGCTGGTGAAGACAATATATACTAAACTTCGGAAAATCAATCAGAAATTATACTCACTCTGACATATACCTCTGGAGTGACAATTCAAATTGCAATTCCCTCCACGATCTCCAATTGACAATCACAATAAATCAATGCCACTTACAACTCAACAAAGAAAAATTCGGAGCTCAGACGAAAATGTCTACTCGTCATGGAATTATGACGTCATTGTCACTTTTTTATATAATTAGAAATTTCAGTTTTTCGACCATAACTCAGGCATGTTAAGTGAAAGAATGCTGAAATTTTAATAGAATGTGTATATGAATATATCACACATATGATACAACTATCATCAATAAATGATGACTGATCACTCTGGCGCCTAAGCTCACATTGATTAATTTTAGGGTAGAATTCATCTCTAAGCACTTGTCTTATTGTTGTAATCGATATCACTCGGAAAATCACAAAATTTGCTTTTTTTAATTTTTATGCGTTATGTTGACGTTATAACCCCCAAAGGGCTCCTCTGGCGGACACTTTGTGTCCGCCAGCCGCGCAGCGCAAGGAAGCGAAGCGCGCTTGTTATTGTATAATCCCTGATTAAAGTAAATAGAGAACGGTCTTGCCTAATGTATAGTTGCTATGGGCCAAGTAAACCGCCTAACTGCCTAAATGAAAATACCAAGCACTAAAACCGATTCTTGTCATTGTGGAATTGTTACATATTTTAGACTAGACCTAAGTTTAATCACATCAAGCGCCTGTAGCAACGTGCATATTGCTTAAAGGAAAAACTAGTATTTCTCACCACCATTTCTTTGGTATAACCAACGTAATGTTAATTGAATTGATACAAATAACACCTTTTTAAAGCTAGGCTTAAGAGATTTAACTAAGAAGACACACCAAAATCAGAATCTAACCTGCCGTTCAATGCATTTAGTAAAGCTGTTTTATTACAATTTAAATCCTATGTGAATCGCAATAAATGTTTACCTAAGAGCATAGAATGACAAAAAATAATTGATAATTTGATTAAAATCTACCTTCTTTTTGATGTATTGTGATCAACTCAAAAGTATCCATATCAAAAAAAGAAATGCAAATATTATAATTGAATTTATGATTAATTTCGAATTTTATAGAATTTGTCAAATTGGTTTTGTCAATAGGATTATAAATACTAGACACGTTCATATTAAGGAATAAAGTTATTCTAATAACATCGATGGTTTAATTAAAATTTGGTTGAAATTGATACTATCCAACTATTCCAATAATTTAATGCAATTTAAAGACTATCCATTACCGTGAGTTTTAATCAAATTAAGCTCACCTGAATCTTATATTGAAGCTATTCAATGTGAATCAATGTGACAGACCAATTGAAATATTATTGCAATTTGTTCGAATGGGAATAAGATAAATTTGTGAAAATTATTGTACAGTTTACTCTCACTAATCCAAACACAAAAAATATAATTTCACCGGGTTCTACCTTTTAAAATTGACGTTTATAATCTTCTAAATTTCAATAAGATTGAGAGACCGCGAAAAACAATCATAAGGATTAATAATCTTAATATTCGAACATAATGTATTATTGTTATTACCACATTGAATTAATGTTATTGACCTAGTTAAACGAAATATGAAATATAACCAACAAGTGGTATACTCATAAATAATATAAAATACTTCCGATGCAGTTTCAAGAATCAAGTTTTATGAAGGAATCCACCCAAGGGATTATCTAGGAGGGCGAGACGCTCCTTTAGGGGTATGATTTTAAGCTCGTGTTTAAGAGCGTGAAAGTCCAGAATAATACATAATTTATCCAATATTAAAATGTATCTATCGATTTAGGTGTATGAAAATTAAGGAGTTTGAGATTAGGAGCGTTTCTCTGGAGAGCTGTATAATTCCCTGTATCCACCAACCATTATAAATATAGAGACCAAAGTGATGCTGTAGGGGATCGTTTTGAATAAATAAGTAGGGCTAAATCGAACTCAAAAACAAAATAAATAGTAAATATATAGAAGTGGACTTGTCTGTAAATATATAGAAGTGGACTTGTCTGTGTGAAATCAGTTGATAAGGGATCAGGTTCTAAATGTCGCTGTACATACGTATATCTTCCTCACATAAATGATAATGTATACTTACTTAATAATTCAAATTTATTTCCCTACAAATACCTTGTAGCTAGGGACAACAGCCACGGGGCCTCCAACACCAATGTAAGAAGATTTTTAAAAAGTTCTTTTGAAAATTTTTTGTTAAAAAACAAAATGCCCATAGGAAAGGCCAACCTTAATGTTATTATTTCAAAATAGATAAAAGGTTGACTTGATTAATGTCTACTCATCATGGAATTATGACGTCATTGTCACCATTTTTATAATTAGAAATTTCAGTTTTTCGATTATAACTCAGCCATTTTAGGCAGGGTTGGCAGGTTTTGTCCACTTGGACAAAACCTAGTGGTTTTAACCAGGTTAAAACCGTCCTGTCCAAAACCTCTTAGGTGGACAAAACTGGACAAAACCTCAAAATTTAATTATTATTCCTCATTAACGGTTTTGTCCAAGTTTTGTCCAGGTTTTGTCCAGATTTTGTCCAAGTTATATCCAAGTTTTGTCCAGGTTTAATCCAAGTTTTGTCCAGGTTTTGTCCAAGTGTTGTTCGTGTTTTCCATGATAAATCGAATACAAAATATAGTTATGGTAATAAACAGGCGTTAGCAAGAAAATCCATTCATTGTCCTCGCTCTCTTTCCATCCTAAACTGTTTCGTACCTACTGCAATGATTTACAGTTTCCATTAGGTTTTGTCCAGTTTTGTCCAGTTTTGTCCGGTTTTAACCGGTTAAAACCAGGTTTTGTCCACTGCCCCGTCCAAAACCTGTTTTGGACGGACAAAACCCAACCTTGATTTTAGGTGATAGAAGGCTGAAATTTTAATAGAATGTGTATATTAATATATCTCACAAATGCATCTATCATTAAAAAAATGACCCATCATTCTGTTATGACGTCATCATTATGCATCAAAATTTTAAAATTGACAAATTTGGTGATTTTTCGTGGGATATCGATTATAACAGTAGGACAGACGTTTTTAGAGATGTTATCTCCCTTAAGGATACCGCCCGTGAAAAATCCATAGGTTTGGCTTACAGCATATATCAAGAATAGAGATATATAATATGTTAAGCGTGGGCAGGTAGTGCAATTAAAAAATATTGAGACATGCCAAACAGTTTTTGGTTCACATTTTTAGTTTTTGAGTTACAGCGTCTCAAAGTCGTTTTTTCCGTTTCTCTCTAGCACATCTTAATGGTAAGCCCTCCTCCACTCTGTGATTTTTTTGAAACACATGTTTGGATCAAATGCATCGAAAATTTATTCATATATAGTCTATCAAATTTGCTATCACATAGAACCAAAAGAAAGTTAAAATAACCAAAGTTGTTAATTTTATAGGAGTTTATTAAAAAATTGCCAATAAACGGCGAAAAAAGCCCGATTATCTTTGGAAATCAGCAATAAAATCACAAATTTATAAGATATCGAAAATCGAGTGGTCCTACGCTCATCACCTAATGATATGAAACAACTCCTGAAATTTTCAAACCTCTATCTCAAAGCAATTTTGAGTTAAAATTTTTGAAAGACGGTCAATTTTGGAATTTTGAAGTCCCGAGATATAGGGATTTGAAGCTTTGATGTTAAGAACGATGTAAAATGAGCTATTAACGATAAATAAAAGCATCCATGGGCATTTAATCGAATGTATACTAATGAATTAGATGTTTTCCAACAGATTTTGGTAAAAATAGCAAAATTATACTGAAAATTCACAATTTACTTTGAGGCCTCTACCCCCGAATATTTTGAACCAATTAGGGAATATAATTCATATTCCTAGCACTACAAAGTATAATTGATCGGTTTAGAATGAATAAAGAGCTTCTAAAAAGTATATTAGGAAGTTAGAGCAAGAGTCTACGACTTTTAGTTTTCAAGTTAGGATTTTGGAAGAATGCTACGTCATCACGTGATAAAAATTTAAAACTTAGCATTCCATTCCATGTAGTACACTTATTATTAAAGAATCAGATATATACCGTCTTGAAAAGTATATTAGGAATTGAGAGCTAAGAATTTGGGTGTATATTTCTGAGATATGGAGGAATCTGTTTTTGGACCATAAATAGGGGGCTTTGACCGAATTTTGGAGATAAATGCTTTGAACTTCCAAAATAATCATGTTGGGTGCTTCAAAATTTCTGTATACATTGCTAGTGACTATTGCATTGTTTTTTGAGTATAATAGCTACTTTGGGAACTTATTTCATGACAAGATTCGCCATTTTCTAATATATTCAAAGTTCTCCATAGAATTTGTATTACAATAAAATCGATGATAAGTCAAGAAATATTTACTTTTTGACAAATATGTTTGAGGAACCTATATATTATAATATATATCCTTTCATTTAAGATTATAATAGATTATATATCATCAATAGTTTTTAAGATTGAGATCGAGCACTTTCGGGGCCATAGAGAGGTTTGATGTCCGAACTTTACCTACAATATACTATAACTTACGAACTAATGGTCGGATTTTAACAAATATTTTTTAAAAATGTTCAGAATTCTTTTCTATTCACAATAGCTAATATCACAACGGCCATTTCCCGAGCATTTTTGAAATGAAGTCCCTCATAAAGATATTTTTGATTGGATTTTAAGTGCCTATTTTTCTAAATTCATCTGTTTTATAATATTCAAAGGGGCTAAAACTATTTTGAGGTTCATATAATTGAAAAAATATCAGATAAGTTGGAAAATAATTGATGAATGCGCCACAAAACCACGAATATCTATCCGATTTTTAGTACTACTGAGCTTTAGGTGCTCATTTCTAGAATATCAAAATAAATACCGTCCAACAAGTACGATTAGATGGTAGACTACTCAATAATCCGATGGAATTAACAATAAAAATTCCACCATTTTTTTTATGTTAGGCGATGTTTTTCGAGGGCGGTATCCTTAAAATTAATAAATATGACCCCAGGCGCCTCTGGCCGACACAGTGTCCGCCTGCCGCGCAACTCAAGCAAGCGAAGCGCGCTTGTTATACATAATACAGTACATCTTCGCAAATCCGAATTTCAATCTTACAAGCGAGGGTGTACTGTAAATGAAATTTTCCAGGTTTTTACATCTAATAACTGATTTGATGTTTAAAATGTAATTGTGACATATTTAAGGATAAAACTATGTAGATATTTATAATTTAATCTTGACGATGAAAAGTGATACTTTTATCGAATAAATGTTCATCATATACCCTTAGTACCTTTTAAATTAATGGATCTATAAAGGGGATTGAGACTTTTTGTGACAAGACTTTTCGTGACAAGATGGGTACACCTATATTCTATAATTGTTGTGGCAAGGCTAAGTCATGATAATAGTGCATTCTTTCTGGGATACAGACTTTTCGTGACAAGATGGTACACAATTTTATATAAGTAGGATGTTCCAAAATGTATATTATATATCGCTAAATTTATTCGTTCACGTAAAAGATTAATTTATGAGTTATTCAAAATTCCCGCCTACTGGTAACAATTTGCCAGAGAACGAACATGTAGCCTACAATCCAACACACTCAACATTCACAGACTAAAGTTCAAGTAATACGTATGATTTACCTCCAGGTCCGCTGTCAGTATTTTCAGATTCCCTAGAAGATGAAGAAATTATCAATATATTGGATAGATCTTCGCCAGAACACTCCTCCACACCTATCGTTTCACTATCATACGAATCTCTGGAAGACAAAGAATACGATGAGTTGGATAGTTATATAGGCAATCCTACACTTACTGAACTAGCGTTCTGTGAAACATCTAAGGGTGGATTTATGTTGTTAGATGGCGGTTTTTCTTAATCTAAACACCGTGTTACTGGAGATGTTACACAATGGCAGTGTGTCCAGAGAAGTTACTGCAAAGCAAGATTGCACACTAAAGGGGATCAAGTAATAGTCAGAAAGAGTACACATTTTCATGAGAGTAATTGTCATATATTCTACGATAGTAGAGCTAAAGCTGGAATGAAACACAAAGCTTCTGAATGTTAGGAAGCAACGCATTCAATCTTGACAGCTTCAATAAGTGAATTGAGTGAGCAATCTGCTGTTCATCTACCTAAAATCAATAGCTTGAATTTGATTTTCACCGTCATATTTTTCCAAGTTTATACGTACTACTAGTGAACAAAACCCAAGAAACACATGCAAACATGTGGAACAAAGTACGTGATTTATGTCCAACCGCTTGCCCGACACACCTAATTGTGGATTTGAAATCGCCTCGATTAATGCATTTTCTCAATACTTCCTTACTACAAAGGTTCAAGGCTTTTTTTTTCATCTATGTCAAAATATTTGGCGTAAAGTTCAAAAATTAGGACAAACAGCGAGATATATGCAATATGTCGAATTTGCAATGAAAGTGCGAATGCTACCTGCACTCGCGTTAGCCTACTGATATACCTGAACTTTTTAATAGACTTTTCTTACAACTATCTGTGGAAGCTTACGATCTGGCTCTATACTTTGAAGCTACTTATATTTGTAGACATATCGCTAATTCATCCCCTATGTCATCACCATTATTTCCAATGGAAATGTGGAACAACCACTTTATGGTTCAGCATGGATTACCAAGGACAAATAATGATGTTGAGACATGGCACCGCTCATTTGCTTGTCACATGTCTTGCCACCATCCTTCTGTATGGCGTTTCCTAACCATACTTAAGAGGGAACAGGGGTTGGTTGAAGTCAAACAGGCATTTTATTTTAGTGGGCGGAATCCATCGAAACGCAGAGATCTTGAAGAAAGGGAAAACGCGTTAGAAAATTTGGTGGAGAATTATTTGCTGCGCCCAAAGTTCGAGTTCTTAAGAGGAGTTTCCTATCATTTCACTTTCAGGATTGAAGAGTTCCTTAATTTAGGAGTACTTCGTATTCTTTTAGTGATTGTTAGAAATATTTAAAATTAATATCACTTGTATTTTACCTTCACAGATAATTATCATGACTTCGCCTTACCACAACAATTATAGAATATAGGTGTACCCATCTTGTCACGAAAAGTCTTGTCACGAAATGTCCTTGTCACGAAAAGTCTTTTCACGAAATGTCCGTCACGAAATGCCTCGTCACTAAAAGTCCTGTCACGAAAAGTCTGTATCCCCTATAAAGTGATAATGGCTCATCATAAAAATATACCTATAATGTCAAATTTGCAATATTATTTTGTGCTTTACAATGTCGCCTAAAAAGATTTCCCCAAATAGTCTAAAAATATTACACCTTGAATATGCGTTAAAGTGTCTTAACTTGAAAACGAGAAGAGATAGGTATTAGGATATTTCAGATGAATGGATCATTAGTAATCACAACACTTTTGAAAAGAATTTTAATGGTTATTAGGGGATAAAAACCCATCAATGATTCTATCATGTACAAAAACTATCCCAATGCGTGACCTACGTCAAATAAGTCCTGTTTTAACGGATTTTGACCACCTACGGATTCTGACCACCTATCAGCTAGGCTATACTTGTACAGTCTGAAATTGACCAACACCATTCCTTCGGGATTCAAGAAATATACAAGGAAGAATTTTATTCTTAAGTGCAGTGTATATCGACTAGGAAAGAAAAACAACCTTTTCAAGGTGAGATACAATATAATTTTCAATTTTGATTCTATTTCTAATGTTCAACCAATACCTAAACTTGTCGTAAAAATTTGCAATGAATACAAATCCACGTCACAATTTTGTAAGACTGAATTTGAAAATTAATGAGAAATAATCTACTTGGGATGAATTTATGCTAACCATGTATGTTAGAGCGATCACATCGATATTTTTTAATAGAGTTTTTGTGATCGGAATGGAATGAAATATTCCTCCAAATTCCTCTCCGTTCCGAAGTTTTGGGATTGAGCACTATCACGATTCGAATCATACCGGAGCGAGGACAACTACCGAGGTCATTCACGCGAAATATACTTGGCTTGGATTATACAAAGATGTTGAAGACTATGTAAGCAATTATTAAGAAGTAATATTATATATACACTACCTGGCCAAAAGTATTGGAACATATTCTAATGTGTGCCACCATGTGTCATAAGTGGCACAAGTGGCAGGGAAACGGGCCCATCGAAGGAAATCAACAAAAGTTTAGTGGAAGAAGTAGGAGGGACAGTTTCCATTGATATCACAATGTTTACACTTGTTTAATATTGTATTCAATGAGTTGTGCCACTTTGGCAAAAGTGGCATACATTATAATGTGTTCCGATACTTTTGGCCATGCAGTGTACATGTTCAACTTTTTAGGTTTCTAGTGCTGAATTTTATTATTTTTGCAGGTGAAAACATACCAGCCTCAACGAGAACTGCAACTAATCCCACCACCTGAAGAACCTTGGGGCCATTGCGGAATTGATCTTGTGTGTGATTTGCCGTCAAACTCTTTTGGTTTTCATCACATACTTGTTGTTATGTTATCTTATATATGTTACAGGCCCGGCGGAAGCAACTTTTTATTGGTCCGGCCAAAAGCAAATTTGCATATGAAAATAAGCCATAATGGCATAAAATTGGTCCGGCTTTGGCCGGACCAGCCGGACCAGTTCCGCCGGCCCTGTGTTATCTCACAAAGTTTGTTGTTGCTCGTGCCATGATAACTAAGACAACTCGAGCGGTTTCAGAAAGATTACAGGATATCTACTTAACATTCGGTGTTCCCAAAGTAATCCAACATGATCAAGGACCTGAATTCACTAGCAAGGTAATTAACAACAATTGTATGAATTTTCACCAATTCTTACCGATTTCAGTTTAGTATTCATAACTGACTACGTTTTTTTAAAAATACACAATTATTTATAACAATTACAAATTTAAAATCAACCTTTGATCTATTTGAAATCATGTACCAAGGAATTGCGTTTATCTTCTAATAATATGGCAACTAATCATATTATTGTAGTTGTTTCTTAGGCTATGTACGTAGTACATTGTGATATCAAATGTAACGTCGCCATTTATTAAAGAGTTTTTATGCGGAAAATTGAGAAGAAAATTTGTGCATGTCTAAGAAAATGTTTGTGATTAATACTGGCATAACAGTTCCATAGACGCAAAAGTTATAGTTATTAAAGTTTGTTTTAGAATTATTTATTGATTCTAGGATTTCAAACACTTTCACGATCAAATGAAAGTCGATAATCCAAAGACAACCGCTTATCATCCACAATCTAATGGATTAGTTGAATCTCACAACAAAATCCTCAAAGCCTAAGTAGCTATGAATCACCATTATTATTATTATTATTATTATGTTATAGCATAGCCTACTCTAATAATGCCTCACAATAGAATAACCAAGGATGCGGTAATAGCCGAATGGATTAATACACGATTAGCCTAAATCTTTAATCATGTAGGATAGGCATTAAGAATATATTACCAGCATATATAAATATGGCATCAAAGTACATATATCCGCTGTCAAAATTTCGATTAGTCATCATATCATTGCGCAACAGGTCATTCTAAGGACAATTTTAGCGATTTTCTAAGCTGTTTTAACCCTATTTCTAAATGGTATTAAGGTGTGATTTTTGTGTAGAACCAAGATTAGTACAAGGTGATTTGAATAATTTAGAATTTTTCAATGGAATGCTGTTACATTCCTACGTTGCTATGGTAAAGCATTTTGATCAGTTTGAGCCATATCCTGCAAACTGTAAGAACTAGGTCTTCAAATTTGATTGTATTTGATTGGCAATTGGCTACTTCCTATTGGGTAATAATACAAATTTAACTTCTAAATTCACAGACTACAGAGTTATGCGACAATTTAGTGTTTTGGTCACATTCTTAAAATCAATCCATAACTCAAAACTCATTGAATTTAGAAGTTCAAGTTGTATTATCACCTAATAGGAAGTTGTCCATTGCCTATCAGACACGATCAATTTTGGAGCTCTAATCATTACAGTTTGCATGAAATGGCCCAAACTGAACAAAATGCTTTACCATAGCAATGCAGGAATGTATCAACATTCCATTGAAAATTTCTAAATTATTCAAATCACCTTGTACTAATCTTGGTTCTACACAAAAATCACATCTTGATACCATTTAGAAATAGGGTTAAAACAGCTTAGAAAATCGCTAAAATTGTCCTTAGAATGACCTGTTGCGCAATGATATGATGACTAATCGAAATTTTGACAATGGATATATGTACTTTGATAACATGTTTATATATGCTGGTAATACATTCTTAATGCCTATTCTACGTGCATGGTTAACGATTTTAGGCTAATCGTGTATTAATCCATTCGGCTACTACTTCATCTCTAGTCCAAGATTTTCAGTCTACTGTGGGGCATTATTAGAGTAGGCTATGGTTATAGTTAAATATAATGAATGCTGACTTATTCTAATTAAAATTAAGTAAAATCAACAAAATGATGAATGAAAGAGATATTAAATGGCCAGACAAACTTCAACCAGCCGTTTTTGCAGCCAATAAGCAATACAAAAGATCTACTGGTTATACCCCATTCAAACTCATGTTTGGCAGAAGTGCTGATCCTTTCAACCTACTGGAATTCATACCTGCTGCCTCTGAAGTTTCTCCAAGTAACGAAGATCACCTATCTGATGATGAACAAATGGTGATACAAATTTAGGATAGGATGTTTCCATATATAAATATAATTATAAGAATCCATTTTAAGAACCAATTTTTAGAATGCTTTTTACACTCCACATTTTAATATTTTAGACCACCAACCAAACACCAGTGGAGACGCAGGAGCAAATGATTACGAGCTACAAAATCAGGACAATGATTGAATCAATCAAGAGAGAGTATCTGCCATGAGTAATATTAAGAAAGAACATCCAAAAGAAAACATACGATCGTGAAGTAAAACGTAATAGGTGAGTTTCTCGATGATTTCTTCATGATACAACTGGAACTAATATTATCTATACTTACTTTTTCGATTTTTTCTACCATTCTTAAGATATGACGCAATCTACTTCGTATTTATTTTGGCTAATCTTAGTTTCCAAGATACATCACAGCTTTGATCAAATGAATTGTCACAGTCATATGATACCACACATATTGATTGCGAATATTTTGTTTGTCTAGATCTGAATTCGAAGAGGGTAATCTAATCTTAGTAAAGAAAAAAGCCCCTCATAGACGGGCTAGAAGTGTGCTTTCATATTCCTTGGATGATGACACACTACATGCTATCCCTAGAATTTGGATGCACACTTCTAGCCCGTCTTTGAGGGATTTTTACATCAATTAAAGTTTGTAGGATGAAAATTGTGGATGTAAATTTTGACTGTGTCATCATGATGACGTCAGCATAATTAATTAACATATTTTTATAGAGTCATCTATTGTGAACATTTATACAATATACGGTATGTTCATTTCTATTAACCATTCATCATTATTGCTGTGTCATCATGATGACTTAAGCATAGTTAATTAAGATAAATTTGTTGAGACATCTATATTGAACACTTTATTGAACAATTGATAATCTCAAACTATTAAATTTTGAGCTCTAATTAGCATTTATCATTAAAATTAGGCGATGATGTTGCGACAAAATCTTTAACCGCAAATTGCTCAGAGATCCTATGTCCGATGGATCTAGGCATGAAATAGGTTTTAGAGGGCCTCATCTTTCACCAGTATTACAAATCTCAAGTTTCTAGCTCTTCTAGTTTTTGTGCAATAAGCAAAAGAATGAAATCACAAAATACTACGTAATGATGATGATCTAGCATATATTGAAAATCGTATGAGGAGGTGCACATCTACATTTATATCTGCAGCTTTACAAAAAATTTCAGGGCGATATCTTTTAAACTCTGGTTTGTGCACCACTTACGGCCGGCCGACCGCACACCTGCAGTCATTTTAGTACTATGCTGCTATATTATTATATTGGATCATAGATCCAATATAATAATATAGGAAGCACACTAATAAAGATTGGATCAAAAGCATGTAAAACGTCATCCACTAGAAATGATAAAAACACATCTAGAGGTAAATATTCATTCTAAATTATTTTATAGTTACGAATTTTATTATTTGTAAATCAATTCTAGTCAAGAGGAGCAAACTATAATGACGGAGGAAGTATTAGCAAAAAAGCTCAACACTCTCAAACCCCAAGTTATATCAGCTATCCTGCACAACACATACCTATCTCCACTTCAATGAGCGTTTATAATCATAATAAGTTCATTTTTAATTAGCAAACAAACAAATACATTCGAAATAGATTCATAGCACAGTAACAATTAGACACGAATAATCATTATTGAAATGGTGAATTACATGAATTAAAATTAGTAAACTGAGGGATGTTATGAAGAGAAGATAATATTCTAAGATTAAGGAAGATCAAAACGTTGTTATTCCCTTGACATCACTTCTCATTCTTCATCCTTTATCCGGTCTTGTCACACCATTCCTAAGAAAGAGAAGAATTATTTACTTTTGAAGTTTAGAGTTGTCTGTTTTTGACATTAGAGCTTCTAATTCCTAAATTTTTAGCGAGGATACGGTTACACATGGTTTTTACAATTTTTATGAATATATCCCAACGTCATACATTCACAACAACACAATTCTCTCCCCAAGTATCAATCCATTTGTAATAACTATGATTAAAATTAATACTAGTAATTTAGTACGAGTTGAACCGGGATAAAACTGTTTTCGAAGAACTTTAGAGTTAGCAATTTGATGAAAGTTTTATGGATAATACTAGTAACGCAGTCGATAACAGCAATATATGGATACATAAGTGACCCCTGTCTAATAAATCTACGATAATTTTTATTGAGATCCTGCATCACTTGATACTTAGATCGTTTATCAGTTGTTAAATACGTTAGACTTTTGTATAAGAGAAAACTGCACACCCAGCCAAGTTATGTAGGTACTTAATTTGTGAATCATCAAATACAGGTCAGCAATATATTTTATTTCATTTGTAACAAAGTCAAAATCAAAATATATTAAATGCATTTCTCTATTAAAATCCCTGCAAAATATTCAAAAATTCTTTAAGAGCTATGACTACTGTTAATAGTAAAGTTGTTTCAGCTGTAAAAAGACCTTCAGTGAGGATGCGGGCAGGCGTTATATCATGACCATTATCTCATTATTTTATAATATAATCAATGCTGATAATTTGATATATAATTGGCTACAAACATTCAATTCACGCATTGAAGTCTCAATAACATCAATATATTTTGAAATGCTGGTATATCGACTGTATAACTCAATCTCTAACAATAAATCCTTGTACCTGAAATATAATGGGATGACTATATTCGGTAGCTAAATATTGATGCGGGCGAGGAGATGAAACACGGTCCAAATTAACAGTCCTATCACTAGGATTATTCGATTGTTGTTTAATCGAAAAAAATGTGAGATGATTGAATAATTGAAGTCGACGTGACTATCCAAAATTTGACAATAAGAATATTAAACCGTCGTTTGAACTAGATATCTGACAATATAAGCTGAAATGATGTTTTATTCAGTTTTAATGGATCATTTTGTATTCGAGCCTGTTAGTAGTAGTAAATATAGGTTTCTGAAAATTATCTTAATAACAAATAAAAATAGTTATTGGACACATGAGCTATCTAGGGGTTTCCTAGGTCGAGCGTCGAGGTCGCTAAGCTAAGAAAGAATATCTGAAAATGAACTAACTAAGAAGTTATCTGCCTATTCTTTGTTGTCAGTTATGCTCTTAGAGTAGGAAGGTTCCATCAGTTATCGTTTAGTGTGGTCCAAGATAGTCTCTTAGGCTTGGAATTTCATTCAGAAAGATGGTAGTCGGGGGGGTCGGGGAATATACTGGGTACTGAAGTTTTCTTTAGAGCTATTCTATCCAACTTTTCTTAGTCAGATTTTGAAACTTTCTTCTTCGCACCACTTGTCATTAAAATAAGATATTTTTTCTTCTTGGGTTCATTTTCTGTCATTACTCTTAATACAAGCGCGCTTCGCTTGCTTGCGCTGCGCGGCTGGCGGACACTTTGTGTCCGCCGGAGGCTCCCTTCGGTCTTTAGCCCTCAATTATATGAGTTTATTTTTTCAATTCCAATGATATCTACTAAGATACTTCTTTCTTCAATTCAATTATTCCGTGTTTAATGATTTCATCAGATCTGATTTACATTAACCCATAAGTGTAGCAATTATTCCTTTATTTGAGACGAATACTCCAACATTAGCTTCGAGTTTCCATTTAGATTCGATTGAGGTGAAAACTTGAGTATGCTACTATTTCATAGGCATCTAAAATCCGTACAGAATTATTTTTCATTAGAATGCCATACATTGTATCATTATATCATCTACTATGGTTGAAGAGCGACTTTCTAGTCTTGCTCTCATTTTTTGTAATAAGGACATCCGTGTAAACATTGAAAACGTCATCTCAAAGTTTGCCCATAGTAGTCCAAGAAGGTTAGAATTTTTTTTTTTAGTCATGTTCTTTTTATATTTCTAGTTGTATTTCAGTGCTTTCTTCACTACTAAAATGAGTATTGAAATCCGGTTTAACGCTTGTGATGAATTGGCGCGAAGCACAAAGTGGTAATCAGGTTACAGGAAGGAAATTCAAATCCCGTATGAGATTTGATAAGAATTGCTGTACATTGATATTTGACCACCTAAAGTTAAAAAAAAATTCTGGGGGGTTTCCCCCCTGACCCCCCATTACCTTCGCTCGCTCCGCTCGCTTTTGCCCCCCCCTGAGTCTAAACCCTGTATCCGCCCCTGGCCCCACAGCTGAAAAGATGTCGAGCATCCTGGTAACTATGCAGGACATGTGCCCGTCGTGGTCTCCAAGCCGTTCAGTTTTGATGAAGATCTTGATCACATCGACCATGTAATGGTACTGCACCCAGAGTGCAGGCATTCTTCCTCCCTCCGCAAGTCTTTTGAAAGTTTCTTCAAACTTCTGTTCGAAAACTGCAACTATTGGCTCCTTGTGTCTGGCTCCCATCTTCCCATCAACTACCTTCTCCATGAAGGTCTTCATCATACCAAGCTCCTCCTCAGTGAAGGCATGTTTCATGACGTACTGACAGATGGCTGTATCTATCAGGTGAGCGCGGGTCGCCTTGTCAAAACACCCTCCGTTTAGTATGTGGTCGCCATCGTACTACCTGGATAGATCAGCTGGATCAACTCTAAGAGTCCAGAATCATCCACGATATTGCCCAAGGACCCGAGGTAGGACTTTCGCAGGTGAAATCCACCCAACCTTAGGAGAGAGAATAGAAAAATGAAATTAATTATTATTATTACAGCATTCATTCAATTTTCAGACACGTAAAAACCTCATCTTGGAATGATGGGTAGGTTTGCCTGCTTTATGATATCCACAGCCTTGAGCCAGATGGGGAGGTCGAAGGTTACTATGGCGACTATGTCTCTGGAGAGTCGCGTGCACTCTTTGAGAGTGGTGAAGATAGTCCTGTAGTCATTAGGGTCACCTTCGATGACCGGGAGGAAGTGAACCTATGTCCCCTGCCTGGTGTCATTTGCATGGATTCTCTTCATCCCGCCATTCCAGTTGGAGTGCAGGAACTCGGGATCTTGGCCTTTGATCACCCAGCCTGCTGCCCAGAGCATGTGTCCAGGAGAGAGGAGTGGTTGGTCTTGTGCTACAGAGGAGGAAAGCTCAGCGAAAGGAAGAAATGTGATGGCGTTAATCCCTCTCTGTTTTCTGTTTATGAATGGAAGAATCTTCACTTCAGGGGCCTTCAGGATCTTACCCTCGTCGAGTGCATTTAACTTCACTCTGTTGACAGATACTGTCGCCTGATCTTATGCCAAAGGTGGCGCCTGACTGGTGACTTTAATCAAACCCATTGAATAGAAGGGCGTGTTCCCGTAAATAGAAGCAATGTTCAAATCTATATTGTCTCGAATAAACTGTGTGACTGCACATATTGAGCTTGTATCGCAACTTCCATGGAAACCACTTGATCATCACTCTGTATTTCACTTTGACCGGCTTTCGCAGCAACTGATAGATCCTCGAGTTCGACGTCGACCTCAACCTCATCATATATCTGATCATCAGTCTCTTTAATAATGGTAGCAAGAGTGCCAGAAGCATCAGAGATACCAACTCCATTCCTGTCATTGAGGAAGCAGTATTTGTAACGCTGTGTCTCTGCGTAAGACTCTGTATACCCCAACCAATGCAACTTGTTGATCATCCACTTTGACCTAAATCTATGATCCAGTTGTATGGCAAGCCCCATCTGATATGGCAATACCCCTGACCGAGGCGGATAGGCCTTCATGAAGTTTTGCCCCCAAATAGCTACTCTTTCATCTGTCTTCGCTAATGGTTTCAAGAACATCTGAAAACTCTCAGGAACAAGTGCTAGCTGACTGGGATGTCAGTCATACTGTGTGCAGTTGGATATAACTTTGGATCTAGATCTATAGTGGCGATGTCGTTGCAAATGAACTTCACTGCAGTCTTTATGATTTGAGTCTTCTCATCGCTAAACTGAACATTAGCATGAAGCTCTCGCAGAATGTTGCTGGTCTTATCTCTGAAACAGAGCACATCTTCCCTCCTCTCCTGTGATTTGAAGTATAGCGTGTCAAGATATTAATCTTGGAGCTTCTTCTTAAGTCACTTCTTCGAATATGTGTGGCTCTGATCTGTCGACTGATCAAACTCAACCAAACATTTTCAACCATTTTCACATCATTACACCTTCACGATCAAACATTTTCACATCATTACACCTTCAAAACTTTCAGCATGACTGGTTACCCCAAAAATACCACGACATATAATATCCACCGGAATCCCAAATCTGTAACCTCTTTTTTTGGTGAAACTCAAGCCCTTAAGTACTAAACTCACTGAAACACTTCTAATTAATATAGATATGTTATTTTATGCCCGATTGGTCCAAAGTTAATCATGTTAGTAGTTTAAAATGTGTAGAGTTCAAAAATCGCTCCAAATTTGATTTGTAATTTTAAATTTTAAAAACTTTTGATATGTAATGATGACGTCATAACACAGTGATGAGTCATCATTTTTGATGATAGTTACATCATATGTGAGGAATATTAATATACAGATTCAATTAAAATTTCTATCACTCAAAATCCCTGAGTTATGGTCGAAAAACTGAAAATTATAAAAAAGGTGACAATGACGTCATAATTCCATGAAGAGTCGAAATTTTCGTCTGAGCTCAGAACTTAGTGGAGCCATTGCCAAAAACCAAAAATCAGCTTTTTCCGCCTGGCAGTTTCTTCAATCAATTAGTTACATACACAGACTACGTTACTATAGACTATTCACTGAATTTGCCATGGATTATTTCAAGTCTAGTGCTCAGAAAAATCAAATCTATAATATACTCTCTAATATTTAATAACATGCTTTGAATCGTTCGATAAATTGAAAAACAAATAGATTTATAGCATTTTATCACACTACGCATCCCTGCTTACATAAATTAACTAATATTAGCTTAAAATCGTTAACAATGTAGAATAGGCATTAACAATGTAGAATAGGCATTAAGAATGTATTACCAGCATATATAAACATTGTATCAAAGTACATATATCCGTTGGAAAATTTTCGATTAGTCATCATATCATTCCGCAACAGGTAATTCTAAGGACAATTTTAGCGATTTTCTAAGCTGTTTTAACTCTATTTCTAAATGGTATTAAGGTGTGATTTTTGTGTAAAACCAAGATTATACAAGGTGATTTGAATAATTTAGAAATTTTCAATGAAATGTTGTTGCATTCCTACGTTGCTATGGTAAAGCATTTTGGTCAGTTTGGGCCATTTCATGCAAACTGCAATGATTAGAGCTCCAAAAAAAAGATATGCAATAGACTACTTCCTATTAGGTGATAATACAACTTGAACTTCTAAATTCAACGAGTTTTGAGTTATGGGTTGATTTTAAGAATGTGACCAAAACACTAAATTGTCGCATAACTCTGTAGTCTGTGAATTTAGAAGTTAAATTTGTATTATTACCTAATAGGAAGTAGCCAAGTGCCTATCAAATACGATCAAATTTGAAGACCTAGGTCTCACAGTTTGCAGGATATGACTATCTTATTTCTACACAAAAACTCTACCTTAATAACATTTAGAAGTATGCTTAAAACAGCTTAGAAAATTGCCAAAATCCTCCATAAAATGAACTGTTGCGCAATGATATGATGACTAATCGAAATTTTGACAACGGATATATGTACTTTGATGCCATGTTTATATATGCTGGTAATACATTCTTAATGCCTATCCGACATGATTAACTATTTTAGGCTAATCGTGTATTAATCCATTCGGCTATTACCGCATCCTTGGTTATTTACTGTGAGGCATTATTAGAGTAGGCATTTGGTCTGTCCTAAGGCTATAATTGATATCGCACGAAAAAACACCAAATTTGTCAATTTTCAAAAAATTTTTGATGTTTAATGAACACGTCATAATAGAGTGATGAGTCATAAAAATAAAAAAATCCCATATAAAGTTTCTTTTGGACCTATGAAGTGGCAAATATGATCGACTAACTATGATTCGATTTTGGAAGCATTTTTTTCCTTGGCATGTGCTAAAAATTATTTTGAGTGGCCGGGGTTTACCATACCTTTTTCGTTTATATTGTCTCGAATTACTTACTAACAAAATATCCACAATTTTTGACGACTAATTTTATCCTATTGGGAGTACAGCCAAGTTTTCAAGCAAGGTAGGTTGAACTTTCGTTCATACCTTTTAAGGTTGGCCTTTCCTATGGGCATTTTGTTATTTATCAAAAATTTGCCAAACGCCCTTTTTAATCATTTTAGGATCACTAAAGGGGTTCTAAACATTAATTTTGATTTTTAGAATTTCAATGCTAATATTTCGCCACTTAGAGCCACTTGTACCACCTGGTGTCGCCTAAAAAAGGGCACATTTTTGTCTCATATCCATAACTTCCTTGTACCATATCAGATCATCATTTTAATGCGAAATTCGTGCTCAGCACTAAATTCCCAGCAATTTGATATATATATTGAACATATTTGAAGAAATTCTTTGGCTGCGGATTCCTAGCAACCGCCAGGAATGTGGAAAATTCCTGGCCGTTGCTATGCATGGACATCCAAAAGATTCTCTAAATATTGTCAATATATATATATCAAATTCCTGGAAATTTAGTGCTCAGCACGAATTGTCATGGTTCAAAGAAGTTATTGATCTCGGATTCCGGCGGACACTATCGAATGTGGTTATTTTTTGGTGTCCAGTCAGTACTGACCAGTTTTACACTTTTGATGGAGAAAAATTTGATATACCATATTTTGAAGTCAAGTACTGCCATAAGTTGTCGAATAAGGATATTTGCATGTTATTTAATATTCCAAAGCAGTTAAAACTAATGGATTTTGAGGGACATATATAAATATTTTCTAAATCCTATTTTCTGAGACTTTTTTTTCAGCAATTATAAAGGTGATAACTTTTTGTTAATTCAACATAGGGGCAAAAACTCAACGGTTTCTGATAGATCTCGAAGAGTGAACATAATGAACAGACAGATTTTTGATAATACAAATAAAAAGAGAATTATAAAATAAAAATAGTGTCAAAATTACTAAAAATATAATTCCTCGGGTGTTTTGGTTGCAATTTTTAACAATTTTCAAAATTTCAAAAATATGTCTGTTTATTAGTTAGATCATCGATTTATGAATGAATTTGAAAAGTTTCTAAAGGATTGTAAGCATATTGTGTCCGATTTCTTTCTTATAAAATGACCAAATTTTTATAAAAATTTTTTATCTGTTGCAATATTTTAATTATTAATGCAGTTTTGCGGATAACTCTGCGATTCAAATCTGCACTGAAAAATTAAATGAATCGGTTTAAAAAGTCAAAAGTTAGCTATTATAGGAAAGGTCAACCTTAAAGGTTAGAAATAATATCTTCGGTCCTCATTTTATCCAATTGTTCATACAAAATTTCCCAGAAATCTTGGCCAAAATAGTTATGTGCAACAAAAATAAATATGGTCAATGCCTCAATATATTTATCAAATCGCTGGAAATTTAGTGATCTCGAATGTCAGTATAAAAACTAGATTCGAGTATATTATGAAAAATATAATTATTTAACACAGTTCAAAATTTTTGAAGTTCCATTTTGGCTGTGGACGAAAAGATTCGGATCAGTTTGTTATTGGAGATCCTCAGTTAGTTTACAACCAATAGTATCGCTTACAAAACCGGAAAATGGACTTTAGATGCATAGTCTATCGCTTTTTTATCCTAGTAGGATATATATGCTATATCTTCATCTGTTAAAGCCCAACTCATCTCAGTCACATTCATCGCCACTTTTTACCAAATAATCAATGTTTCGACGATTTCAAATGAATCGCAGGAGAGTCCGTGATTCTTGAAAGAATCTTTGCTTCTATACGATTAGTTCTTTCGGTCTAAGGTTGATTCTCTTCCTGATCTCTGAATGTAATTCTGAAACATAAGTATTAGAAAAAATACTATCTATAATATAGAATGTTTCAAAGAATTTCGAGTATCTAGGATAATTACCATTTCAGCATTCTTACTTTCCTCATTCTGTAATTGGAAATACTTGTATATATTGAGATTTTTGAAAAGGGTACTTGAATTATTTTTGATTTATATAGACTGAGGAACATGTGCAATACATACGTCTGTTTTCAATTGCTTTGTCTCAGAGTAATCAAATGTTTTCTCACACTGCTTCACCTACATAATTCGATATGATAAATCATTAGACAGTATAATATTCGATTTGTATCAAAAATTTGCATACCCTGATTATTTTTAAAACGTTTATTTTCCCTTACCATGACAGTTTCGATATTCACCTTCACCAGTTTCGATATTCAGACAGTTTCGATATTCACCTTTTTCACTAGAAACGGACCCTGCCATAAATCATGAAGTTTGGATCTTTGGTGTTCAGATATAGTTTATCTCCGAGTGTGATGTACTTAATCGCCGTTTTCGGCAAGACTCGCCTGGCATTTGTATCAGTCCTCCCAGAATATGATTTGTGCAGTAGATATTGAAGAATTGATTGATATTTTGAAGTCTCCATGTGAAGTTAAAAATTACAGAATTATTTTATATTTATTTTTTTAGTTATTAAATCAATCCTATTAACGAAGAGAGATGGAAGCTAATTCAGTATTGGATGAAGCCTTACTAATCTGATACCAAAAAGCGTTGCATAATTTAAGGAATACCATTTGTACTAAAAAAATGATAATTAGTACAAATGGTCCTCCGGACCGTTTATCCGGGGTACAATTTAAACCGGAACGCCACCGTTATCGCTCGGTTTTCGAATTCCCTTCATTTGGATGAGTCAGTGGATGTAGATGAGGATATAGAGAACCCGAAGAGCACCCGTCAACCTAGCCAGGTCAACATCCACTATTTATTTGGAGTGTACTGTACATCGATGAGCTAGAAAGACCTTAATGCGTTTTCCCGATACTTTCCTGTACCGGCTCACACTTTTGGAAAGCTACTTGCCATCGCTGAGAAATCTATGCTACAGGCTGCTTCAGAATTCCGCGATCAAATTAATTCTCCATTGTGCGATCCTCAAACCATTTTAATGAAAATCGATGTATCCTTACTATTAAAACTCGATTATTGTATATATATATATATATATACACTGGCGGTCATAAATAATTACTCACTTTGCTATATATAGAATTTAGCATAGATCTAAGCTTTAACTTCCAAAATCAAGTATGATCTTATTATTCAACCATTATATTGATACAGTATCAACTAATAACCGTAATAATCAAGTTGAAATTAGAAACTCAGATTTATATAACCAACTTGAATTCTGATCTCGGATTGAACAAATTTCTATTTTTAGTCAAAAATGTCTATTTATAAGCGAAGAATCGCCATAGAAAACCGAGGAAAGATTGTTGCACTAGATCAGGAAGGTTATTCTCAGAGACAAATAGCTGATCGAGTTGAGTGTTGCCAAAAAAGCGTGTCTCTTATCCTCAAGAAGGAAAAAACGAATGGTAGCCTAGGCCAATTCCATCAAGGGCTAGAAAAACGACCCGACGAGAAGACAGTCTACTAGTGCGGAAGAGCAAAGCAGATCGATTTAAGACTGCTCCTCAGATAAGAAATGAAATAAGGCGTGAACATGGAATAGATATTTCCATTTCTACCACCCAGAGGAGGTTGCGCGAGGTTGGACTTATCGGAAGCAAGCCTAGGAGAAAACCGAGATTGACCGTCAAACACAAGAAGGCTCGTATAGCCTATGCTAGAGCTCATCGAGATTGGACTCCTGCACGATGGGCACGGGTTATTTTTAGCGACGAGTCAAGATTCTTGTTGTATAGAAGTGATGGTCGGGTATATGTGCGACGAATGCCTGGAGAAGAAGTTCGTGAGACCTGCGTTCAAACTACAGTGAAACATGGGGGCGGTGGCATCATGGTATGGGGATGTATGACTGCAAATGGAATAGGATTACTCTGTGATGTTAAGGGGAGTTTGAATGGCAGATCCTACATCGATATTTTGGATAATAACCTTATTCCATCAATTCATTTATATGCTTTAACCAACAACTGCCAGTTCCAGCAGGATAATGCCCCTAGTCACAGGTCTTCCCTTGTCAAAGAATGGTTTGAGTCCAATGGGATCGATGTGATGGATTGGCCAGCACAATGTCCCGATCTGAATCCTATCGAGAATCTCTGGGATCACATTGGAACGACTATACACGAATACAACCCTACAAATCATAAGGAACTTCTCTCAGCAATTCATGAAGCTTGGAATGGCATAACCATAGAAAGACTCTCCAAGCTGTATGACAGCATGCCTCGAAGGTGTGCAGCAGTTATTAAAGCTAAGGGGGGCCCTACTAGGTATTAGCATCGTATTTGATATAATAATAGTTAGTTAGTAGTTATAAATAAACCGTACATGGTAATTATCTTACGAAAAAGATGAAATATTCAAGTGAGTAATTATTTATGACCGCCAGTGTATATATATATATATATATATATATATATATATGTAACGAATTGATTGGAGAAACTGCCGGGCGCAGAAGGCTGATTTTGGCATGTGGGAGTCTTTTGGCTATGGCTCCAGTAAGTTCTAAGTTCAGAGCAAAATGTCGACTCATCATGGAATTATGACGTCATTGTCTAATTTTTAAATGTTAAGCAACACAGTTATTCGGGCATAACTCAGACATTATAGGAGATAGAAGGCTGAAATTTTAAGAGAATCTGTATACTAACAGACCTCACATATGATGCGACTTTCATCAAAAAATGATGACTCATCACTTTGTTATGACGTCATCATTACGCATCAAAAATTTTAAAATTGACAAATTTGGTGATTTTTCGAGTGAAATCGGTTTTAACACTAAGATGGACATATTTAGAGATGTTATCTCCTTTATAATTAACCAATGTCACCTCCAGGCGACCGAAGGGAGCCTCCGGCGGACACGAAGTGTCTGCCAGCCTCGCAGCGCAAGCAAGCGAAGCGCGCTTGTAATTAATGAAACGATCATTATATAATGTACGAAGCATATACCAGTATAATCAAGCCATTTTCAGAAATACAAAATTGACTGGTTCAACCAATCCCTAGTCCAAGTCCACCTATCAGCACCATTGTCTTCATGTTTTAGAATGATGTGGGGTAGGAAATGCTGAAAATCTTGGAAAGAGTATTTAAGCTTATACAGTGAGTAATTTGGTGAGAAGAAAACGAATCTTAAGCCTGATATAGTAGTGTATCTGTCACTGATTAAATATTTATAACTTCATAAATAAATATATTAGTACATAGTAGGGTGCTCCAATAAATTCCAAAGTTTGAATCTTATGATGCACACTCTTCAAATAGTTTACTTTGATCAACTAAGTATTCACCATAAAATTTTCATGCAATTTGGAGATGGTTTAGTGGTGCCGCAAGGTAGCCTCCCCCTCGTGCTAATTTATAATGGGATATGTCCGAGTTGAAGCCAGAAGTTGTAAAAAGCGTACTTCTGACATTTAAATAAACTAGTAGCTTGATTTTTGTAATATTTGAGGGTGGTTTTATATCAGCTAATAATACATTTTAATAACCTAAAATCTACCGGTTCCGAGATATTTGTGAAAACAGCTGGAACCATTAATAATTTCAAGTATGAAGGCTGATCCCAACTGTTTTCACCAATATCTCGGAACCGGTAGATTTTAGGTTATTAAAATGTATTATTAGCTGATATAAAACCACCCTCAAATATCACAAAAATCAAGCTACTAATATAATCAAATGTCAGAAGTAGGCTTTTTACAACTTCTGGCCTCAACCCGGACATATCCCATTATAAAATAGCACGAGGGGGAGGCTACCTTGCGCAACCACTAAACCATCTCCAAATTGCATGAAAATTTTATGGTGAATACTTAGTGATCAAGGTAAACCATTTGAAGAGTGTGCATTATAAGATTCAAACTTTGGAATTTTTGGAGCACCCTAGTACATAGCCTTCTCAATATAAGGCCTGTTATCAACCTCTCTCTACGACCTGTATCAAAATATTAAATAACATGCAAACATCCTCATTCAACAACTAATAGCAGTACTTAACTTCAAATATGGGATATCGAAAATTTTCACATCATGATACCTTCAAGTGTGAAAAAGTTGTCAGTTTGACTGTGAACTCAAAAATGTCCACGTCCGCTAGCATCTGCCGGAATCCCATATCTATATCTTCATTTAACGATGCCATATCATTATTTTAATACTGGACTAGTTCCCAGCATTGAATTTCCAGCGATTTGATATATACAATGACCATATTTGAGGAATCTTTTGTCTGCCTGTTCCTAGCAACGGAATGTGCTAAATTCCTGGCCGTTCCTAGGCAAGGTTCACCAAAAAAATTCCAAATATCAATATACAGTAGAACGTCGGTTATCCGAACCCCTTGGTTGACCAAACTAAAATATACTAAATTAATAAATGATGCATCCTTGAGTTGAGAATTGAAAGTAGTACACTGCCGTCATTTTATATACTATTGGTCATACTATCATAGATCAATATGTATTTTATCCATATTCATCATTTTGAGTACTTGGTGCTGTTGCGTGAGATTTTGAGGCATTGTATATACGGACCAAGGTTGTACATGAACCGTGAAATTTTGAGACACAGTAATATTTTGAGGCTGGGAGAAATCATGTTCTAAGATTGTTTATTTATTTAATGACGATATCAGGACGGTAATTTCATCGTAATATTCTGAGGTTTAACATACAAAATGATAAAGACTATGTATCTTTTTACTTCTATCAAGTAAGTCAAAGAGTCTAATATTTCTATTTATATATAAAGCAATTGCTATATTATCCTCTTATAAAATTCTTGCAAATAATATTATTCAATCGTGCTTTATTATTAATCGAACAAGAAGAATACAGTGCCATTATAAACTTTCTCAATAATGACATTTATCCAGCTGCAGCATCTCAAAACTCAAAAATGAAATGGAATTTCAAAAGAAAAGCTTCATCCTATTTCGTTGGTGAATCACAGAAACTCTATAAGGTTGGTAATAAGCAATACGCTAAAAATGTTTTATTTCGACGGTCTCCAGAAGAGGGTACTCACTAATTAAGGTTTTGCTTAAACTCAAACTTTAATTAAGAAAAGACTTAGTTCTAGCTAAACTTAATCCTAAACTTAAGGATACCGCCCTCGAAAAACCTTGCCTGGCGTAAAAAAAGGCAACTTTTTTATTGCTAATTTCATTGTATTACTGAGCGGTCTACCATCTGATAGCACTAGTTGGAAGGTATTTATTTTGATTTTTATGAGTTAACCCCATAAAATTACTAAAAATTGAAAAATTATTTGAGGTTTTTGACTCATTTTTGATAATTTTTTAATTATATGCACCTTAAGGTTGGTGTTTCCCATGCAAACTTGTTATTTATTATAAATGTGCCCAAATTGCTTTTTTATCATTTTTAGATCCTTATAGGGGTTCTAAAAAATAATCCCGATTTTTATAACTCCAGCCCCAATATTTCGCCACTTGAGCCACTTGTAACACCTAGTGTCGCTCTAAAAACGACACATTTTAAATGCGAAATATCTCACAGCTATAACTTCTTTTAACAGTGCCAGATCATCTTTTTAATGCGGAATTCATGCTCAGAACGAGATTTCCAGCAATTTGATATATATATTGGCCATATTTGGAAACATTTTTGTTTGGCCGTGCCTAGCAACGGCCAGGAATTTTTTCACTTTCCTGACCGTTGCTAGGAAAAGGCAACCAAAAATATTTCCAAATATGGTCAATATATATATCAAATTGCTGGAAATATAGTGCTGAGTACGAATTCAGTATTCAATTAACGACCTGGCATAGTCAAATAAAGTTATAGGTATGGGATTTCGGCGGAAACTATCGGACATGGTCATTTTTGGGCCCCCAGTGATAACTGTCAACTTTTTCACACTTTTGAAAGTGACATGATGTTAAAATATTTGATATGTCATATTTTGAAGTTAAGTATTACTATAAGTTGTTGATCTAGGATGTTTTGATGTTATTTATTATCAGAATACAGTAAAAACAAATGGAAATCAAGCCTTTCCGAAGAAAATTGCTTTGTAGCCAGTTTTAGCACTTAAAAAAATCAATTTTACAAAGGAGGAATCTCTAGTTACAAAGTTCGTAGAGTTAAAAACTCGACGGTTTTAGAAAGATCTCGTCACGTAGAACAAAATGATAGAGACAGATTTTTGATATTCTACTTTAGAAAAAAGTTAAAATATTTTTCCTTACGAAAATCTGCCTCTAAATTTTGTATAAACGAAATTTGGAAGAAAAAATTATTTGGGTTAAAATTGAAAATTCTATTCCTATTATTTTCTTTATTCAACCATTTTGTGCAAGAATAATTGAGTAAAATAGGCATAAGGCATTAAAGTTTCCTTGAATGTCTTCTATAAATTAGGTCATTTGGGAAAAAAATAATTTTTCTCTTACTTCTTGGGCTCCCGAAAAGTGTATTTTTGTAGATAACTCATCGAGAATAGTTTCCACCAAAAATTTCAGGATAAAATAATGAAAACTTTTAAAGTTAGTTCTGGAAGGAAACACCAACCTTAACAATGTTATGGCACCTTTAGAGATAATATAACACAAAGATTTAGATGAATGGTCAGATGAAATCCAAACAAAATAGCTCTATAAGGGAGTTCATTTATTTAATGCTCGGGAAATCGCATGTTTGATATCAGATATTTAGCGATCACTGGATCAGAAATAAAATTCTGATCGTTTCAAAAAAAAGTTGTTCGGATCCGACCATTTGTTCTTGAGATATCGCTTATTATAGGTAAAGTTCTGGCTTAATATCTCTCTATGGTCCCGAAAGAGGCCGATGTCATATCTTAAAAACTATTGAAGATATATAATCAATTATATTTTTAAATAAAAGGATATATGCAAAAATATATAGGTTCCTCAAACATTCTTTTGTCAAAAAATAGATAATTCTTGACTTATCATTGATTTAATTTTGATGCAAATTCTATGGAGAACTTTGAATATATTAGAAAATGGCGAATCTAATCATTAAATATGTATCCAAATGTGGCTATTATACTAAATAATGAATACAATTGTCGTTAATAAATGTGTACAGAAAAATTGGAGAACTTTTGTTAATTATTTTGAAAGTTCTGGCCTTGGACCTCGCAGATTCGGTCAAAATCCTCCATTTAGGGTGCAAAAAGAGATATCTCTATCTCTGTAAATATAAGCTCAAATTCTTAGTTCTCACTTCCTAATATAATTTTATGGCACATATATGATTCATTGATAATAATTGCACTACATCCTATGGAATGTAAGTTTTAAATTTTTGTCATATGATGACGTAGCATTTTTGAAAATCCTAACTTGGAAACTAAAAGTCGTAGACTTTCGCTCTAATTTCCTAATATACTTTTTGGAAGCTCTTTATTCATTCTAAACTGATGGATTATACTTCGTAGTGCCTGGAATATGAATTATAATTTACAATTATCTCAAAATATTCGGGTTATGGGCCTCAAGGAAATTTGTGGATTTTCAGGGTACTCTTGCTAATTTTTGTAAATATTTGGTTCGAATATACCTAAATTAGCAGTATAAATGCGAATAAATGTCTGTAAATGCTTTTGTTCATTATTAATAACTCATTTTACATTCTTCTTAACATCTAAACTTCAAATCTCCATATCTCGGGACTTTCAAATTTCAATATTGACCGTCTTTACAGAATTTTAACTCAAAATTGGTTTGAGATAGAGGTTTGAAAATTTCAAGAGTTGTTCCAAATTATTAGGCGATGAACGTAGGACCACTTTATTTTCGATATCTTATAACTTGGTGATTTTATTCCTGATTCCCCAAAAAACAGACATTTTTCGTCGTGTTTGGCCTTTTTTTCGGACACCGATAAAATTTACAATTTTTGTCATTTTAACTTTCTTTTGGTCCTATGTAGTTGCAAATATAGTAGACTATCTATGATTCGATTTTGGAAGCATTTGATTCCTTGGTATATCCTAAACCAGCGCTGTCCAACAGGCGGCCCGCGGCCTTGCTTTGTGCGGCCCGCGTTGCCTGCTTCATTCTCCGCCTTTTTACCCACTTTTAGACAAATTCTCCAAATTTTTCCATATCATGCATCTCGTTTTCTCGTTGGTAGGGACATATGGCTGATAGACCATGGTCCTACCAATTCTTTTCAATAGATATCAGCTTCTATTGTTCACGATACAAATTGTCCAAATTGCCTCTATCCATACCCATCCCGAGTGCACGCCCTTGTATTGCGGCCCGCCACTAAATGGTGTGAAGTAGTTGCGGCCCGAAGTAAATATAGTCGGACAGCCCTGTCCTAAACAATTCCTTGAGTGTCGGATTACTACCATTAAGATGTGCTAACGAAAAACGAAAAAAACAGACTTTGAGACAATGTATCTCAAAAACTAGAAACGAGAATCAAAAACTGTTTGGAATGTGCAAGTATTTTTTGACGGAGATACCTGCCCACGCTTAACATCTCTTATAACTCTGTAAGCCAAATCATATGTTTTTTCGAGGGTGGTATCCTTAAACAAATAAGAAACATCGATTTATTAATTATGTCCACTTATATAATAGAGATAAATGCGAAAAATTTTATACAAAGTATACAGTATACATTGCAAAATGTTTTTCTTATTGATTGAACCATTGATATGCTTATTAATCAATGATACTGAAATTTGTTGCATTTGTGTGATGTAACCGAATGACGGTAAATATTTCTCTTTTTCACGTAACTAAATATTTCGCAACTTCGTTGTTAGCACAGACAAATCTCAACTTACGTATATCGAAACTATGTCGTAACTAGACCATAATCACAAACAAACCTGATTGCAATAATTACTTTGACATGAATAAATTACCGCAGCATTATGTAAATAATGAAACACAGTTGACCTGATTCAAATTATTTTAAAAGGTAAAATATGGGTCTATTTGCATTCATACTTAGTTTGGGATATTTTAAATCAAAATACATTTTTGCAAGGTCATGGCATTAGTTATTTAAATTGCAATAATATTATTAAAAGTACCGATTTAAGTACGTATGTGCGAACTAAACTTAACTCAAGTTTTTTGAGCCTGAATAAAAATAAGCAAACTAAAAATTTGTTTTAACAGTTCGAAACTAAGTATACCAGACTAAACTTCAAATATATTTAAGAAGATTAATGAAGAATAATAATAGTACATAATAATAAGCGAAGATTCCATTCTGATATGTTCAAGTGCGCTGTATCTTATATATTAAAATGCTAGGATTTTTTTTTTCAATATGTGTTTGTCCGAATTGATTGAAGAATTGGGAAGTCATAGAGATGTGAAAATTGGGATATAGGTGTCAAATGATATGCCTACGGTTAAGTTCTAAGATCTAAGCGAAATTTTCACATCTCTGCAAAAAAATGGAAAACAATTTTTCACACCTTTTATACACAAAATAAGTGACTACACTATCACAATAGAAACCATTGTACGACACTACAATAGATCGTCATTGTTATTAATACTTCAAAGCCACAACTTATGTTTGATATCTTAAATGTATTATAGTGTATGGCAATTAAATAATTATGTGCATATTTTCACACCTTTATATACATATTTTCACACGATTTGATGAATTTTGAAAAATATGCTAGAGACTAGCTTCCAACGGGTGACATGGTGTTTCTAGGGGTGTAGATTTCGAATATTACATTTTCGAGTAAATTTGATGATCAATTTGTTTACTTTTGTTTACATTAGATACATAAAGTAAACTTGCTTTCAACGGTTGACATAGGGTTTTCAGGGGTGTAGATTTCGAATATTATATTTTCGGATCCATATGAGAAATTATTCATCGACCTTTGTTTACAATATTTTTATAAAGGAAAAAAAATCTAAAATATGTTATATTGAGTGACTCCAGGCACCCGCAGGGTGACTCTGCGGACATTGCGTGTCCGCAAGCCGCGCAGCGCAAGCAAGCGAAGCGTGCTTGTAATTAATTAAGGAGCATATCCGTGAATTCATTTGTTTAATATTGAGAGTAATTGTTGATGGGAAGGAGAATGACGTGGAGATATCTACAACTGGTGAGACTGCAGGAATTTTGGAAAAGTTCCATGATCTAGTGGGTCATCCCGGAATCTACCTACAATTCGATATTGCATTTTATTTGGAAGAGAATGAATACAGATGTCATCGAATATGTAAGTACGCTGATACTTAGAATTAAACTAAAATATTTCTTCTTTTTATTCAATTACACATGAACTAGCATTGATAATATTGGATCAAGTTAATAAGGCTGTATATATTACATACTCTACAAAAATATGACATATTTTACACAAAATATCAATTCTATATTAACTAAGGTAAGAACCTGTGAGATATATCAACAAACCGCCACACTACCACCACAACGTCAAAAGAAACTGCACTCCATTCCACCCACTGATCGACCTTTGTTGCATATAGGGATGGACCTTATATGTGATCTACCCATCACTATAAATGATTATCGATATATTCTAGTAACGGTGTTACCTTTGCAAATACGTCATTGCTCGGGCACAAACGAAAACATCAGAAGAGGTTATACAGAAATTAGAAGACTTATACCTTGACGTTGGAATCTCTAAAATAATCCAACATGATCAGGGAAAGAGTTTGCCTGCAGTGTTTATTAATTAGTAGATGTTATGTTGAATAGCATTGATTATATTTTTCTGAATTATAGATTTTTTCAGGAATTCAATCAGGAGCTGGGAATCGAAAACCGCTGCACTCGTGCGTACCGTACCCAGTCCAATAATCTCGTTGAAGCCCATAACAATATTCTCAAAACATAAATTTATTTACAAATTAAAAAATCCACATTAAGAAATTATTATAAATACAGTGTCCGCTAAAGTGTCCGCCAGCCGTTCAGCGCTTCGCTTACTTGCGCTGAACGGCTGGCGGACACTTTGTTTCCGCTAGAGGCGTCCTTTGGGCGCCTGGGGTCAAATTGATTAATATAAAGGGAGATAACATCCCAAAATACGCCTATCCTACTGCTATAATCGATATCACACGAAATTTGTCAATTTTTAAAATTTTGATGAGTAATGATGACGTTATAACAGAGTGATGAGTCATCAATTTTTAATGAGAATTGTATCATATGTGAGATATATTAATATACACATTCTATTAAAATTTCAGCCATATCACTTAAAATGACTGAGTTATGGTCGAAAAACTGAAATTTCTAATTATAAAATGGTAGCAATGAAGTTATAATTCCATTCGACATTTTCGTCTGAACTCATAACTTACTGGAGCCATAGCCAAAAGACTCCCACATGCCAAAAATCAGCTTTCTACGCCTGGTAGTTTCTTCAATCAATTTGCTATATAGAACTCCTCAAATATCTGCATTAAAGCAATACAAACAGCAAAAAATGGCTTTAGTGGTGAGATATTCTACAATCATTCATAACGAACAATTTTGGTGTAGCCAAATCCAAGTTGCTTCTTCTGTGTGCTATAATATTCAAAGATACATCATAGCCTACTCTAATAATGCCTCACAGTAGACTGAAAATTATGGACTAGGGATGAAGTAATAGCCGAATAGATTACACGATTAACCTGAAATCGTTAATCGTTAATCATGCAGAATAGGCATTAAGAATGTATTACAAGCATATATAAACATGGTATCGAAGTACATGTATCCATTGGAAAGATTTCGATTAGTCTAGTCTTTTAAACCTTTCTAAATGGTATTAAGGCGTGATTCTTGTGTAGAACCAAGATTGGTACGAGTTGATTTAAAAATTAAGAATTTTTCAATGGATTGTTGTTACATTCCTACGTTGCTATGGTAAAGCATTTTGATCAGTTTGAGCTATATCCTGCAAACAGTAAGAACTAGGTCTTCAAATTTGATCGTGTTTGATAGGTAATGGATTACCTCATATTAGGTGATAATACAACTTGAACTTCTAAATTCAACGAGTTTTGAGTTATGGGTTGATTTTAAGAATGTGACCAAAACACTAAATTGTCGCATAACTCTATAGTCTGTGAATTTAGAAGTATAAATTTTATTATTACCTAATAGGAAGAAGTTAATTGGCTATCAAATACGATCAAATTTGAAGACCTAGTTCTCAAAGTTTGCAGGATATGGCTCAAACTGATCAAAACCCTTTACCATAGCAACGTAGGAATGCAAAAACATTCCATTGAAAAATTCTAAATTTTTAAATCAACTCGTACCAATCTTGGTTCTACACAAAAATCGCACCTTAATACCATTTAGAAGTAAGCTTAAAATAGCTTAGAAAATTGCCAAAATCGTGCTTAAAATGACCTTTTGCGAAATGATATGATGACTAATCGAAATTTTGACAACGGATATATGTACTTCTAAGTTGACTAATTCATTGAAATATGGTAAAGAATTATGAATTATTCAAAATCTCACACATTAGTGCAGATTATATGCCCAAAAGTGGTTAAAAGGTTGCTCATGTTATATACCTCTAACATTGCTCAGTCCCTAAGCGAAATATCAAATATTTTTTTAATTATTTTAGTTTCAAATTTTGAGTAATTCATTGATAATTCATGAATTAGTCAACTTAGATGTACTTTGATTCCGTGTTTATATATGCTAGTAATACATTCTTAATGCCTATCCTACATGGATAACGATTTTAGGCTAATCGTGTATTAATCCATTCGGCTATTACCGCATCCTTGGTTGTTTTACTGTGAGGCATTATTAGAGTAGGCTATGGATACATGTATTAGTAAATACATATCTTTAGAATAAGCAAGTCTTTGGATTTTTCAGCCTATCGATAATGCTGCATCTCAATAACCCAAGTGTTAGTTAATTTGACAAAATATTGTAGCTAACACCCATGTATTGTATTTTGCGAATTGAATACCTTATTTTTAGATCAATCAAATTTATAAGTAATTTATAAGTTCTATTGCAACTTTAGTATTTAGGCTTATTTTGTGTTCAGGTTATCATAGCACAGCATGAATGAGATGGAATATTCTTGACGCCTTTACACAAACAATTACATGATATGCTCCACAGATATGTCCCTAACACCCTTCTCTTTGATTTTCTCAAGAACTCAAACGAAGTTACAATGGTATGAATTACTCATATAGTAGTACTGCTGTTTTTATACAATACCCAATTCACGATTTCAAGTTAAGGATACCGCCCTCGAAAAACATCGCAAAACATTAAAAAAAATTGTGGAATTTTTTATTGTCAATTCCATCGGATTATTGAGTAGTCTACCATCTAATCGTACTTGTTGGACGGTATTTATTTTGATATTCTAGAACTGGGCACCTAAAGCTCAGGCGTACTAAAAATCGGAAAGTTATTCGTGATTTTGCGGCGCATTCATCAATTATTTTCTAACTTATCTGATATTTTTTCAATTATACGAACCTCAAAATGGTTTTGGCCCCTTTAAATATTATAAAACAGATGAATATAGAAAAAGAGGCACCTGAAATCCAATCAAAAATATCTTTATGAGGGACTTCATTTCTAAAATGCTCGGGAAATGGCCGTTGTGATATTAGCAATTGTGTATAGAAAAAAATTCTGAACATTTTAAAAAAAAGTTTGATCAGATCGGACCATTATTTCGTAAGTTATAGTATATTGTAGGTAAAGTTCGGACATCAAACCACTCTATGGCCCCCAAAGTGCTCGATGTCAATGCTTAAAAACTATTGAAGATATATAATCAATAATAATCTTAAATGAAAGGATATATATGATAATATATAGGTTCCTCAAACATCTCTTTGTCAAAAAGTAAATATTTCTTGAGTAATCATCGTTTTTGTTGTAATACAAATTCTATGGAGAACTTTGAATATATTAGAAAATGGTGAATCTTGTCATGAAATAAGTTCCCAAAGTAGCTATTATACTCAAAAAACAATGCAATAGTCACTAGCAATGTATACAGAAACTTTGAAGCACCCAACAAGATTATTTTGGAAGTTCAAAGCATTTATCTCCAAATTTCGGTCAAAGCCCCCCCATTTATGGTCCAAAAACATATTCCTCCATATCTCGGGAAATATACACCAAAATTCTTAACTCTCAATTCCTAATATACTTTTCAAGACGGTATATATCTGATTCTTAAATAATAAATGTACTACATGGAATGGAATGCTAAGTTTCAAATTTTTATCACGTGATGACGTAGCATTTTTCGAAAATCCTAACTTGAAAACTAAAAGTCGTAGACTCTCGCTCTAACTTCCTAATATACTTTTTGGTAGCTCTTTATTCATTCTAAACCGATGAATTATACATTGTACTGCTTGGAATATGATTTACATTCCCTAATTGGTTCAAAATATTCGGGGTTAGGGGCCTCATGGTAATTTGTGAATTTTCAGTATAATTTGCTATTTTCACCAAAATCTGTTGGAATACATCTAATTCATTAGTATACACGCGATTAAATGTCCATGGATGCTTTTATTTTTCGTTAATAGCTCATTTTATATCGTTCTTACCATCAAAACTTCAAATCCCTATATCTCGGGACTTTAAAATTCCAAAATTGACCGTCTTTCAAAAATTTTAACTCAAAATTGCTTTGAGATAGAGGTTTGAAAATTTCAGGAGTTGTTCCATATCATTAAGCGCGTAGGACCACTCAATTTTTAATATTTTATAAATTTGTGATTTTATTGCTGATTTGCAAAGAAAATCGGGCTTTTTTCGCCGTTTTTTTGCCCTTTTTATTCGGACACCGATAAAATTTACAATTTTTAAAATTTTAACTTTCTTTTGGTCCTATGAAGTGGCAAATATGATAGACTATCTATGAATAAATTTTCGAAGCATTTGATCCAAACATGTGCTTTAAAAAAATCACAGAGTGCAGGAGGGCTTACCATTAAGATGTGCTAGGGAAAAACGGAAAAAAACGACTTTGAGACGCTGTAACTCAAAAACTAGAAATGCGAGCCAAAAACTGTTTTGCATGTCTCAATATTTTTTAATTGCACTACCTGCCCACGCTTAACATCTTATATATCTCTATTCTTGATATATGCTGTAAGCCAAACCTATGGATTTTTCACGGGCGGTATCCTTAAAATACTATAGTAATAAATTATTAATAACATGGGAAACTAAATTAAGATACTCTACTAGATTCTGTCATATTTATAAAACCATTTTATAGAAAAGGACAATAAAAGAAGAATTATCAAGTTGGACAACATATTTGTATCCTCAATACGGAGATGCAATAGCAGTTAAATACACAGAAAAGTGTTGTATAAAGTGGTAAACTCATTAATTGACGTAATACTAGATTCAACACTATCCGGAAAATAATTGTAGCACCCTCGTACTATATAATACATACTTTAATTTTACCTCAAAGCAATCAAATGTATTTAGACAACATACGTATAAAGAATAACTGATTGTTATTTGAACTAATTATTGGAGCCAATTTGTTAATGAATAATTACGAGCAGTTCTTCCTAATTTTCCAGTTCTCCAGTTGTCTATGCTTCGTAATATTTACTTTGATCCCTCAGCTTGTGTGTGGACAATTAGACATAGTAAAATACCATTAACCAACCTATCTAATTGTCTATTGTTATCTAATAGTCTTCTAGAGGTAAGTTACCCATGGGTGGACAATGAGAGACAACATCCTGCAATAAATATATTATAATAATATATTTATCCCATTAGGCAATGGAATATATCAATTAGATGATATGAGATATCCTTCCCGACTGTCTACAACAATGCTTCTCAACCGGGGTTCCGCCAAAGTGATTTTAGGGTTCCCTGAAACTTGGGGGTTCCATAGGGGTTCCTTAACTCAGAAACATATACATATATTAATTTGTTAAAAATATTCTGTATTGAAAATTATTAGCACACATAGCAACCAGAACATCACTTAGTGATTCAATGTAATGATTGTTATCTAATATTATTGTGACAGTAAGACATAATTTTTAATAAAGAATCATTATGAACTAACTTGAGGGATTACATCAACTGTGATACTTTGATATTTGCTACCAGTTTGGCACTACACTACCTGGACAAAAGTATTCGTACAATTCCCCATACAAATAGTTATAGTACTGATTTATTTAGCGAGTCAAGGTATTTAATTGGTTAGAGATACACTTAATTTGACTTCAAATTCGAATTCTCCACATTAAAATTACCCACTTTATAAGTTTTCAACTTAATTACTCTTCTTCAAGATTAAGTATTTTCAGCATTTGCTTTCCTATGCCACATGTCGCGAGTGATCACCATTGTATATGATGGCATTGGTGGTATGAGGTGGCACAGTTTGAAAAAATTTAACCTTGTGAGAGTGTAAACAAGTTGAAAGATTAAAAAGTGAATAATTCGAATTTGAAGTTAAATTAAGTGTATCTCTTACCAATTAAATACCTTGACTCGCTAAATAAATCAGTATTATAACTATTTGTATGGGGAATTATGGGGTGTACGAATACTTTTGTTCAGGCAGTGTATATCACTGCGAAACATAATTTTAATCAGCTACAAATGCATATATACATGTCGTTGCCTTTTAATTTTACGAATCTTGAATACAACTGGGCCCTACTGTCAAATGTAGCAGTATACTTTGTCCAATAATACATTACAAAAAATTCCAAATAATTCCAATGATATTTTGGAGAGAGATGCCCGGAACACGGAAGCGGATTTCGTTGTGGAAGAACAGCCTAAGAAAAAACGAAGAGTTCTTCATCTGAATAGCATTAGCATAGCAAGCAAGTCTAGAAAATGGAATGATGATTGTTTAGCTTTTTGATTTTATCTTCCATATGATCAGATGAAGTGCTTAAACCAGAAGCAGAATGCCTCATTTGTGGAGAACGGGTGTGCAACTCCTCTCTTGCCCCAGTGAAACTAAAACGTCATCTGGCTAACCGCAAAGAATATCTAACTAAAACAAAGGGATATTTTGAAAGGATGCGTGAACTCACCTGTAAACAGAAATCCTATATTAATCAGACAATTAAAGGTATTAGTGGAGAGGCTGACCTATTGCGAGCATCATATTGAATCACTGAAGTCTTGTGTAAACAAAAATGACCATTTACTGAAAGAGATGTCATTAAAACAAGTCTTATTATTTCTGCTGAAGAAATCCACAGTGAGAAAGCTGTTAAAATCCAAAGACTGCGAGATACGTGCTGGTTTGGGATACATCTTGATGAATCAACTGACGTCAGTAGTCGAGCACAGCTTTTAGCTTTCGTTCGTTACCCTGATCTGGAGGCAGAAACTATTAGGGAGGAACAGAGGCGTAGCTTACACCTATGTCTCCCGGGGCGGATGTATTTCATGCCGCCCCTCAACACATATTTCTACCTCAACTTGGCAAGTGTATTTATGAAACACAAGGTCAAGTGCCGCCCCCTATTAAGCGCCGCCCGGGGCGGTCCGCCCCCCCGCCCCCCGTCCCTCTAGCTACGCCACTGGGGAGGAATATCTTTGCTGTTTGGATGTTGGAGTGTGCACTACAGGCGAAGCAATCTTCTTGAAGATAGATGAATTTATTAATGAAAACCGAATTCAATGGGAAAAATGTTCAGGGATTACTACAGATGGTGCGGCAGCGATGACGGGAAAAATATATGGTGTATTTACAAGAATACGAGCGATTGCTCCTCACTGTGTATCTTTGCACTGTATAATCCATCCTGAGCCACTTGCAGTGAAGCGGTTTAAAACCGGATCTGTATCAAAAGGAGAACTTGAGATTGTACTGGAAGATGTGATGCATACTGTCAATTGTATCAGAGCTGGTGGAAAAGGGAAAAATCCGGATGTTCCAGAAATTGTGGGAAGAAATAGAAGCAGAGTACGAATCGCTCTTACTTCATTTTGAGGTACAATGGCTCTCAAGAGGAAGTGCTCACCAGAGTATTCCAATTGAGAAGAAATTCGTGCCTTTTTGGCAATGGAGGGACCTGAGAAGGCCTCTCTTTTTGCAGATCCTACTTGGATAGTAAAACTATCTTGTCTTGCATCTATTTTCGATCTAGTGAATTCTTTAAACCTGAGCCAACAAGGACTTAATGCTGACATATTTACTCAACACAGCAAAGTAGAAGCATTCAAAATGAAACTGAAGTTAAGGAAAGACAAAGTTAAGATTGGAGACATATCCAGCTTTCGTCAAGTAAAGCAGGTTCTACCAAAAGCATATGCTGAGGATTTTAAAGAGCTAAAAATGCTAATATCTAGTCATTTGAATTATTTCCGAATGAAGAAGTCAAAATGCTGGAAGAAATGCAGATCCTTTCTCCACAAAGAGCCTTACTCTTGCTAATGCAGATCTGATTGAACCGCTCATAGAAATTCACACAGATACACCCGTGAAGAACATATTTCAGACATTCGATGACAACAAAGCAAGGTTTTGTGTTTAAGTTTTTAAAAAAGGCGAAATGAAAATACTTTCCGAAGAGGCAATCAAAACTCACAACTCATTTTCTTGCCTCACACACATAAAGACGAAAACAAGGAATAGCCTTAATCAAAACTTAGACACTACAATGCAATGTGCTCTCGCCAATCATAATCCGCGCTTTGATCTCATAATTAAGAAGAAACAACAACAAACAAGTCACTAACTAATTATCCTTTGTATTCTTTAGTTTTGTGTAAAGTGCAATTTGTGCTATTAGATATTCAATAAATAGGGGGAGAGTTCCGCGAAACGTTTCCAATTTCGAAAAGGTTCTGTGCAACTGAAAAGGTTGAGGAGCACTGGTCTACAACACCCTAAGCCAGAGTTGGTCACGAAGAGTACAGTGATTACCGTTATCGACGAAACTTGGCAGCGTCAGAAATGCTCTCTGCAAACAACCCAATCACTTTGTGAATCAGCCACTCTGCAATTTCCAACCATGGAAACTGAAGATATTGTTGGTGAGAAATTGTCTCTTCCACTGCCTATCCCACATCATTCCTGGGCACCAAAATAGTCGATCCATCATAGCTAGCTTCATCGCTAGCGAAGGAACTGTACAGTTGAGGTGATATTTTAAGCAATTCGGAAGTACACCCTGTAAATATTTCCTTAATGAGAAGATGACACACATCAATGGAGTATGGAGAGGCGATACGGCGATCATGGCTACGTCTGCAATTCTCAAGACAGATATATTTGTAGATAATGACGTCTTTGGATGTCGACTCCAGGAGAGTAAGTTTAGCAACATTCATTGGAACCTACTTGTGGCCTCAATTGAGACAGACTCAGCCATTTATATATCAAGAACTTAACAGAACGCTTCGAGCCAGTAACTTCGAAGATCAATTGTCCCTCCATTACTTTCGGGAATGATGAAGAGTCAATTAACACCAATTTTATTCTTTGAATTCCATTATTATTAGTAGGAGTAATAATATTAGAATTCGTTAGTGATAAAATGCTATACAATTTCTCCATCAATGTACAAATTAATAGGAAAATTTTTCGATACAATAATGTGGCATAATTAAACAAATTTTAATATCATTTTTGTACATAAAAGTGGCATTTAAACGCAATGTTTCATTTCTGACCCTTTCCCCGTTATTAAACTATAAAATCGATTTGAATTTGTATATGTTCCACACCAAATAGGAATTCGCGCAAAGTATGAATATTCTTTCTTTACACTGCGCCAAATAGGAATTGTATTCATGATCGAATAAATCGGATTAAAAGTACAAAAGTTTATAGATTTATATACCCCCCCGAATCCATGCCAATATGTTCTCAGGTGGTTCACAATCTGGGTGAGGTGCTAAACCTACTGATAGTTGCTGAATGTGTGCATGCGGCGTCTCTGTATGCATATGATGGCATGTCTATGTGCATATGATAGCGTGTTACAAAGAAAAACTCGGCTATCAGTAGGCAAGAAAGATACCACCTAACTTTACCTTTAGCAAGATGACATCCTTAGTCCTTCCAGTTCACGCCCTAACCACTGCACCACCCAAGCAGATCAATCATGAAAGATAACTTTTCATTGCCTCAAAATATTACGGTGTCTCAAAATCTCGCGCAACAGTACTACTGACCAACTTTTCTATATAATTATATAACAACTTCAGTTATCTGAACATTTCAGTTATCCGAACCCACTCGGTTCCAACCCGTTCGGATTACTGACATCCTACTGTATATCAAACTTGACTCCTTCCCTTGGAAACCACTGAAAGAATTTACTTCCTGAAGATTGTGCTTGGTCAAGTCTTAGCAATTGATGCACAGCCTACGTAGCAATAGCCTATTCACGGTATTTAACTATGGATTACATCTAGTCTTATGTGCAAAACACAAACTGTACAGCATATCTATATTTTGCAAAAATTCAATTGAGTTTATTGAATATTAAGACAAAATGGAAAATTCTGATAGTTCTCTCTCTTACTACAAACTAACGTATACGAATAATCCTTCATATTAATCATGACCCAATCTCCCGTGATTATGTTGAATGTTTTCTTCCCTTCATCATACTTCTTCTTAGCCCCCGATTGGGTGACTCCTGGTTTTCTCGTGGAATTTAACTCAATTCTTGACTCTCCTTTACCGTTGTTTCGAGATACTGACTGGCTGACTCTGTAACTTTTGTTGGATTATTACCAGTGCGTATGAGCATATCGATTGGTGATCTCGGCTGATGGTCAAACGCCAACATGTGTGGAGATATTTTACGCGACGCGGAACCGTTTTCTAGGTGGCGTTCAAGCATCAAGCAACGTATCACTTGTTTTTACGAAGCCGATATGTCTTTCAGCCATCCCATCGGACTCCGAGTGTTACCGTGTGGCACCGCTAACCCATCCACAATCTTCTACTGATCTGTGAGTATAATATTTGGTACGCCATATCCACGATAGACCTATCATTCCATGAATGCGTTAACGATTGACGTGGTCGTCTAGTCTTTCACGGGATTGCTTCGACATAATGTGAAAAATAGACTAACTATGAGTAAGAAGTACCTGTAGCCGCAATTCCGCAGTGTCGTATTCAGTAGATTAATAGTAAATTTACCTCCGTTATCTGTCTGAAAGATGTGAGGTACTCCATATTCACAGAATTTTGAGATCAGGTGTTCGCATACCTTCAGCTGACTTCGTTTGAAGCGCTCTCACCACAATAAACTTGATAAAGCAGCCCTGGTAATCTGCAGTTCTTGGCCCATCAAACCCATCTTCTCTAAACTCCTCCATATCTCCAGTTCCATGCTCTTCCATAACCTCGTCTTCCTCGCCGACTTATTTGACTGCTTCATCAGGATGAATGACAATTGGGAGTCCAAATTCACACTTAAATAGGAAAGACAATTAAGAAGATTGCTTGGCTCTCTCCAATTTCCATGCATCATCTCTATGGAGAAACCTTCGCTTTTTATCTGCATTTCCTTGGACCAATGATTCACCATTTCAAACACGTAACCAGTGCCGTTTTCATTGGAGCAGCAGTTGGCTACACTATACCTACGTGGCATACTGCTAAGAAAAATGTAAATGTAGATGAATACTTTGGGAATTAGAAAGAAAATGTATGAAATATTGTAGGTGATACAATATAAACTAACAACGATACTTATCTTATATTATAACCTGCATTTTATCGTATTCAATTTTTTTCAAACATAATGGTTTGTTTACAAAATAGACTTGAAGTAATCCATGGTGAGGTAAAATTCGTAACGTGAATAGGCTATAGCTACGTAGGCTGTGCAATTGATGATATACTTTTTATTAGAAGATGAATACGATATCTTATATATTACAATTATCTACAAGCAAACAAGCTGATAAGGAGCATGCTGATAAGGAGGAAGATAATCGTGAAGTATGTGGCAAGGTCTCTAATACTTGGAATATAGTTAAAGGACTCATTACCTTGTTTGATATATCATTTTACTGAAATCAAGATTCTCAGTTGATCTCTTCATGATAAGTTGGAAAGACTTCTTGTACTGTAGAAACAGTTATGTCTAGTATAGTGTGGGATGAGTGAATACATCGCAACAACACGATAGTTTCTGGAAAAAAGAAGTTCATACATTTTCACTCGAGCGAAAGTACAATGTGTTGAAAGAAATCGATGCAGGAAAGGTATTAGTCAACTACATATAGAGTCGATTTTGTGCTCGAATGTAAAGTTTCGAACGTAGGCTACCAACTACGCTTAAATTTAGCATCTTGTTGACTGATCGAAGCAACAGTTCTCTGATCTCAAATTTAAAAGAAGAAGGCAAGAGTGGATTCATGTTAGTTATGATTATTTGAGACCGTCATACCCACGAAAGAGTTGAAAACAAAATATTGACGAAGCCTAAGAAATCGAGAGTAGAATACGAGATAAAGTATAGTTGAGAGATAAAAGCGAGCTATCACGACATCTATTTACTGTTATTTTAAGGATACCGCCCTCGAAAAACTTTGCCTGGCGTAAAGAAAAACGGCAAAATTTTGTATTATTAATTTTATTGTATTACTGAGCGGTATAGCATCTGATAGTACTAGTTGGATGGTATTTATTTTGATTTTTATAAGTTAACCTCCTAAAGTTTAGCCATAGCATTCTATATACTAAGGCAATGGCACTCTATTCAAAATCTGGACCATGGATGGCAATTACCATCGGCTTTCAAAATATCATGTATTGTTATACTGCCTTTCATTACTATTCTAAAGTACTCTAATGTAACATTTGATTGATTTTAATGATTTCGGACCACCCAACCCACTTAAAATTAACATATTATTATACACTTTAATGGTAAATCACAATCAATACACTGCTAAATATAAATAAATAATTAAATAAATAAAATATAAAGTGTGACAATTCATTTAGAACTAGACTAGCTTCTTCATTCTGTCTCTCTTTCTCTCTCTCTCTCTCTCTCTCTCTCTCTCTCTCTCTCTCTCTCTCTCTCTCTCTCTCTCTCTCTCTCTCTCTAAAACAAAAGAACATAGAAAAAATACAGTCAGGGCCACTTATTGTGAACCACCAGGGGGCCAAGAATCTGTTCATAATAGAGATACTTCATATTAATTAAGCGAACTTGATTCAATACAAATCCTATCTAAAAAAGGAATTCGGACCAGGAGGTTAGTTCATAATAAACGAATGTTCATATTAAGCGGGTTCATAGCAAGCGACCCTGACTGTAGTTATATATTTTTAGCTTAGTGTTATCTCTATTTCATCACTACGAATGTAGACTTCAGAAGAATGACATGACGCTCTAAATCGTTAAATTGGAAACAACTTCTAGAATTTTAGTATACTCACTCTCTAAACCAATACTCTTTTTTATCTTAGCATTAGTGATATTATGAATGGCATTATTCACGAGTTGAATCGAAGGGGTGGATGAGGAAATTACCTTCTCATTTTTAATAATTTCAAATAATTCGACTTCATTAATGATATTTTCCAATAACATGGTATCGGTTAGTGAGTGGCAGGATAGTTAAATTTTGTTTGTTTCCTTATAAAAAGCCTTGTAATATAAATTTTCATTAATAATTATTGAAGGTTCGATTATTGAAATTTCATTATGATATTGTATCTTAAGAAAAAAGATGACCGTTGAATTTGATCAATAAATAACCCGCCGACAGGGAGTTCGACTAGATGCAATTTAGAATTAATACAATTAAGAGTAGAAATAGTAAACTTAGCTTCTGTTTCTTTGAATTCCGCAATACTTTTCTGATATGCTTCTTATATCCTCCTTTACTCCTTGCCATATAGAGATAGTCTTTGACAACTAACAGTAGCGTCCGTCAGATAACTAGGACAGTTAGGAAAGATGCTAGGGACTGCACCCTTCTTGAGACCCACTTTCTTCCTTTCCGTCTCAATCATCCTCAATCCATCTGAGAATTGAATGGTCATTTCGATGTCTTCTTCATGGAAATGGTGTATGCAGACCTTGAAATAAAGATTAAAAAAATACAATAGACTATTGTGATTAAAGTGTATTATCAAACATACCCTCAATCGTTCGTTCATCTCGTAGTCTTCTCTCCGCCGAGGTATAGCTCGGAACCATTTTTCACGAGTTACATTGTCAGCAGGAAAAGAGAAAACAGGTTGGATTCATCTTTTCACAATAGTTTGACTTACAACCAGCATACATGCCAACCTGAGTCATGATAAAATCGGGACGCAGCGTTGAAAAAAAGGCGGGACATAATGGGGAAATTTCATTTAAAAGCGGGACACTCGATAAAATGAGGTCAAGAGGAGGGTGAAAAAAGCGGAACGTCCCACCACAAACGGGACAGTTGGCAAGTATGAACCAGCTACCAGACGAGCAATGTTGAAAAGTATGCTGTGAATCGAGTAATAGTGAGAATCGGGTAGAATAGAGCAGACGTGATGTGAAGATGAATGTTGAATAGACAAGCGATGCGCAGATAGGCGATTTGAGTGAGTGACAATATTTTGAGAACATTTTGAAATATCGTAAAAATATCGTTTTTAATTATTATGGGTGACCAAAATGTGGTTAGTCATTTTATTCAGTGACGTTTATTAGACAGAAGTTGACACATATTGGTAAATTCACAGGCTTATTTCTAAGTAATTACATCAGTGCATCTATTTCCTGAACCCGAGGCTGAAAAAATCAAGATGTTGTCATTGTAAGGTGATGTATTCTGATATTTTTCACGCATAGATAGATGATGCAAATATCCAGGAAAATGAATTATTTTAGTTTCGGAAAATTATTCCAAAATATCTTCTAAGTAAGTAGGGAGTATATTAATTTATCATATTTAATCATAAAATCATAAAACTTGATAAATTAATTGTCTAGAAAGTTCGATGGTAATGGCCATCCATGGTCCAGATTTTGAATAGAGTGCCATTGCCTTAGTATATAGAATGCTATGGTTTAGCGTTACTAAAAATTGAAAAATTATTGGAGGTTTTTGACGCATTCACCAATTAGTTTTTAACTTATTTTATATTTTTTATGATATGGACCTTAACATTGTTTTGGCCCCTTTGGAGATTATATAACACAAAGATTTAGAAAAAGGCCAAATAAAATCCAAACAAATAGCTCTATAAGGGAGTTCATTTATATAATGCTCGGGAAATCGTCTGTTTGATATCAGATATTTAGCGATCATTGATTCAGAAATAAAACTATAATCGTTTAAAAAAAATATGTTCGGATCCGACCATTTGTTCGTGATATATCGCTTATTATAGGTAAAGTTCGGGCATAATATCTCTCTATGGTCCCGAAAGAGGCCGATGTCATATCTTAAACACTATTGAAGATACACAATCTATTATAATCTTAAATGAAAGGATATATGCATAAATATATAGGTTCCTCGAACATTCCTTTGTCAAGAATAAATATTTCTCGACTTATCATTGGCTTGATTGCAATACAAATTCTATGGAGAACTTGAAGAACGTTATTATTTTCAAAGTTCTGGACTTGGACCTCCCATATTCGGTCAAAAACCCCCGTTTAGGGTCCAAAAAGAGATATCTCTCAATCTCTGTAAATATAAACCCAAATTCTTAGTTCTCACTTCCTAATATACTTTTTATGATGGTACATACTATATGATTCTTTGAAAATAATTGCACAACATCCTATGGAATGTTCAGTTTTATATTTTTGTTATATGATGACGTAGCACTTTACGGAAATCCTAACTTGGAAACTAAGGTCGTAGACCTGTTTCAACGGACTTTGACCACCTATGGATTCTGACCACCTTCTATATGAATTAGTAGTATAGACCATGGATATCTTACTACCTACGGATTCTGACAACCTATCATACAAATATGCATTATGATCTATGGACGATGGATTTTTGACACCATCAAATTGATATTGATATTATACTAACAAACTTGAATCGCTCTATAGTGAATTTGTACAAGGGAGATCATTTAATATGCATAACTTACATCAACCATCTATTCTCCTCTGTTATTCTCACACCTGAAAATTATCCCAATTTAGCAAGTAACTGTACTAAAAAATTTGTTGTCTATATTTTTCCTAGCTAAATTAAATCCGTATTTCATAATAGTCAATTGTCAGTTCTTCCCACAACCGATTCCGTTCTATAGCAAGGTTCCCCACATTTAAGGATACCGCCCGTGAAAAATCCATAGGTTTGGCTTACAGCATATATCAAGAATAGAGATATATAATATGTTAAGCGTGGGCAGATAGTGCAATTAAAAAATATTGAGACATGCCAAACAGTTTTTGGTTCGCATTTCTAGTTTTTGAGCTACAGCGTCTCAAAGTCGGTTTTTTTCCGTTTTACCTAGCACATCTTAATGGTAAGCCCTCCTCCACTCTGTGATTCTTTTGAAACACATGTTTGGATCAAATGCTTCGAAAATTTATTCATATATAGTGTATAAAATTTGCAATCGCATAGAACCAAAAGAAAGTTAAAATAACTAAAATTGTTAATTTTATAGGGGTTTGAAAAAAAATGGCAAAAAAGCATGATTTTCTTTGGAAATTAGCAATAAAATCACAAATTTATAAGATATCGAAAATCGAGTGGTCCTACGCTCATCGCCTAATGATATGGAACAACTGAAATTTTCAAACCTCTATCTCAATGCAATTTTGAGTAAAAATTTTTGAAAGACGGTCAATTTTGGAAAAGTCCCGAGATATAGGGATTTGAAGTTTTGATGTTAAGAAGCATGTAAAATGAGCTATTAACGATAAATAAAAGCATCCATGGGCATTTAATCGCATGTATACTAATGAATTAGATGTATTCCAACAGATTTGGTGAAAATAGCAAAATTATACTGAAAATTCACAAATTACCTTGAGGGCTCTAACCCCGAATATTTTTAACCAATTAGGGAGTATAATTAATACTCCTAGCACTACAAAGAATAATTCATCGGTTTAGAATGAATGAAGAGCTTCTAAAAAGTATATTAGGAAGTTAGAGCGAGAGTCTACGACTTTTAGTTTTTAAGTTAGGATTTTCGAAAAATGCTACGTCATCACGTGATAAAAATTTAAAACTTAGCATTCCATTCTATGTAGTACACTTATTATTTAAGAATCAGATATATACCGTCTTGAAAAGTATATTAGGAATTGAAAGCTAAGAATTTGGGTGTATATTTCCCGAGATATGGAGGAATCTGTTTTTGGACAATAAATAGGAGGCTTTGACCGAATTTTGGAGATAAATGCTTTGAACTTCCAAAATAATCATGTTGGGTGCTTCAAAATTTCTGTATACATTGCTAGTGACTATTGCATTGTTTTTTGAGTATAATAGCTACTTTGGGAACTTATTTCATGACAAGATTCACCATTTTCTAATATATTCAAAGTTCTCCATAGAATTTGTATTACAATAAAATCGATGACAAGTCAAGAAATATTTACTTTTTGACAAAGAGATGTTTGAGGAACCTATATATTATCATATATATCCTTTCATTTAAGATTATAATAGATTATATATCTTCAATAGTTTTTAAGCATTGACATCGAGCACTTTCGGTGCCATAGAGAGGTTTGATTTCCGAACTTTACCTACAATATACTATAACACTAATGGTCGGATCTGAATAAATTTTTTTTTACTGTTCAGAATTCTTTTCTATACACAATAGCTAATATCACAACGGCCATTTCCCGAGCATTTTAGAAATGAACTCCCTCATAAAGATATTTTTGATTGGATTTTAAGTGCCTCTTTTCCTAAATTCATCTGTTTTATAATATTTAAAAGGGCCAAAACCATTTTGAGGTTCATATAATTTAAAAAATATCAGATAAGTTAGAAAATAATTGATGAATGCGCCGCAAAACCACGAATAACTTTCCGATTTTAGTACGACTGAGCTTTAGGTGCTCAGTTCTAGAATATCAAAATAAATACCGTCCAACAAGTACGATTAGATGGTAGACTACTCAATAATCCGATGGAATTAGCAATAAAAAATTTCACAATTTTTTTTAATGTCAGGCAATGTTTTTCGAGGGCGGTATCCTTAAAAAAACAATGTTTTGAAGAATATAATTCTTGATAAATATTCTCAATAAATACAATAATAAATATTAAAAATACATCTTTAACATGCGTGAGTTTACAGGAAAATATAATAACAATATAAATAAAATGCATAACAAAAGTTAAAAGAGTAATTGACTGCTAGAAGATGTTAGCAAGTGTAATTATTAATATAATATATAGTATAGTATAGTATATTAAATACAACTCTATAAAGTAAAATAAATACATGTAGCTATTTCTAAAATTAACCTGAAAACGTAAAATTATACATCAGAGTTTCTTATAAGATAGATTTATTCAATGAACTATCAAATTCTGACACCGTGTATAAAATTAGAAATTGTATGGCATATAGAATGGTTTGTTCATTCAATTTAGTGTTTGTAACTAAGATGGCCTCCTCCTCCCTCGTAGCCATCCAATCCTCTCCTCGTGTATCGAGTGTACCGGCAGTCGAGACGAGCACACTTGGGTCGGATTACTTGTTCGGATATACTGGGTTCGGAGTAATGGGGGCGGATATACTGGGTTCGGAGTAATGGGGGCGGATATACTTGGGTCGTGTCTCTAGGATCGGGCATATTTATGTCAGGCATGCGTTGAACTGGCATGCTTGGGTCGGATATGCTTGTGTCGAAGACTGGTTCGGGTATATTTGTGTCGTGTACCTGGAGTTGTGTATATAATTGGTCGGGTAACTTGGGGCGTGTATGCGTGTATCGAGTTGTACCGCTGAAGATTGAATATATACTCACTCCTTCCCACCACCCTTACAGTTAAGAATGCCAATCTAATATCGATAAAAATTGAAGCAGTGGTTATGTAGCTATAATAGTTGCATTCTATTAAAGAACTTTGATCTCATGTTAATAAACTGCAGCATGAATACGTATTATCGATTGGATTGGATTGGCATCCTTATTTAATAATCAGGCACTCCGTTCTTCAGACAATTTTGACCAATTTCACATACTTACCAACCCTCCAGGGATCGCTGGATTATCCAGGGAAATGAACTATGCCCAGGGATTAGGAGCTTCTAACTAGCCTATAATAATTTTTTATAATTTATAGAATTTGTTGAATAATTTTATGTTCCTCATTATTTAGCAAGTCTTCAGGAATCCAAGAAAATTTCCTGGATCACAAATTTTGAAAATTGTTCTAGAATTTTGATCAAGTGAATATTTAATGCGTTAGATGATATTATATACGATGCACCTTTCCCCAAATCGCTTATTTATCAATTTCGAAATCTTTAGTTACATATATTCGGCCATTATTTAAAATCCAGGGATTTCCCTGGATCTCGAATTTTGAAATTTAACATGTCTATTGATTCATGCTAATTTAATTATAAAAATTAAAAATATAACAACATCCAGGGATTTACCATTGAAATCCAGGGAAATATTCAAGAGTGGATGGCAAGTATGTAATTACGTATTACATAATTTCTAAGACCGAGTGCACTGCGAGTCGAGTGTTCCGTAAGCCAAGTGTACTGACAGTATAATGTATGACGAAGTGCATGACTGGTGAATAAGAACAGTCTAATGTATGACCGTCAAATGACAAAGAGTCGAGTGAACCGATGATCAGTGTACCGATGTTTGAGAGTAAATGGCCGATTAATCGTAAACAGACAACATGAGGGATGGTATCTAACTGCTATTAGCCAACTATGCCTAAAATGTAATCGGGATAATCTGCTATTCGGTAATTGAGAGCACAATTTTAAAATTACCCAAGATAAATTAGCAGAAGGATTAATTTTATTCAGGACACATATAGTTGGAAAATGAATTTTGGTAGCACATAGATTATACATCGAAGAATATCATTTAGATACCACCCCAGACATATTTTAGGTTTTAAACTCACTTGTTATTCTGATCTTATGTTTCGACCCGGTATGGACTCGTCAATTGCTTTACCTTTCCAGCAATACACTTGAGATGGATGTGTCGATAGTGAAGTGTGATGTTACTGTTCCGCCACTGGGGATGATGCCTTTGCAGGTCACGTTTTCTTATCTGGACGCACCATGGTAGAGATTGCGTTGCCTGAATAACTTCGAGCAGAGGTCCCCACAAGGTTTGGTGTACCTTGCCTTTGAGCGCTTTCGAAACGGGAAGATTATTCAGTAGAGTGCAGTGTTTAAAATATGGTATTTGCAGTGCCGATGAATTATTCATTTGGGTAAAAGTCGAGAGGTGGTGTTCTCATGCCGCCAAAGATGTAAAATTCTTGATCGAGCTTGATCAGTGAGTAGAAGTGATGACCCTGTATTATAGACAATCCGGCTAAGTCATAACGTAATAATTTGTCTTCGTGGCTGATGGTAAATTGTTTATTTATATTCGGTAGAAGGAGGCGTTCGCTAGGTTTTGGTAGATGTCCGATTTCAATGGTAAGAAGTGGTGGTATAGATAGAAATCTACTCGACAGTCTCTCAAATTTAGAAGTGTCGGTGGTGTTACAATGTTTACATTTGCGAGGAAGAATTTTGGCATTTATCGAATGTTCTATATTAGTAATCACACAACCAATGACGCCTACCATGCACGTAGAAGTAAATGTGTTTTCGCAAAGATGGCAGAAAATGATGTTCTGTATTTGTCATTGCATAAATCAAGTTTCTGGAGATATTGGATAACAGGACCCTCAGAACCAAAGAAGTCATAGTGGTTGATCATGTCAACGCATCTGATTTTCACCCCAATTGCCTTTGCTATATGACCTCGGACCTTATCGAAATCGAATTCATTGACGAGGGAGATGATATGATAGAATTTAGCTTCAGAGAGAGTAGATCCGATGATATTTTTGGATTCAGTAATGTTTTTCTTAAATAAAGTTAGAATGGCAAGAATGTTGTCGAGTGAGCAGGTGTTTAGTTGCGAGATATTATTATATTCTCGTTGCCATTTAGGTAATTTAAGGTTGGCCTTTCCTATGGGCATTTTGTTTTTTATCAAAAATTTGCCAAAAGACCTTTTTAATCATTTTTAGATCCCTAAACGGGCTCTAAACATTAATTTCGATTTTTAGAATTTCAATGCTAATATTTCGCCACTTAGAGCCACTTGTACCACCTAGTGTCGCCCAAAAAAGGACACATTTTTGAACCGAAATGTCTCATATCCACAACTTCTTTGTACCATATCAGATCATCATTTTAATTCTATATTCGTCCTCAGCACTAAATTTCCAGCAATTTGATATATATATTGGACACATTTGGAGAAATTCTTTGGCTGTGGGTTCCTAGCAACGGCCAGGAATGTGAATAAATTCCTGATCGTTGCTATGCACGGGCATCCAAAAAATTCTCCAAATATGGTCAATATATATATCAAATTGCTGGAAATTCAGTGCTGAGTACTTATTTAGCACTAAAATGATGATCTGACATGGTTCAAAGAAGTTATTGATCTGAGATTCCGGCGGATACTATCGAATGTGGCCATTTTTGGGTCGCCAATCATCAATAACCAGTTTTTAACACTTTTGATGGTGAAAAATTTTGATGTACCATATTTTGAAGTTAAGTACTGCTATAAGTTAGTCGAATAAGGATATTTGCATGTTATTTAATATTCTAAAGCAGTTAAAACTATTGGAAATTGTGGAACTTATATAGAATATTTTCTAAATCCTATTTTCTGGGACTTTTTTTTCAGCAATTACAAAGGTGATAACTTTTTGTGAATTCAACATAGGGACGAAAACTTAACAGTTTTTGATAGATCTCGAAGAGTAGAACATAATGAATAGACAGATTTTTGCTAATACAAAATGAAAGAGAATTATGAAAAAAATAGTGCCAAAATTACGAAAAAAAAAAGTGTTTTGGTGTGAATCTTTAACAATTTTCAAAATTTCAAAAATCTGTCTATTCATTTAGTTAGATCATCGATTAATGGAGGAATTTGAGAAGTTTCTAAAGGATTGTATGCATATTGTGTCCGATTTCTTCCTTGTAAAATGACAAAATTTGTTTCAAAAATTTTTTATCTGTTGCAATATTTCAATTATTATTGCAGTTTTGCAGATAACTCTGCGAATCAAATCTGCACTGAAAAAATTAAATGAATCGGTTGAAAAAGTCAAAAGTTGGCTATTATAGGAAAGGCCAACCTTAAAATCTTCACGAGTGACCTTGTTAGGAATGTCTCGTTCTGATGAGGAATCTTGCTCAACGTGAATTACCTCTTTGGGAAAAATTAACATTATGACAACAGGTAGAAGTACAGCAAATGGGTATTCTCGGGGTTTTTTTGGTTGATGTGATGTTTATGCCAAAATTTAGTTTTATTATATTCTTCGTACCATTGATAAACAGAGTGTCCAACTTGTTGTTTTATTTCGGAGCTCACTTCAGGTCGAGAATGGTATGCATATAAAATGTCCAGATGTTTTAAAGATTCAGCTTTGGTTGCGAGTTTTTCATGAAGTGGAGATAGGTATGTGTTGTCCAGGAGAACTGATATAACTTGGGGTTTGAGAGTGTCGAGCTTTTCTGCCAATTCTTCCTCCGTCATTATAGTGCACTCCTCTTGATTTCCAAAAGTTTCTTCTGTTGCACCTAAACTCAACTCATTGATGAAATAATCTTGATCTAGAAGTTAAACAACCAAAATAGCAGAATTGATTTCCAAATAACAAAATTCGTAACTATAAAATAATTTAGAATGAATATTTACCTCTAGATGTGCTGTTTATATCATTTCTAGTGGATGGCGTTTTGCATACTTTTGATCCAATCTTGCTAAACATGAGTTTGAATGGGGTATAACCAGTAGATCTTTTGTACTGCGTATTGGCTGCAAAACGGCTGGTTGAAGTTTGTCTGGCCAATCAGTATCTCTTTCATTCATCATTTTGTTTATTTAACTTAAATTATTTTATTTTATTATAAGTCAACATTCATTATATTTATCTATAACATAATAATAATAATAATAATAATAATCCATTAGATTGTGGATAATAAGCGGTTGTCTTTCGATTATCGACTTTCATTTGTTCGTGAAAGTTTTTGAAATCCTAGAATCAATAAATAATTCTAAAAAAAACTTTAAGGTTGGCCTTTCCGATGGGCATTTTATTTTTATCAAAAATTTCCAAAAGTCCTTTTTAACCATTTTAGGATAACTAAAGGGGTTCTAAACAATAATTTTGATTTTTAGAATTTCAATGCTAATATTTCGCCACTTAGAGCCACTTGTACCACCTGGTGTCGCCTAAAAAAGGACACATTTTGTCTCATATCCATAACTTCATTAAACCATGTCAGATCATCATTTTAATGCTAAATTCGTGCTCAGCACTAAATTTCCAGCAATTTGATTTATATATTGGACAGATTTGGAGAAATTCTTTGGCTGCGGGTTCCTAGCAACGGCCAGGAATGTGAAAAAATTTCTGGCCGTTGCTATGCACGGACATCCAAAAACTTCTCCAAATATGGTCAATATATATATCAAATTTCGGGAAATTTCGAGCTGAGCACGAATTTAGTATTAAAATGATGATCTGACATGGTTCGAAGAAGTTATTGATCTCGAATTCCGGTGGACACTATCGAATGTGGTTATTTTTGGGTGGCAAATCAGCAATGACCATTTTTCCCACTTTTGATGGAGAAAAATTTGATATACCTTATTTTGAAGTTAAGTAGTGCTATAAGTTGTCGAATAAGGATATTTGCATGTTATTTAATATTCCAAAGCAGTTAAAACCAATGGAAATTGAGGGACATATATAAATATTTTCTAAATCCGATTTTCTGATACTTTTTTTCAGCAATTATAAAGGTGATAACTTTTTGTAAATTCAACATAGGGACAAAATCTTAACGGTTTATGATATATCTCGAAGAGTAAGACATAATGAACAGACAGAATTTTGATAATACAAATAAAAAGAGAATTGAGAAAAAAATAGTGTCAAAATTACTAAAAATAAAATTCCTCGGGTGTTTTGGTGTGAATTTTTAACAATTTTCAAAATTCACACCAAACACCCGAGGAATTTTATTTTTAGTAATTTTGACACTATTTTTTCAATAATTCTCTTTTTATTCCTAATATCAAAATTATGTCTGTTCATTATGTTCTACTCTTCGAGATCTATCAGAAACCGTCGAGTTTTCGCCCCTATGTTGAATTTACAAATAGTGATCAACTTTATAATTGCTAAAAAAAAAGTCTCAGAAAATATGATTTAGAAAATATTTATATATGTACCTCAATTTCCATTAGTTTTAACTGCTTTGGAATATTAAATAACATGCAAATATCCTTATTCGACAACTTATAGCAGTACATTAAAATATGGGAAATCAAAATTTTCTCCATCAAAAGTGGGAAAAAATGGTCATTGCTGACTGGCCACCCAAAAATAACCACATTCGATAGTGTCCGCCGAAATCCAAGATCAATGACTTCTTTGAACCATGTCAGATCATCATTTTAATACTAAATTCGTGCTCAACAGTAAATTTCCAACAATTTGATATATATATTGACCATATTTGGAGAATTTTTTGGATGTCCGTGCATAGCAACGGCCAGGAATTTTTTCACATTCCTGGCCGTTGCTTGGAACCCGCAGCCAAAGAATTTCTCCAAATATGTCCAATATACTATATATCAAATTGCTGGAAATTTAGTGCTGAGCATAATTTAGTATTAAAATGATGATCTGACATGGTTTAAAGAAGTTATGGATATGATACTTTCCGTTTCAAAAATGTGACCTTTTTTGGGCGACACCAGGTGGTAGAAGTGGCTCTAAGTGGCGAAATATTAGCATTGAAATTCTAAAAATCGAAATTAATGTTAAGAACCCTTTTAGGGATCTAAAAATGATTAAAAAGGTCTTTTTGCAATTTTTAGATAAAAAACAAAATGCCCATAGGAAAGGCCAACCTTAAAACCAGTTATTAAACAATTAAAAGTAGACTAGATTCTTGACTGTAGGTATTTGATCTCTAGTATAATTACATGATATACTCGGTATAAGAACACAAATTTTTATCAGAATGCATTTTATGCCTTGTTCAAACCCTAGTTACGTTCAATTCGGAATTAGATGGGCCAATTTTTTATGTACAAATTGCGAGACAATGATGCATTAATTTAACTGGTCCGGATATAACGTCTGTCTATGGAACTGTAAAGCTTTATTAATTACAAAACATAAATTTTCTTAGACATGCACAAAATTTCTTCTCAATTTCCGCGTAAAAACTCTTTAATAAAAGGCAACGTTACATTTTGATATCACAATGTACGTACAGTACACCCTCGGTTATCCGAACACCTCCGTTTGTTAGTTCAAAGATTGGTGTTCGGATAAGTGAAATCGTTCGGATAAGCGAAATACGTATTTTACGCTCTTAAATGCACATGTACCAACTTAGATGTTATTAAAGAACGTATTATGATTTGAATACTACTTACACGCATGTATAGCCAAACAAATTGACAGTTTTGGAACATACATTTTTAAGGAATTGATTTATTAAACATTATTTCAGTTATCCGAACACATATTTCAGTTATCCGAACACATCATTTCAGTTATCCGAACACATATTTCAGTTATCCGAACACATTATTTCAGTTATCCGAACACATCATTTCAGTTATCCGAACACATTATTTCAGTTATCCGAACACACCATTTCAGTTATCCGAACACATTATTTCAGTTATCCGAACACATTATTTCAGTTATCCGAACACATCATTTCAGTTATCCGAACACATTATTTCAGTTATCCGAACACATTATTTCAGTTATCCGAACACATTATTTAGTTATCCGAACACATCATTTCAGTTATCCGAACACATCATTTTCACAAATTCGATTGAAAAGTATTTGATAAAATGAGTGGTACTCGAACACACTGTTCGGATAATCGAGGTGTCGGATAATCGAGGTTCGGATAATCGAGGGTCTACTGTACTTTGCCTAAGAAACAACTACAATAATATGACTAGTTGCCATATTATTGGTAGATAAACGCAATTCCTTGGTATATGGTTTCAAATAGATCAAAGGTTTATTTAAAACTTGTAATTGTTATAAGTAATTGTGTATTTTAATAGAAACATAGTCAGATATGAATGTTAAACTGAAAGAACATTTGGAATGAAATCGATAAGAATTGGTGAAAATTCATACAATTGTTGTTAATTATTAATTACCTTGCTAGTGAATTCAGGTCCTTGATCATGTTGGATTACTTTGGGAACACCGAATGTTAAGTATATATCTTGTAATCTTTCTAAAACCTCTCGAGTTGTCTTAGTTTTCAGGGCACGAGCAACAACAAACTTTGTAAGATAACATACAACAACAAGTATGTGATGAAATCCAAAAAGAGTTTGACGGCAAATCACACACAAGATCAATTCCGCAATGGGCCCAAGGTTCTTCAGGTGGTGAGATTGGTTGCAGTTCTCGTTGAGGCTGAGGTGGTAGTGGAGTGTTCAACTGACACTGATGGCATGTTTTCACGGTATGGTGGAAATAGTTCGGACCAAACCGGAAATTTCCAGCAATTTTATATATATTGACCATATTTTGATAATTTTTTGGATGTCCGTGCATAGCAACGGCTAGAAATTTTTCACATTCCTGGCCGTTGCTAGGAACCTGCAGCCAAAGAATTTCTCCAAATGTGTCCAATAAAATATATCAAATTGCTGGAAATTTAATGCTGAGGACGAATTTAGCATTAAAATGATGATCTGACATAGTTCAAAGAAGATATGAGACATTTCGGTTCAAAATTGTGTCCCTTTTTGGGTGACTCCTGGTGGTACAAGTGGCTCTAAATGAAGAAATATTAGCATTGAAATTCTAATAATCGTAATTAATGTATATAACTAATTCTAACAGTGCCAGATCGTAATTAATGTATATAACTTCTTCTAACAGTGCCAGATCATCTTTTTAATGCTGAATTCATACTCAGCACTAGATTTCCAGCAATTTGGTATATCTATTGACCATATTTTGAAACATTTTTGTTTGACCGTGCCTAGCAACAGCCTGGAATTTTTTCATATTCCTGACCGTTGCTAGGAAAAGGCAACCAAAATATTCTCCAAATTTGGTCAATATATATATCAAATTGCTGGAAATTTAGTGCTGAGCACGAATTCAGTATTAAAATAACGACCGGGCATAGTCAAATAAAGTTATAGATGTGGGATTTCGGCGGATACTATCGGACATGGTCATTTTTGGGTCCCCAGTCATAACAGACAACTTTTTCGCACTTTTGAAGGTGTCATGATGTGAAAATATTTGATATGCCTTATTTTGAGTAGAGGTTACTTAAATGCTGATTTTTGGAATTTGATTAAAAAATCTGGATTTTTTTTTTAATTGCTAAATACCGACCTTAGTACTTGATAAAACTTCTTGATTACGAATTTTAGATTTTTCGTCACAAATTCATCCATAAAATGTATGATGACTAAGCACATATTAATTTAAAACTTTGAAAGTATTTATAATTTAATTATTTACAATGACAAAAACAAAAAGAGCAACTAGATAATATATTATATTTATAATGAATTTCAAGCTTGTGGCCAATAAATACATCGAGAGTATCCATCCCCAGCCCGCACGTTTGACATCTGTAATTGGCAGTGTTGAGGAGAATCTCTTTCTCAATATTTTTGCTCTGAAAGCACCCCATTTGCAAAATAGATGACAAAATAATAATGAATTTTGTAAATTCATATTCAGCTTTTTAAATCGTAGACTATATGTTTACTATTTTAGGTTTCGTTAGAAATAACATTGCGGTGATTACGATTCAATGACGCGATTACATCATTTTATCTTGTGGTTTATTTTGGATCCTTTTCAAATTTCTAAAATCATTTATGCAATTATTTTTAGATCTTGACACCTAATAATATCGTAGTATTGGATTTCAAGATTAATTCTAAAATTGCAAAGTTGCTTCTTAGAAACCGATCTGTGTGCTCATAGTTATGTATTGAATGGTCACACAAATATCATTTTACATAGATACGAATATCACTTACAGTTATTTTACATTAAATTATTTGTTGATAAATAAGAACATATTTTACATTATCGATATCAATTTTGCACCTATTCTATCATTAGCATAAATGTCATCAGAAACTGAAGAGACAGAAGTTCCTCAATTTCGGCCGGAGGATTTGCCTCTAGTTCATATTCCGCTCCATTTGGACTTGGATAGTTCTGATTCAGAAGATGAAATTGAATCTCTCCCAAGTACTCCCAGCACTCCTGGTACCCCTATTACGCCTTTGTCAAATCTCGCTGCATCTGTTTCATCATTCGATTTCGGAGATATTCTGGATGCCCCCACAAGTTCCAGGTCAGGTCAGAAGAGGGTTTACAACAAGAAATATTCTAACAGGTTTTCAAAAGGAATTCATTCAAAGAGAAGTTTATTTCAAACACCATCTAAGAAGCCTAAGAGGATTTCACTCTCACGGCAGTCTAACTTTTTTGAAGCCATGAAATTTCCTAAGGCTCCAGTGGCTCAAAACATCATTTTGAAAGAGGGTGATAAGCTTACAACGAAGCAAATGTTCGTTCCACACGGCGCTGAAATCATGAATATGGACGTTCTATCCCAAGTTATTGCTCTCCTGAAATGCCCTTGGTCCAAATGTAAAGGTCGGCTGATATTACATAAATTACCATTCTCTGCAGGACTACATTCCTACTTTATCCTCCACTGCAATTTCTGTCATGCTGTAGTGGCGCAATTTTCCAATTCTCTCAATATTGGTGAATCTTTGTCAGACGCTGTAAATAATTCAAAGTTAATTCGTCGGCCAAGTGAAATAAGTATGCGGGTTCTACTAGCCATGCATGTGACATCCATGAGCTGGCAAGACTTTCTTCTTACCTGTGCACTAATGGATCTTCCACTACCTGGTCAACATATCAACCAACAAACAATGAACCATCTTATAATGGCCACCACTACCGTGACAGATAAATCAATGTCCTTAGCTGCATCCGAAGTCAAACAGCGTCCAGATACACAGCCTTCAAATATTCCAGGTGCATCAGGTGTAACGTCAGCTATGATGCCACCTGGCACAAACGTGGCCATTATTCAAATCAGGGTTTCGGAGCGGCAATCGATTCAGAATCAGGAAAGGTTCTTGATTTCAAACTCTACCAGAGAGTTTGTAAGAAATGCTCACCTTGGACTTCTGAACGTAAGTCGAGTAATCCAGAGAAATATACATAATTTTGGGAGCTACACGAAGACGAATGCCCTGCCAATTTCTCCGGGACAAGTCAAGGAATGGAAGGTTCCGCCGCAGTGGAATTATGGCAGCGTTCAGTTCAGAAAAATAACCTTGTCTACTCGACATACATAGGAGATGGAGACTCATCAAGCTTCAAAAAAGTGACTGAGTCGAATCCTTATGGGGCCTTAGAAAAAGTACGGAAGGAAGTGCTTAGGTCATCTTAGAAAGAGACTAAGGGGGCATCTGAAGAAAAAGTCAAAAAACTTCAGAGCCATCGGAGCCACAAAAGCAGAGAGAATTGCCCAACTCTACTCGTTGGTAGTCGTGCAAAATAGAGGTAGCACCCCTGACGAAATTCATGCGTCGCTATGGAATATTCTAGATCATCTAGTTGAGAACCATGCCCACTGCCCCTTGAGCGTAGATAGTTGGTGCTATTATAATAAATCGGTTGCGGAGAATGATAATGATCCTTCAATTCCAATCCATCCACTTCGTAAGCCTTATCTAACTCAGGACGAAGTGATGCGCGCAAAAGCAGTCTTCGAAAAATTCGCATCTCTAGCAACTTGTTCCGCCATCACTATGGGCAAAATTCAAACGAGTCTCTTCATTCTGTAATTTGGCACAATTCCCCCAAGACAAAGTATGTAGGGCAGAAATCTATTCAAGCCAGTACTTCCCTCGCTGTTAGTACTTTCAATGAAGGAAATATGGCATTAGTATCAGTGTTACAGGCCTTATCTATTCATCCATCCCATTCTACACTTTCACATCTAGCTCAAAGGGATCGTGCACGTAACCATAAACGTGATAGTGCAATTCTGGAATCGCAGAAAAGGAGGAGACGTCAGCTAGATTCTCGCAAATTAGCAGCTGAGTCATCACGACGGCGTCGGGAGAAGAGTTCGAAATACAGTTCTGGAGAGTTTGGAATCGAGTCCAACGATTTGGGCGATGTTTGCTATCAATGTCAACTTGAAGATTGTCCTATTGGATCAAAACAGAAGAATGATGGTTGGGTAGGCTGTGATTTGTGTGAACAGTGGTATCATGGCAGATGTGTCGGAGTGAAGGACGTCAAACTGTTAGGGGATGAACCATACTTTTGTCCAACTTGCATAGATAGTGTCTCTTGATTACATTCTTGTTCTCTTTCAAGTTATTATAGAAAGTATATCTTCAAATTCTTTATAGTTCTCTTTTACAAAGCATTAGTGCAGTTATAATGTTTATTCTCTGTTTTCTCAAAACTTCATATTTGATAAAAGTAACATTTCAAAAAAATTTTTTGAGCTAAAGAAATCATTAATAAAAGATTTAATTTAAGGTTATTTAGACATAGTACTGTCCATTTTTGCCATCTATCGAGCCCAAATTTCAATATCATTTTTATAAATTCAAAATTGAGGGGGTTTTATGTAAAAAAAGATGGAAAAAATTGGAAAATCGGCGTTCATAGACAATAAAATAAAATACTTTTAATATTGAATACTGGAGAGCTAAAACTCAACGATAACTAGTTGAACAATGTCACATTGAAATAGAATCAAAGCTTAAATAAGAACTAACAACTAGTGAATTCTTAGGAAAAATTATTTGCGTTGTATTATCTTCTATGGGAGCTAAAATTAGGATTCCAAAAAATGCAGCGAGCACATACAATAATCAATGACTTTGATGCTACTAAAAATACTATCTAGTATAGACAAAACCACGTGCCTAATATCAATACTGTGTACTGAACGACTATAGAGTTGCCTATACTTCATAATACTATGGATACCTCTACTAGCGTTAAGTACTGCTATAAGTTGTTGATTTAGGATGTTTGGATGTTATTTATTATCAGAATACAGTAAAAACTAATGCAAATCAAGCCATTCCGAAGAAAATTGCTTTGTAACCTGTTTTTAGCGCTCAAAAAAATCAATTTTACAAAGGAGGAATCTCTAGTTACAAAGGTTGTAGAGTAAAAAACTCGATGGTTTTGGAAAGAACTCGTCACGTAGAACAAAATGATAGAGACAGATCTTCGATATTCTACTTTAGATAAAAGTTAAAATATTTTTCCTTACGAAAATCTGCCTCTAAATATTGTAGCAACGAAAAATGAAAGAAAAATTTTTTGGGTTAACGCTAGTAGAGGTATCCATAGTATTATGAAGTATAGGCAACTCTATAGTCGTTCAGTACACACAATTAATATTAGGCACGTGGTTTTGTCTATACTAGATAGTATTTTTAGTAGCATCAAAATCATTGAATATTGTTTGTGCTCGCTGCATTTTTTGGATTCCTAATTTTAGCTCCCATAGACGATAATACAACGCAAATAATTTTTCCTAAGAATTCACTAGTTGTTAGTTCTTATTTGAGCTTTGATTCTATTTCAATGTGATATTGTTCAACTAGTTATCGTAGGATTTTAGCTCTCCAGTATTCAATATTAAAATTATTTAATTTTATTATCTATGAACGCCGATTTTCTCATTTTTTTACATAAACCCCCCTCAATTTGAATTTATACAAATGATATTGAAATTTGGGCTCGATAGATGTCAAAAATGGACAATGCTATGTCTAAATAACATTTTTGAAATGTTACTAAATTTTTTGAAATGTTACTTTTATCAAAAATGAAATTTGAGAAAACAGAGAATAAACATTATAACTGCACTAATGCTTTGTAAGAGAGAACTATAAAGAATTGGAAGATATACTTTCCATTAGAGTCTAAAATTCGAAATAAAGAAGTTTTATTAAGTACTAAGGTCGGTATTTAGCAAATATTTTTTGGCCTTTTTTTTTAGTCACCGATAAAATTTACTTTTTTGTCATTTTGACTTTCTTTCGGTCCTATGAAGTGGCAAATACTTAGGACATTCAATTAGTTCGTAACCCTTGCTTTTACTTATATTGTTTACCACATTTCTCCCCTATTTGCTTCCAATTATATAGCTTATATATTCTTCTAGTAGGAACAATTTAGTTTGATAGAATCGATTGATTTATTTCCAAGTTAAGCTTTCCTAAAGATTGGCTATAGTAACCACAGAAGAATTTATGGCTTCTAAATCGAGCGAAATTTACTTGAGCATTACTCAGCGATACTCCAAGGAATATCCACCAAGATTTGGTTACCGTATTTGGGGACGGTTAAGAAGTGGAGTCTTCGTTTTCGTGGAGGTAGGGAGTCGATAGAAGATAACCCTCGGATGGGACAACCCGTTACTGCTACTACCTCCAACAATATTGCTCTTGTAGCTGAAATGTGTGATTCTGATCCGCATATTACAGTAGACCAGTTAACTGGCACCCTGGACTTGTCAACGGGAACTGTTCATACTATTCTGACAAAGAATCTCGGTATGAAGTTTTGTTCACGTTGGGTCCCACAATTCTTAACACAGGCTCAAAAGAAGAACCGATTGAGAATGGCCAAAAACTTACTTGAAAAATATGAGCATTGCGATGAGAGGCGATTATCTGAAATATGTACCGGGGACGAAACTAGGATAAGATATTCAGAACCCCCACGCAAGCAACAGAATAAGGTATAGGTGGCAAAAGGGAGTGCTCCCCCAGGATTACCGAGACCCGATCGCTGGGTCCCCAAGGTTTTGTACACGAATTTCTTTGATGCGTATGGTCCAGTGTGCCAAATCGATGCCCCAAAGGGGCAAACAATTACTGGCAACTTCTACCCAACAATTGTTCTTCCTGAGATCCAAAAACATTATTTTAAGCGTCGACCAGCCACCGGACTCAAAGGAATCAAACTTTTGCACGATAATGACAGACCACACAAATCTAAGGAGGTGAAGGAAACAATTGCTTCTATGGGTATTAAGGAATTAGAACATCCACCATATAGTCCTGACCTAGCACCCTGCAAAAGACATCTAGCTGGATCAGTTTTTGAGGAAGATGTACAAATTGAAAGGGCAATTCGTCTGTATCTCAGAGACATCCCCCAAGAGGAGTATAAGAAGACTTTTTTTAAGTGGATTGAACGTTTAAAGCTAGTAATTGAGCAGAAGGGAGACTAATTTGAACATTTAATGTAGTTTTTGATGTTTAGGTTTCCAAATAATCAAAATAATTGCAGGGTTACGAACTAATTGAATGCCCTAAGTATGATAGACTATCTATGATTCGATTTTGGAAGCATTTAATTCCTTGGTATGTCCTAGACAATTTTTTGAGTTGCCGGATTTCTACAATTAAGATGTGCTTGCGATAAACGAAAAAAACAGACTTTAAGACACTGTATCTCAAAAACTAGAATTGAGAATCAAAAATGGTTTGGAATTTGCAGGTATTTCTAGACGGAAATACCTGCCACGCTTAACATCTCTTATTGCTCTACTTTCATCATATCCTTTAAGCCAATTCAAATGGTTTTTCGAGTGCGGTATCCTTAAGGTTGGCTTTCCTATGGGCATTTTGTTTTTATCAAAAATTGCCAAACGTCCTTTTTAATCATTTTTAGATCCCGAAAGGGGTTCTAAACATTAATTTCGATTTTTCGAATTTCAATGCTAATATTTCGCCTATAGAGCCACTTGTACAACCTGGTGTCGCCCAAAAAACGGCACATTTTTGAAGTGAAATGTCTCATATCCATAACTTCATTGAACCATGTCAGATCATCATTTTAATGCTAAATTCGTGCTCAGCACTAAATTTCCTGCAATTTGATATATGTTGGACACATTTGGAGAATTTTTTGGCTGCGGGTTCCTTGCAACGGCCAGGAATATGAAAAATTTCCTGACTGTTGCTAGGCACCGACAACCAAAAGTATATATGAAATTGCTGAAAATTCAATGCTGGACACGGATTCAGAATTCAAATGATGATCTGACATGTTTCAAAGAAGTTATTGATCTGGGATTACGGGGGCTACTACCGAAAGTGGTTATTTTTGGGTGACCGGTCGGTCATCAATGACCAGTTTTTGTATATTATTTAATATTCCAAAGCAGTTAAAACTAATGGAAATTGAGGGACATATATAAATATTTTCTAAATCTTATTTTCAAAACAACTGTTTTTGATAGATCTCGAATAGTAGAACAAATTGAACAGACAGATTTTTGATATTACGAATGAAATGAGAATTATTGAAAAAAAAGTGTACAAGGTGCTAAAAAAATCCCTCAGGTGTTTTGGTGTGAATTTTTAACAATTTTCAAATTGTCAAAAATATGTCTGTTCATTAGATAGATCAGGGCTGTCCGACTATATTTACTTCGGGCCGCAACTACTTCATACCATTTAGTGGCGGACCGCAATACAGGGGCGTGCACTCGGGATGGGTATGGATAGAGGCATTTTGGACAATTTGTATCGTGAACAATAGAAGCTGATATCTATTGAAAAGAATTGGTAGGACCATGGTCTATCAGCCATATGTCCCTACCAACGAGAAAACGAGATGTATGATATGGAAAAATTTGGAGAATTTGTCTAAAAGTGGGTAAAAAGGGGGAGATTAAAGCAGGCAACGCGGGCCGCACAAAGCAAGGCCGCGAGCTGCCTGTTGGACAGCGCTGAGATAGATCATCCATTTATAAAAGAATTTAAAAAGTTTCTAAAAGGTTGTAAGCATATTGTGTCCGATTTCTTCTTGTAAATTGACCAATTTAAAAAAAAGTTCTTTTATCTCTTGTATTATTTCGATTATTAATGTAGTTTTGCAGATAACTTTGTAGTTTTGCAGATAACTTTGTAGTTTTTGTAGTTTTGCAGATAAGCGATTCAAATCTGCACTGAAAAAAATTAATCAATCGGTTGAAAAATTTCAAAAGTTAGCTATAGGAAAGGCCAACCTTTTAACTAAGCAGATAGATTTTAAATAATTAAATTTCCATTCTCTACTTCATCCATGGTACATTTGATACCAGACCTTATATTGAGTAGGCTATGATTAGTATTATAACAATTTTGAAAACAATATTGGAGGATATGGATACTTTTGTCCAGGGAGTGTAGTATTTATACATTGCTATTCCTAACCCTATATGAACTGCATGCATTTGTCTGAATTTTGATGTTGTCAGTTGTCTGAATAATGGAAGTTGTCACATGTCAGAATGAAGCTTTGCAAAATTTTCACCTGTCAGAATGAAGTTTTACAGAATTGTCACTTATCAGAAATGCAGAATTATTAGAGATAATTATTATATAAAATTTTACAGACCTTCAAAAGTCCATTCTGACAATTGACAATTCTGCAAAAGTCCATTCTGACATGTGGCAACTTTCACTATTCTAACAACTGACTACTTCAAAATTCTGACAAATGCAGCTTGTCCTGCAATATTTATTCTTTCTACTTCAAACACATCCCTGGTCAAATTTACCATTCTACGGTGAGGCCTGATTTAATAGGTTATGTAAATTTTTCAAAAATTTTTCTGTTCAATTAAGCTATTTTTATATTCGCAATGTCCTGGATTCCTGGTATTTCTTATATATCTAACTGGTTAACTGATTCCAAGACGAATTCCTCTTTCGTTCCCCCTTCAAATGATTCTGAAGATCAAAGTAGTTCTTCAAGTGTTTTAAAGCCATCTACTTTTGGTAATTTCCTAAATACTATTGATCCTTCTGGTTTTGAAAGAGCTGCAGAAGCAATTAAAAACATCAATCTTTCTCCTCATGCATCCAAAGTTCTTGATATTACTCTACAACAAGAGTTAACTAAACAAAATGAGGCTGCTCTACAAAAAGATCAATTAAGATTAACTTTATTGAGGGAAAAATCACAACTTTTAGATAAAGAGCAAGAGGATAGAAGACAAAATATGCAGAATCAATTAGAACATCAAAAATATATTGAAGAACATCGTGATCAACTTGAACGTAAACGATATTCTGATCAATTAGCACAACAGAAGCATATGATTAATGAGAAACTGAAGTTAGAAGAAGAATCTATTTCTAGACAAGAACAAGCGAGGAAAAACACGATAGACTATGAAAATTCTGTGCGCATGGAATCTAGCCTTAATAAAATTAAGACTAAAATGTCTGCTAGAGGTGAGGTTGAAAGGAAAAATCAAGATCTTATCTTGAATCAGATCCGTTTAAAGGAAGAAGAAAGAAGAAAAACCATTTTGAAATCAATTATTGAGGTACACTTTATTTCACTTATATTTACTTCAATATCTTCAAGCACTATTCGCACATTTGATTAGCACCGCACGTAAACAATGCATCCCCATGCCCGCATCAGGCGCCATGCTTGAGTTTGGTAAAATTAACTAATTAATGGCGCCGCTATACAGGCGCTTAATTTATTCCAACATTGATAGTATGACGTGATACAATCGACTCCGCTTAATATGGTCACATCGGTCAGAGGACATTTTGCCCTGATTAAGCGGAGAACCCTATTAACCGGAAATATTTTGTATTTGCTTCTATGTGTGAGAACTATTCCGGTCCTGTCAAAATTGTCCTGAATAATAGGTTGACCCGATTAAACAGTGACCCCGACTGTAATTTTAAATATTGATACCTTTTTTAATGTAGATATCATCAAGTGCCTAGGGAGGTTTGGAATAAATGGAAGGGGGGATGGAATAGTTTTTATTTATTTTGTTTTTATTTATGTAGTTACAAGCGCGCTTTGCTCGCTGCGCTGCATAGCATGCATACACTACATATCCGCAGAGCTACTCTGTGGCGCCTAGGGATATCAAAGAAACGGTTGATTGTTTTCTAAATTTCTACATTGTAAGCAAAAATAAACAAATAATTTATCATATAGATTCTAAAGTAAGATATTCGAACTCTACGCTATAAAAAACTCCTTGTCAACCTTCGGAAGCCAGTCTCTAGCCTATTTCAGTCTCTTGCCTATTTTTGTTTGAATTCGTTTACTTTATGTATCTATTGTGAACAAAAGTAAAAAATAATTTATTCATCATTTCGATGCCAAACTATTATATTCGACATCTACATGCCTAAAAACCTTATATAAATTGGAAGCTAGTCTCTAGCATATTTTTCAAAATTCAAGGTGTGGAAATATAGACATGACCTTTTTCATTGGTATACAATCATATTAACCATACCGGATGATTAAAAAAAATGCAACCCAAATGTAATTGACTTATGTGACCACAATTCTTAACTAAACTAAACAAAACACGAAATATATGGAGAACCCAGTGAAAATTACAATCTACCTACAATTCAGGTTTCTAAAGTCAATAATTGGGTAATTAGAGCAAATGTTCGAAGTGTCCTCCTTTTATCCTTCTTGAGTTTCTTGAGTCGTGCCACCAAGTTGTTGATGACTTTTTTGCATACCGAGCGTGGTATAGCCCAATTTGTTTCCCTGATGTTTTCTTTTAACTCACTGATGCTTTTAAGCTTAGTGGAATATACTCGGTCCTTAAGATATCCCGTTGTTGAAATCTAGGGGATTTAAGTCGGGACTATAGGGGCCCGCACAAAATCCGTCGTGTGACTGATTACTGTTGTCCCAAAGTGTTCTTTAGGCCAATCTCTTGAGAGATTGGAGGTATGTGAGCTCGCTCCATCTTGATGAAATCAAATGTGAGTCAGAAATGATGGATAGAGCACTCTCAGTTCCTCAATGAAGAGATCAAGAACCTGAACATACCTTTATTTTGTAACTGTAGCGGTCTTGCCACTTTCCTCAGAGTAAAAGGGCCCGATGATCTCTTTACCCGAAATGGCAGTCCATACGGTACATTTTTCTGAGTGTAGTGGTTTCTCAGGAACTTCCGTCGGTCTTTGGGTTCCCTAGAATATGTTTGTCTTCGAGTTGACTTTTTCATTTAGGTAAAAGTGAGCCTCATCAAACATCCACAACTGTGAAAGAAAGCGACCCTGACTTTCAATTTTCTCCAAAAGTTTTAACGCCATTTAGAGGCTTTTCGATTTATCCACAGTTGTCAACATTTGTTTGGTCTGTATTCGATATGGAAATCTCTTGAGATCATCAATTAGGACCCTCCTGACCTTACTAGCAGAGATTTCTCCACCCAAAAACAATGATTGTTTCCTTCGCTTGATTGATCGTTTGGGGCTAAAATCAACCGAATTTCGGACTGTCTCAATAACTTCAGCTGTTCGCTTCTTTGTTCGACCAGAATGCGTTGGCCTGTTATCAGACTTGCAATTGAGGTTTTGAACTGCTCTATATTTCCTTAACTTCTCCATCCAACGATAGATCATTGATTTATCAGGAGAAACCTCCGTATGGAATGATGTACGAAATTGCGTTTATACAGCTTCGTGTGTAAAAGTTCTGAAGTAATGTTCCACACAAAAAAAATCGGTGATTGGCAATACTCATAACAACTTTGAAATCTAATAAATATCGAATTGATTAAGAGATAAAAATAATATGACCCCAAAGAATTGAGCTGCATTTTTTCAATCACCCTGTATGAGTAATTGCTTTGAAATAGGTATCCATAACCCACATGACAGTTTATTGTAGTGCCGTACAATGATTTTTATTGTGAAAATTTCGCTTAGAATTTAATCGTGGACTTATCATTTGACACCTATTCTTCAATCAATTCAGACAAACAAAAAATCCTAACGTTTTAATATATGAGATACTTTACTAGAAGTCATCATACAGTCATATAAGCCAGTGGTCCGCAACCTTTTTTCATTTGAGGACCCCTTCTCGATCAACGATTTTTCTCGGACCACTAGGTTAATGTGGACATAGATATTGAAATAGCTGGATATGAACATTTTAGTATTGTATTGTAATTTCCAGGAACGTGTTGAAACCCTTAATTTACATTTTATTCAAATCATCAATGCAAATATTTTAATGTAATGCAAAGATGAATGAAACATTAGCGACAGATTCATCACATATTTCACTAAATAATTGTAGCCTAAAACTTGTATTTAATGACTTTCTTGTCCTTGGGAAAATATCACAAGTTCTTCTACAGGGTGGTTCAAAAGTTTGGAAACACTTTTAACATTCAAGTCACCCTGGATTCAATTTTGACTATATCCCTCTGCGTTTCTAAGATATGCCTAAATATATCCCTAGGAAAGCAATTTTCAGGCTTTGGACATACCATTGCAGCGAGCATGGTGTGTTGAGATGTATTTGAAGAAGAACTGTTTCAACAAAATTCGTGAGGCCTACCGACAAACATTTGGAACTGAAAAACTACCCTCCCGATCAGCTATTTTCAAATGAGTTTACAAGTTTAGGTGTCATGGGACTGTTCAAAACCTATTCAAGCAGTATGAGGGCCGCTAGACACCTTGTGAGGGGTCTACGGTGCGTACACCTGGAGTTATTGCCACCATTCGCGAGTCAGTAGAATAGACTGGAGTAGACTAGAGTAGAGTCAGTAGAGTTGGGGACTATGTTAGGGGACTACCTGTAGCACAAGGAGGGCCAGGCAGTACTTTCAGCAAGATGGTGCAACTTCTCATACCGCGAATATCACAATCTGATGGTTGAATGATCACTTCAAATCGCGGATTGTTAGCAAAAAGTGTGAGATCGAATGGCCACCCCTTTCTCCTGACTTGAGTCCTCCAGATTGCTTTTTGTGAGGATTTCTCAAGGAAAGAGTCTATGCAACTAAGCCTTGGAACATCCCCCAACTCAAAGAAAGGATAAAAGAGGAGACCGGGGCTATACCAAGGAAGGTTCTTCATGATGTAATGCAGAGTTTTATATTGAAACTCCGGAAATGTCACGAGGTAAAAGGAGGACACCTGGAGCAGATGATCTAAAACTACAGTTTCTATTGAGATAGAATGCTGAAACTTCAAATATTTAGAAATATGTTTAAACTAATGATTTGTGATATTCCGTCTATAATTATCAAAAAGATAGTCAAGTAATGGCAGAATTTATAAAGTGTTTCCAACCTTTTGAACCACCCGGTATATTAGGAAGAATGCTAGTCAGTGCCATTCTGAGATCGTTGTGAATAACAAGACGATTGCGAGCCTTAGTTTTGATGACAGTGACTGCACTGAAAGCTGTTTCCGCTAAGTACGTTGTTGTAAACGGTAAGATACAATCATTGATTGCGATGGTGGTAAGAATTGGAGCCAGTGTATTTCCTTTTTCAAGCCAGGAGTTTATAAAGCCTTCTTTCTCGTAAAATCGCTTTGCAGCAATGTTACCTTGTATATCTATCAATTCTTCTTCAGCTGTGTTAGATATGTGAGAAACATCTTCCGTAGTAGCAGTGAACGGGTCGATCCCGTTCACTGCTACTACGGAAGAGTTTGTCAGCCTCCTGTATTTCCATGAAGCGCGTAGTGATTTCGGACTCTACATTCGTCATATGCTCCACAAATTCTTTTACCAAGGAAGATGATAAAGTTTCTTCAAGAATTTCGCTGAGACCCGGAAACATCTCAGTATTACCATGCTGAAGTTTATCACACCAGAGTTTGAGGCGTTTACAAAAGGCATTAATTACTTGTTTACAATCAATGACTGTAGTTTCAGGACCTTGCAATTTCAAATTTGCTTGGTTGAAATGATCAAAAATGTCAGACAAATACGCCAAACGCAACATGAACTCATGGACTCGAAATATGTTACGTACCCACTTTCAATATCTCTCAGGAATTCTCTGACTTTATCACACAATTCAAAAAGTCGTCCAAGGACACGTCCACGAGAGAGCCACCATACGAGTTTTTCATAATTAAGATTGTGTTCTTTGAAGAAACAATCCACAGCAGCAAAGATATCCGCACCTCTCGTTTTTCATGTAAGATTCACTGAGTGAAGTATTTCATTTTGCAGATTATTGTTTAAAATATGTTTCGGCTGACAGAGGAACGCAATTGATTTGTTTGCAGCTTGCTCACCCCTTTCAGCGAGGTAATTTGTACCCAAGATGGTTTTATTAGTTCCTCTCCGATGGTATGTGGCTTTTTGGATTTGCAATGTTAAGACTCACCAAGTACGATGCCTGTGTAGCTTTAACCAGATCTTTGTTTTGCTGAGAAAATGCATCTGTTATGATTGTGGTCCTCTTAGCAATGTATAGCTCCCTCTTGCGCTGAAAGAAAAAAGTGTATATAAGCACCGTACAAAATATCATTTATGTTTTTGAAAGAATAAATATTTAATGGATTACTACTTTTATTTGTATATTGTTTTTCAAATTAAGACTTTAAAACTTCTTACCTCAAAGTACGCTGAGTCTTGACCTAAAGTGCTTGCATGTCGTGATTCCTGATGGCGTTTTAATTTCGCTGGCTTCATGGCATCATACGACAAAATATCTCCACAGAAAATACATTCTGGCGTGACCTACGTTATAATAAGGCCTGTTTACTACTCAAGAATAATGGACCATGGATACCAAAGAAGGCCATTACTACAATTATTCAATTTTAAGATATTATCGAATTAAACCGCTTTTTAGAAGAATTCAAATATGAAATATAATGTAGGTAATAGTTTAAATGAATAGACGGTGATATTTAGTAAAATATTGTCATGTCGACATAGTATTTGTTGAATAAGTGATACAAAATTAGACAAATAAAGGGATTAATCTGACTTTAATTTTTTCAATTTTCGAGCGTTTCCTGCTTGATTTGTTTGTAAGGCATTCATATTCTTTATTTTATTGGAAAGAATGCAATTTGAAGTAGACAAAAGGAGCTTGGCTAGTATCCCACCGGAGTGTACCACACATTCTACAAACGACTCTCCACTGTTCGCCATGTGCGTTTTCGATTATAGACGTTGTTATGCCTACTATAATATTTCTCGAAAGACCGTTAATAAAACTATTGTTTAGATCAGCGTCATTTACAATAGTAGAGAAAACTTTCCACAATGTAACAATTGCTTCCAGGATACAATTGCTTGGCCATTTTAGTGAACCTCTGTCGACGACTTGAATAAGTTTGTATTTAGAATCTGGAGGCTCTTCGATATCCATGTCTTTTTCTTCCGTGAGAAATGAGACAAGTTTGGCATTTACAAGAACGTCTGTAGAAAGTGTGTACTGCATAACCTGCGATAAAGGATAATGACTGAAGTATTGGCGTGCTTATTTCTATCTCAGAATACTCTTCGAACACTGAGAAATACAAATCTAAATTAAAAGAGGTATGGGGTTCGGACTCAAATGCTGATGAACAGCTGCAAGTATCTAAGAACTCTTTTAACGATGGTTGGTTCTCAGATGATTTCTTCGAAAATACAGTCGAACCTGCTATAACGGTCACCTGTCTATAGCGGTCACCATTGAACAGTCCCGTCGAAATTCCATGATATTTACCCTGTGTATAGCGGTCACCTGCTCAACGCGGCCAGCGGCCTTCCATTTGCAGTCCCTTACTGACCCAAAAACTGTGTATAACGGCCATTATCTGTCTATAATGGTCACTACCTGTCTATAATGATCATCAAATTTTTCACCTTTTTATGTGTTTATGACAGAACCTGTTACGAACGATAAACAAGTTTCATTATATTACTTCAAGTAATAGATTCTAAAAGCTTGATATTCATTTCACTACGTTGATCCCTTTTGGGGATTAAGACAATCACCTGTATATAACGGCCACCTGTGCATAACGGCCAATTTTGTCCAGTCCCTTGGGTGGCCGTTATATACAGGTTCCACTGTATATTCAGAATGCTGGATATTTTCAACCTTCTTTCTGTTTCCAATAGTTGACAATAGCTAATATGGTATTGTGCACCGGACATCATCCGGTAGAGGCCAAAATGATGTTCAAGAGGATCATTTTGTAGGAATGAGGACAGGACATAAGAAAATCCACAATGTTGAGTGAGATGATTTACAATTGATGATAGTGTAACACAAGAGTGACGAAAACTTGTGAAGGTTTGAGGACTGAGTTTACCGTTCTTTTCAGGAATAGATCTCCAGCATTCTAACCAATCAATCACGCGTTTGAGGAAACTAAATCGTGTATCGTTGTAAGATAGTGGATTGGAAAATTCATCCTTCAGAAGCAGACCCTTATTTGGAGTATTTATATTGAAAATTTTCCAAACCTTACAGATAATAGAAATAAAATCTGCTGTCTGTGACGTAGTACAAAGTTGGTATTTTGATAGATGTTTAACGTTCAATGCAGCGGCTGTTGGATCATCGAATATTCGTAAAGCTAAAGTAACATTTTGCCTCTCAAAGGTAGAAGGCCAACACGATTTCGAAGTTAACCTTGGGGCTAACTTAGCAACCGAGTTTTGTTCACATTTATACAACTGGCGAATCTCTTCGAATTGCAGTTTGGACATCAATGAAGTTTTCAAAATTAGGATAGTGAATTGTTTTATTGAAGTTCTTTTGATTAAGCCAGTTATTACGGATAGATTTGAGGATGTGAACAAAGTCAAACATCAAAAACAAAGGTCGATTGAAATCCAAAGGATGAGGAACAATATGCTCGAGGGTCCGGTTGGGTGCAAACAACTTGAAAATATTAACATTCATCGGATAGTTATCCGTACATAAAACGTGAACGAAGAGTCCACATGATTCTACATCTCGAATGACAGATTTAATGATAGGGAATATCTCGATTGCTGAAGAGGTTGCACAAGGAAGCAAACGAATAATAGTAGACCATTTTTTTGACAAGCTGGAAATCATAAAAGCGAAAACTGTCTTAGCTGGATCAGTAGGATTGAGTGAAGATCCGATTATTTTTCCACCTTTATAGGTAAATGTTGACTTTACATGAATTTCATCCATCTGAATGATAACATTGCGCTCCCAATTGTTGGACTGTGTAGTTGACTGTTTCAGATAGTAGTTTGTAAATTCATTATCCATTCCAAAACTGGAATATAAACGTTTAAGGGTAGAATGATGTGGAAAGGAGTGGCAATCAAAGGATTGTATAAACTTGTAACAAACAGGCGAGATAAGCTGGTATTTGAGAGCAAGTACAAGGGTATTAACATTGTAGCGTCTACTATTTTTGGGTAACAACGCGTTTTCCAATTGGCACAGGATAAATTGAAGACGCAAATATATAGGCTGGTGTTCCGACGAATCTTCTTCTGGTGGAGATAGTAAGTTTATAGCTTGTCTAACGCAGAGTGTGGCTTCTTTGACTTGCTGTTGGGCTGTCTTGGTATCTGATAAAGTAGCACTGGGGGAATATTGATCAATTTCGTAAAGAATCAAGTAAAGAATCAACTTCTCGAAGGTCTTTTATCTTCGATCGAGATAGAGTTAGTTTTGTACCTTCATAAACCCCAATAATGTGAAGTGTTTCAGTAACCGTTAGTGAACAACGAATGGAAATCAAATGATCTGTAATAGACGGCTTGACGAAGTGGAGAGACATGTTATCAGAAGACCAGACAATCCATTTGCTAGGGAGATTTAAAAGTTTCACGTTCGATATCAAGTCTTCTATTATAGTAATTTGATATGGCTTTTCATCTAGGCTGAACTGTTCTCGGCTCTGTCACAGGTGTAAATTCTTCACGAAAAAATTAGAAAAATTACCAACGAAAACAATTATTATCTTAAGTAACTAGCATATTAGTAGTGCCGGAATCCGTTTTTGATTTGTTCTGGTGACGTCAGAATTTTTCAGAAATTGGATTTTCCTCATTTCATATTGCATTAAAGTAATGAGTCATCATTTTTTGATTATAGTTGTATCATATGTGAGACGTGTTAGTATACAGATTCTATTAAAATTTCAGCCTTCTATCTCCTATTATGGCTCAGTTATGCCCGAATAACTGTGTTGCTTAACTTTTAAAAATGTGACAATGACGTCATAATTCCATGATGAGTCGACAATTTGCTCTGAACTCAGAACTTACTGGAGCCATAGCCAAAAGACTCCCATATGCCAAAAATCAGCTTTCTACGCCTGGCAGTTTCTTCAATCAATTCGTTACAGATATATATATATATATATATATTACACATTAATCGAGTTTTAATAGTAACAAGCGCGCTTCGCTTGCTTGCGCTGCGCGGCTGGCGGACACTTCGTGTCCGCCGGAGGCTCCTTTCGGTCGCCTATAAGGGAGACAACATCTCTAAATATGTCCATCTTAGTGTTAAAACCGATTTCACTCGAAAAATCACCAAATTTGTCAATTTTCAAATTTTTGATGCGTAATGATGACGTCATAACAAAGTGATGAGTCATCATTTTTTGATGAAAGTCGCATCATTTGTGAGGTATGTTAGTATACAGATTCTATTAAAATTTCAGCCTTCTATCTCCTATAATGGCTGAGTTATGCCCGAATAACTGTGTTGCTTAACTTTTAAAAATGTGACAATGACGTCATAATTCCATGATGAGTCGACATTTTGGTCTGAGCTCAGAACTTACTGGAGCCATAGCCAAAAGACTCCCACATGCCAAAAATCAGCCTTCTTCGCCCGGCAGTTTCTTCAATCAATTCGTACAGATATATATATATATATATATACAATCATCGAGTTTTAATAGTAAGGATGATATATAATTCAATGTATATACAGGGTGACACAAAAGTTCTGCAACAAAATTCAATCTTATTGTTTGATAGTAAACCCTAATTCAAATCTTAGTTCAACTTACTCTATCAATTAACTCCATACTGTTATTGTAGCTTCTACTATATTTGATTATTGAGGATCATTATGTCTGGAGTATCAGAATTACAACAAAAGCGCTCTGCTGTTATTCAATTATTTCTCAATGGTAAAAAGCAAAACCAGATACTAAGAACCCTTGGTTCTCCAAAATACTCACGATCTTTTATATCCCGAACAATTAAACGCTATATTGAGACGGGCAAGATCACAGATATTCAACGATCAGGTCACGAACGGTCAGGACGCCAGCTAACAAGAAAAAAATTCGTCAGATTTTGATCCGTCGACCGACAACGTCCACCCGGAAGGTAGCCGCAAAAGTCGGAATTGACAGAGAATCTGCTCGGCGAATAATCAAAAAGGATTTAGGCATAAAATGTTTCAAACGAACCAGGGTAGAGTCTCTTAATGCCAAAACTATTTCAAAGAGAATAGAAAGATGCCGAAAACTGCTTGCCTGGCTCAAAAATGTTAACTCCGATTCAATTGTATTTTCAGACGAAAAAAAATTCTGTATAGAGGAAAAGTACAACTCTAAAAATTCGTGTGTTTATTCCTTAACACGGGAGGATATCCCAGAGAAATTTCGGACAGTCCAGAAAACACAACACCCTAAAAGTATTATGGTTTGGGCAGGAATCTCAGCTTTTGGAAAAACCCCCTTAGTATTCATACCAGATGGAATGAAAATTAATGCCGATTTGTACATGAATCATATTTTAAAGAAATATGTTCTTCCTATCAGTTCAACCTTCATGAAAAACACGCAATGGGTATTCCAACAGGATGGTGCACCAGCTCATACCGCGAAAATTACACAAGATTGGTTATCAAATAATTTACCAGGCTTTTTATCCCGAGAGGATTGGCCTCCTGCAAGTCCAGATCTAAACCCTTGTGACTATTATTTATGGGGGAGATTGGAGGAATTAGTGAATAATAGAGCATACGATAATATTCCAGCACTTAAACGGGCTTTGTCCAAAGTTTGGTCTGAGTTAGACCAAGATGAAGTCGCTCGGGCCTGCAATTTGTTCCCAGACAGAGTGAGAAGTTGTCTGAAGGCCAGAGGGAATAGATTTGAAATGAATTAGAGTCAAACTGTATTGACATTATATAATTAGGTATTGTTGATCATTCTTACTGAGCTTTTAGAGTTGTTACTTCTTTTTTGTGTATTGTATAAAAATTACAATTTTGTTGCAGAACTTTTGTGTCACCCTGTATATTCTTTTTATTGATAAGATTTCATGCTTCACAGTTTTTGTTATCATTTGTGGTAGTGATATTTAAGCTTCATAGAAATTGAATCCATTTTATGTTTCTAGTATGTACTTCTTTTGTCTGAATCAATAAATACGTAGCTAATTATATTTTAAAAACTCAAATAAACAGAATTACAAATCTCATTCTTTCTATTCTTGACAGTTATGGCAATGCCAAATGAAGTATAATTTCTTTGCGATGGTTATCACATTGATAATCTTTATCGTGTTTGTCGGTTGTGCTTCAACCGAACTTCATCCAGAGGAATACCGAAAGAATCTGTTCGCCAACCACTTAATCAGCTTGTAATAAACTGAGCACTTAAATACTACCAAATTGACTTCATGCAAGAGCTCGCCGACACAACTAAACCAAAGGTACTTTGTTCAGGTAGTCGGTCTCGTCTAGCTAACCTAGAAAGAGGAAAATTAACAACTGAAAAATGGGAAGATGATCATGCTAAAATTGCGATTCTACCTTGTATTGAAGAGCAACAGTCTAGTACTCGTGGAACAATAAGGTGCAAAATGGAAAACCGCTGCTATGTTTGTCAGATCAATGCATCGTCACTCAATGATTTCTTGACTAAACTCAAAGCTAATGCGCCTCGACCTGGCAGACCCTTAGAACAGTCGTCATATGTGGCAATTTGTAGCAAATGCTGAATGCATTTGGACAATCACGACCTAAAATTTTGTTCCAGCGTTTTCAAATATCCTCAGAGCTCCGCAATAGCTGGAAAACTATTTGCAGAAAGAGTAGAAGCCCGAGGCTACACAAGTAATGTGGCTGTTAACTATGTTAAAGAAACGTTGCAACTAGAAAGAAAGAATATTTCATGCTCTAGTAATAATCCTCCAATTGGTCTGAATCATCCTTATGATTCGAACAATAGACTAGCAATTACAGTTGGCTACGAAGGTAGAGGTGCTGTACTTAAGCATTTGAGTGTTGAAGCAGCAAGAGATTTACAGAGGTTAGGCCATCTTGGTCTTGGGAAAAATTCTTATTGGGAACTAGGGAGAATTCTACGCCGAGATGGAATTTCCTTTCCTGATGGTGGGATTAAACGCGCATGGGATGAAAAATGGGAGATATTTGGAAGTATTTTTACATCAATTATCCTTCCAATGGTAAATAAGAAATTGATACCTATCCAACAGCCTACTCCGTTCGGATGTTGTATTGACATCAATAATCTCCTCAACATTATTACTCATTCTCAGTCAGATTCTATCTCTAGATTGAAGCTTCAAGTTGACGGAGGGAAGGATTTCCTGAAGATGTCAGTGAACATTATATCAATGCATCCTAATAGCCTATATACACCGACTCCAAATAGTGTACTTTCAAACTTTGTCGTTGCAATGGGAAACGCACCGGAGAATTATCATAATTTGAGGGAACTGTTTACATATTCATCTATTCACAAATTATTTGAAAATGATATTCCCATAGACATAGCTTGCGATTTTAGTAGCGGCTTTGCTCGTGGGTATTCAACAAGCATCGAGCAACTACCCTTGTCCATTCTGTTTATGGCGCAATGGTTCACTCTGTACAGGCTTACCAGACAAAGCTAGGAAACACCAGGATCTAATGGTTGATTTAGTTAGAAAACGCCATAACGTCATAAATAACCCAATAATTTCCTGGTCCGAGTCACCAATGGAAAAAATAGCCCTCGCTCCATTGCATATTCTTCTTGCTTTGGTAAACAGACTATATAATGAAGCAAGACCAAGTGACAGTGCATCAAGTCGAAGGGATCATCAGCTTTACAAGCATCACTGCTCAGCGCTCTGTCGATATATGGTAGACCGATCTGAATATTGGAATGCTACTCTGGAGGGTAATTCCTGTTCTAGACTGCTGGATCATTTGGATGATATACCATTTGCTGATAGCTCAGTTAAATTCCTAAATGCATTGAAAACATTGAAACAAGTGAAGGATAATTGATTAGGTAAGATAAGGAAAACCAGATGGCGTGAAAGTATACAAGCGTTTAGAGAAGCTTGGCGTGATGCAAATTTACCATGGTCGCTAAAATCTCACATTCTGTCTGATCACTACGAAGAATATTTCAATCATTTTGAAAGTATACCAGATGCCGGTGCAGCAATTTGTTCAGAACAGAGTGGAGAAATGCTTCATTCACGAATACAACAAGTTTAGAATCTTCGATTCAAGACAGGAAGAGAAAATCCTTTATATCCTCAGCGTCTTGTCGATTGTATAGTGACTTACAACTACAACCTGCAGTGGGACAAAGTTACTAGATCAACAACAAAAGTAGAATTGAGTAATAATAAGGAAGGAGAAAATGATGAGGACAGTGATGACGAGGAAAGATTAGTGCCTCATAATTGGGAAACTGATTCTGAAAGCTCTGATTCAGATTAAGAATGGTTATTCCATGCTCCATTCATCTCCTTAGATAATTAAGTTATTTAACTAATTATATGCTTCTATATACGTATATAACATATTAAATTAAGTTACTCATTGATATTTTAAAAAAGTATACAAATTCAAGTCGGCGAAATATTTTTATCGAGTTTATTGTCCACTTCTATAGTGCAATTTCTTCAGTTTTACTTGCAATCTAAACCCTTCATAAAATCTTCAGAAACATTATTTTCAAACGCACAATGTCGGTAATATACATCACTATAATATATAATCTAGGTTCAACATAACGAAGAGGATAATATAGCATTTTTGGAAAATTGAATTTATTTATTTTGGCGGGATAATGTCCGGACATGATAAGTCCTTAGATTATATGATCTATAAATCATGAAAAATAGTTGTTGTCTCAGGTTCTAAACTGATACTATTTATTCAAGTGTTTTGTTAAACACGGAAATATGAAAAATAGCAATATAAAATATATGTTGACAGCTATGAGGGACACTAAAAAATGACAAAATACAAAACCCTACATTTTGACTGATTTATCGAAGTTTTATCTATAAATATCATTTAGTGTGACCGAAACATGTATAATCAGGTAATTATAAAGCGAATTTAATTGATTCATACCATACTCAGTATGGAAACAACCGGACATATCAAAGCGACGGACAGATCACAATTTACGTGTAAAATGCAATTTGAAATGGGGAAAATCCAATTTCTGAAAAATTCTGACGTCACCAGATCAAATCAAAAACGGATTCCGGCACTACTAATATGCTAGTTACTTAAGATAATAATTGTTTTCGTTGGTAATTTTTCTAATTTTTTCGTAAAGAATTTACACCTGTGCTGTACTAGTGCAGTATGAAATAAATCCTGTTCTTTTACAGCTCGGTCGAATCTCCGTGGTTTCGATTCTATAGACGAGGAGAGATTAGGGGGACAGCCGGGTAGGAATCTTGGCACCACCTCTTTCTTCAACTTTGGAAAAGTACGCTCCACTTCCGTATAAGAACCATCTGGTTGAAGGATCGAATATTTAGTTTCAATATCATCTTGATGAAAATGTTTGGAGCATACATAGATGTTCTTTACGTCCTCGATATTCTCTCTGCAGAGTGCTCGTAACCATTTGTTGACTAGATCGGGTGGACCATTTGGTAATTTGAATACTGGAGTGTACGGTTCTCATGCGTAGTTACTTCGACATTCAGGAGCTGAACACTTGTTTGGCATTACTGTACTAATTGAACTTGAATGAAATAAATATTAATATAAAGTAATCAATTAGTAAGATTTAATTGGAAAATAGTAGAACATAATTCAGGAAAACAAATATAGTTTTATCATGTCGAGGTTGAAATGGTAGTAGAAATCTCTTACAACAGGCCAGATAAATTCCTTGAGTAGTTTTTCAAATAAATAACTTATTTAGAAAACGAAGACAATTATTATGGTTGAATATGAATATGGCCTTCTTTGGTATCCATTGTCCCTTATTCTTGAGTAGTGAACAGGCCTTATTATAACGTAGGTCACGATTCTGGTTTGTTTAACTCGTGATTTAATGAATCCAAAACTAAGGTATTCACTGCTATAAATTCTTTTCTTTAATCACTGGATTAATTCCAGATGCTTTCCTCTTTGATGCCATTTTGTTTGTTGTTATAAAATTCCCTCTCCAAATACGACCAATATGAAGTAAACACATGATTAGTGTAGTATTTATAGACCACTAAAACTTACAATCTCAACTTCCGAAACATACTATAATACAATAAAGAACTACAATTATATCACCTTGGGCAAAGTGTAGCGACAAAACAAATTTCTTGCTACTTGAAAACTGGCTTCCCTTAGTGAATGAATGGAATAGAGGCGTTATTTAAAATACAGCTCAAATACAGCACAAAATCATGGACCCCATAATATGCTTGCGGACCCCTACATCGTTGGCGGACCCCTACATCGTTGGCGGACCCCTGAAATGTTTTTGTGGACCCCTAAGGGGTCCGCGGACCACAGGTTGGGGACCACTGATATAAGCGAAGCTTTTTCAATGACCTCAAAAGTCCGGGGGAACCAAATGTGAGTTTAATTCTGAAATCCCCTTATTGAGGCTTTGTGCTATTGCCAATAATAATCCTAAAAATTCTTGTCGACAGGAAAGGCCAATAGTGCAACTCCAGTAAATGAGATATGAATGGCTTAATTATTATTACTACTCAATATATGAAAACTCATAATAGATTCATATTCTTACTAATATAAAATATTAACATTCGTCGAAGTGCAAAATCGTGTTCTACACGTTCTAATAACCTATATTTGCGGTTAAATAATGCTTCAAAAAGAAGTTTACATAAAATAATGTGTTTTTAAGCTTAAAAATGTATATATACCTATGTTAATTATTACTTTCAAAGTGTAAAAATCGGCATCTACAATACTACATATTGGGGTTTTAAGTGAAGCATCAAAACTTCCTTGCCCAAACAATGCTTTTTGAAAAATTCATAATCAGCCCATATCAAATAAAGTTAACTTTATGAACACATCTTGTATATTAAAACGCTTGGAATTGATTGAGGAATTGGTAAGTCGTAGAGATAAGAAAATTGGCATGTAGGTGTCGGTGACTATGTAGGTGACTACGATTAAGTTCTAGGATCAAAGCGAAATTTCACATCTCTACAAAAAATATGGAAATCAAATTTTCACACATTTTCTATTCTAAATATATGACTACACTATCACAATATAAATCATTGTACGACACTACAATATATTGTTTTGTTATCAATACTTCAAAGCCACAACCTAGGTTTAATAACTTAAATGTATTAGTGTGTATAGTAATAAAAAAACTTATGTGCATATTTTCACACCTTTATATACTACATATTTTCACATCATTTGAATTTGAAAAATATGCAAGAGACTAGCTTCTAACGGTTGACATTGGGTTTTTAGGGTTGTCTATTTCGAATATAATCTATATGATAAATTATTATTGACTTTTGTCTACAATAGACATATAAAGTAAACAAATCTCAAAAATATGCTAGAAACTTGCTTTCAACGGTTGACATGGGGTTTTCAGGGGTGTAGATTTCGAATATTGCATTTTCGAGTAAATTTTATAATTCATTTGTTTACTTTTGTTTACAATGGATACATAAAGAACTAAATTACAAAAATATGCTAGAGACTAACTTTCAACGGTTGACATGGGGTATTCAAAAGTGTTGATTTAGAGTATTATAATTTCGGATCCATATGAGAAATTATTCATCAAATTTTGTTTACAATATTTATATAAAAGTAAAAAAATCCCAAAATAGGTTAGATTGAGCATAGCCTACTATAATAAGGCCTCAGAGTAACTTGCGAATTTGGCACTAGGGATGCAGTAGAAGATGGTTGAAGAAATACATGAGCTGCCTTAAATCATTAACAAAGCACAATAGAGCTTAGGAATGTATTACCAGCATATATAAATATGGTGTCAAAGCACCCATCTCCGTTGTTAAAATTTAGATTAGTCATCAAATGATTGCGCAGCAGGGTATATTTGGGTCAAATTTAGTGATTTTCAGAGGTCGTTTAACCCACGCTTGCCACAGGAATGTGTTGCGTCATTTCCGGTTTAAGCCATTTTCAATGGGGAAGCCATACAAATTTGGGGTTACTACTATAAATAGAAAAATCCCAAATGCTTTCAAGGGTTAATTAAGGGCACTTCTAGGTGTTTTTATTATAAAGTTTTTCGCATTGAACTGAGAAGTGAATGTGTTAATACGAAAAATTTGTAATTTTTTCATGGAATGTTCTTACATTCCAGTGTTGCCATGGAAACGTGTGTTGGTCAGTTGGGGCTATATCTTGAAAACAGCGATAGCTAGACATTCAAATTTAATTCCATTTGATAGCAAATAGGCTACTTCCTATTAAGCTATAATACAATTTCTATTTCTTAATTCAATAATTTACGAGTTATTAGACAATTTATCATATTGGTCACATTTGGTAATTTGTCGAATATCTCGTAAACCATTGAATTTAGACACAGAAATTGTATTATTGCTAAGTAGGAAGTTGCCTATTTGCTATCAAATGGAATTAAATTTGAATGTCTAGCTATCGCTGTTTTCAAGATATAGCCCCAACTGATCAAAACACGTTTCCATAGCAACACTGGAATGTAAGAACATTCCATGAAATAATTCCAAATTTTACTATTAACACATTCACTTCTCAGTTCTATGCGAAAAAACTTATAATAGAAACACTTAGAAGTGCCCTTAAACGGCATCTGAAAATCACTAAATTTAGCCCAAATATAACCTGTTGCGACGCAAACATTTGATGACTACCGTATTGCTTCGAATAAGCGCCCGAGCGCTTATTTATTTCGTGCACCCTCTAGACCCGGCGCTTATTCAGGGAAATACGGTAATCTAAATTTTAACAACGGATATGGGTGCTTTGACACCATATTTATATATGCTGGTAATACATTCCTAAGCTCTATTGTGCTTTGTTAATGATTTAAGGCAGCTTATGTATTTCTTCATCCATCTTCTACCGCATCCCTGGTTAAGTTACTCTTAGGCCTTAAATATAGTAGGCTATGGATTGAGTAACTCCAGGCGCCCACAGGGCGACTGCGGCAAGCGAAATCCGCTTGTAAATAATATTACTCAAATGTTGACACATCCTTACTAATAAAACTCGATTAATGTTTGTATATATCTATATATCTATAGATATATACATTGGAATTCGCTTATTAGCAACTCAGTTTTGCTCATAAAATGGTTGCTAATACGCGAAGTTGCTAATAAGGGAACAGAATTAACACAAAATCTTCACCTGGGACCTGAAGATTGGTTGCTAGTAGAGCAATATTGCTAATAAGCGAATTCCACTGTATCTGTAACGAATTGATTGAAGAAACTCCCTAGTGCAGAAAGCTGATTTTGGCCCTGCGGGAATCTTTTGGCTATGGCTCCACCAATTTCTGAGTTCAGACGAAAATGTCGACTCATCATGGAATTATGACGTCATTGTCACCTTTTTTATCTTTAGAAATTTCAGTTTTTCGACTATAACTCAGCCATTTTAAGTGATAGAAGGCTGAGATTTTAATAGGTTGTGTATATTCATATATGAGCTACTATTAATAAAAAATAATGACTCATCACTTTGTTATGACGTCATCTTTACGCATCACAATTTTTAAAATTTACAAATTGGTGATTTTTCGTGCGATGTCGATTATAAACTTTTAACTTTAGGCACATGAAACTGATTTTTGGCACTTGATACTCTTTTGACATTTGCTCTAATTTCTTACCCCTCAGATGAAATGTCTATTCATCATGGAATTATGACATTTCACCTTTTTTAATATTAGAAATTTCTGTTTTGGCCTATACCTTTTCATGATAGCTCATCACTGTTATGACATATTTCCATAGAAGCTTGTATTTTATTGTCGGATTTAAGCGTGCAACGGATCAATTGATGCTCACAGTGTAAGCATCAATTGATTCGCCGCACTCTATATCGTGTTTTTTTTAAGGGCGATCGTGGTGTAAAAATTACACCACGAATTTGGGGAGTTACTCCACGATTTGGGTCGGACGCTGCAGCGTGGACAATATTTGGTTAATATTTTTTCGGTGGTTACACCGTGATTAAGCTGAGTTACTACACCAAGGTCTCAGCCATAATAAAAACCCTGCTCTATATAATTACACTTTTTGAGTTTTTGGGTGGATTTTATTTATTTTACATCATCAAGTCTTACTCTAAAACGCTGTACAAATCAAACGAATATTATCAATTTATCATTTCTTAATTTTGAGAGTTTTGATATGACTTCACACAGTTTTCTTAGAAATACGATGTCTCCATAAAAAATGACAAACACTTAGTTCGGCTCCAGGTTAGATCCACGGTTGACCTTTAAAGTATGCTTTCTCAACCTCGAAAGACAAAATTATAGTTATCCTTAGGAATTTATCATGATTCTGGAGTGGTTACGATTTTAGACTCATTTCCCTATACCATTATTCGACTAATTGAAAAACACCAAACTTGATCTCTATTTTTGGCTTTTGTTTTTTTGATGTCTATACCCCTGTCTTACGTTATAATAAAGCCTATTAACTGTTGTCAGGATGTGAACCTTGATATGCTAACAGATTAAAATATGTACTTAGTACAACTTGATAAATGAAGTAATTAGGTAAACTTGTGTTTATGTTTAATTGATGAAAATTCGCAGGTATCGTTGAAAAATAAATTATTATCTAAAATTCCTTACTACGTGGGTATTCCATACCAGGGTTTTCCCCAGACCTTTATGGTGTATCGAGCCGATAGGCCTTCATTTTTAAGGCGTATCGGCGGATAAGCCTTTGAGGAAACATCTCAAAGCGGGACGTACACTCTTTCTTAATTAGCAATTCAGGCAGTATATGTTTCCTATCATTTATAGCTAATGTGCTTCTGTAACAATCGCTTAAATTAATAGGTTTATGAAGTAGATTTTCCTTAATCGGGACATTTTCTGTCCCGATTAACCAGAATAAACGCGGATTAATTTCGTCCTCTGAACATAGTTACCGTCGATTCTTGGGCTTATTTTTCGAGCAAGCAGACACATTTCGCAAAAATACTCAACATCGCGGTATGAATTAGCTTTTGCTACAGTTTTTATAACACCTGTCGGTGCGAATCATTGTGGATTCGCATTAGGACTTCGTTTCTTAGACTGTGGTGGAGTACAACTACTTGATCGCCTCTGTACACAAGCCTTCCTCTGACTTGCATCCTTTTCTGTTGTTTAACCACCCTTAATATATTACACCATCGTTAATGGTCAATATCATTGTTCACGCTCTGATCTACTTCGCTAGTGAGTCTTGATAGATAATTGGCCGCCATGTTCACCTTTCCTTTTACATATAAAACTTCGTATTTAATCGCTTCTAGCTTCTGGATCCATCTCGAAAACTTCTGTCTCGGGTCTTTCTGCCTATGGAGCAGGGATTGGGTTATTTATGATCAGTCAAGAATAGGACCTTGCGTGCTGCCATCTTTGATATCCTAGAAAGATCTAACAGCAAATTTTTCCTTCTTTCAAACTGTTGGCTTAGACTAATCGTTTGATACACTAGATCTTCTTTGAATCATATTAAATGCGACGAGGCTTAGTGGAAGACTGGCTGGAGTAGTAAGAAGAACATCCTGGCAAGAAGCATGGAACTGCCCCATCCTTTGCTTCGGACTTGCTCGAGGGATTTCTCTGAATGTACCGTCACCATTAGGCACCTTGTGAGTATATTCAATATTAGTATATTATCTAAAGTGTTTGATACAAACGAATATATCTTTAAGTTGGGCAATATGCTCTTGATGTAGTAATCGAATCCATGCTTGTTTAAGTTCAGGTGGGGTTTGGGGAATCCGATAACATGGAACGCGATCTCTGGTCTGTAATTGCTCTTGTAGTCTGGAGCTGAGCACGTATTTTACTTTCTGTATGAATGAATAATTGCTAATAGATTTATTGGAAAGACAAAAGATTAGTATTAAAATAATATGAACGACATGATATCAAATGAAAGAGAATTGCTAACCAAGGAAAGAAGTACCTAAAATATTATGTTTTGTTAATTTTAAACTTTAAAGTTCATACATTTGATTTTGTTTGTACAATAAATCCATCTTCAACTACATCCCTTTTCCATTTTTGAGATTTAGATGGCAGGCTTTATATACAGAGTACTATGCCTTTGAGTTGTTCAAGATTACAGTCATTCAATTAACACTTCTATATTTTAGCGGTAAAATCCACTCTCAATGCTGATTTGTAGGGTAGACGTGACAGTACTTAAGCTTCCCAGTTGAGGTGTTATAGTAAATTTATCACAGCAGCTGTAGCATTGTAATGTGCACGAATAAACATAATTGGAAATGCCGAATTTTCTTAGAATTTTGATAAAATAAGTTTAAACCCTATGTTGCCGTGGAATTTTGAATTGAAAGTGAACTGAAATTTAAAATGAAAGTGGGGTCATTTCTATATATACTAATGACCCCTCTTCAAATTAGGATTTTAACATCGTATGTTATATTAATATTTATAAATCTGGCAATATAGTCTTAAGTTTATCGAATTTAGTGCCTGAATATATTTTTTAAAATGTTTTACTTCTGGGTTTTGTGAAATTTCTGCGACATCGAGAGCTTCCTCCGAGACTGTCTAGCGAAATTATTTTATCTATCGAGCATCTTGTTGTGATGTAAGTAAATTTTCCCTGCCAAACTGGTGTTATAAAGTTCCCTCCGCCCCAGCATGAAAATTAATCGGCATTTAGTATACTCGGAAGGAGGAACATCATGCATCCAGAAGATTCCACTTTGTTCTTTGTTTTTTCATACTCATTAGTCTGTCTAGTAAGACAATATTGATGTTCCCAATGCGAAATATTGTCCCATGGGTTGTTCACGGGGTTCCTCCAAAAATTGTCTGGTTTTGAATAAAATGTTAACTAATTTGTATCCTTTGAAATCAAAATTTTATTTTATATTGTACTCAGATTTCAATTTCCAGTCTTTTGATGTGTATATTCACCATATGTAGAAAATATATTTTGGAATTCTCTAGCAAAGGGAGCAAATTTTGGAAATAAGAGAATAATTTGGAATTAGTCTAGTTTGAATGTTATTTTTCATGTACCAAGGGATATATATATATGAGGGGCACTCGAAAAGTTTTGTCGTTCACATATTAAAAATATAGCTATCAAATTTATTTATATCACATTTTTTCGAAGTATTCTCCCTTACAGCCTATACATTTTTGCATACGAGTAAACCAATTATTAAAACACATTTTCCACTCTTCTTTGGGGATATCTTCGATCGCCACAAAAAGGGCGCCGGTCAACTCCTCGTTACTGGAAAATCTCCTCCCACGAAGCTGATCTTTAAGTTTAGAGAAGAGCCAGAAGTCGCAGAGGGCTAAATCTGGACTGTGGGGTAGGTGTGGGAGTGTTCCGACATGAGAATTTTCTACAAACTCACGAGTTCAGAGTGCGGTGTGAGATGTCGCATTATCATGGTGAAGCAGGATTCCTCTGACACCGGTCCTTTCACGTTGCTTTCAATGACGCTGAAGACTTTGGAAAAGCATACTGTGGTATACCAGTCAGCAGTAACCGTTTTCCTATCCTCAAGTGGTACAGCTTTAACAAAACCACTAGCTCTGAACAAAATGGCCCACAGCTGTTTTCCGAATGATCGAATCCTGCGGGCTTTTGTTGGGGGCAAGGCGTATTTTTTCGATTGCTTTTTGGATTGCCATTTTGTTTCTGCATCATAGTGATAGATCCATGTCTCATACCCTGTGAGTATCTCTGAAACTGCTCTAGAATTACCATTTGCAAATCTTTTAAGCATAATTTCACATTAATCTACTCTGAACTTTCTCTGCTCCAAAGTTAAGGAATGGGGGATCCACCGGGTACACACCTTCCTGACACCAAGCTCTTTATGCAAAATATTATTGATTGTCCTCGATGATAACTTGGTATCATGCTCTAACTGAGCGTACTTTACATGAGGGTCTTCCCTTATTAGATCTTGCACTAGCTGCACATTTTTATCGATATTCGAAATATTCGGCCTTCCATTACGTGGGGCATCATCAAGAGTAAAATTTCCATGCTTGAATTCAGAGTACCATCGCTCAACTGTTCTTAGAGAAGGAGCTACATCAGGGAAGTGCTTCTCTAGAGTTTCGTGGATTTCTAGCCTTGTCTTTTGAAGTTTGAACAAAATTAAAAACTGGGCAAAATAATGAATGAATTTTTCCGTATAGTCTAACTAGAAGTATATTGAGAGATATCAAATGAAATATCAATGCTATAGCATAGCATTCTATATACTAAGGCAATGGCACTCTATTCAAAATCTGGACCATGGATGGCAATTACCATGGGCTTTCAAAATATCATGTATTGTTATACTGCCTTTCATTACTATTCTAAAGTACTCTAATGTAACATTTGATTGATTTTAATGATTTCGGACCACCCAACCCACTTAAAATTAACATATTACTATACACTTTAATGGTAAATCACAATCAATACACTGCTAAATATATATAAATAATTAATTAAATAAAAGATAAAGTGTGACAATTCATTTATAACTAGACTAGATTCTTCATTCTCTCCTCTCTCTCTCTCTCTCTCTCTCTCTCTCTCTCTCTCTCTCTCTCTCTCTCTCTCTCTCTCTCTCTCTCTCTCTCTCTCTCTCTAAAACAAAAGAACATAAAAAAATACAGTCAGGGCCGCTTACTGTGAACCACCAGGGGGCCAAGAATCTGTTCATAATAGAGATACTTCATATTAATTAACCGAACTTGATTCAATACAAATCCTATCTAAAAAAAGGAATTCGGACCAGGAGGTTAGTTCATAATAAACGAATGTTCATATTAAGCGGGTTCATAGTAAGCGGCCCTGACTGTAGTTATATTTTTAGCTTAGTGTTATCTCTATTTCATCACTACGAATGTAGGCTTCAGAAGAATGACATGACGCTCTAAATCGTTAAATTGGAAACAACTTCTAGAATTTTAGTATACTCACTCTCTAAACCAATACTATTTTTTATCTTAGCATTAGTGATATTATGAATGGCATTATTCACGTGTTGAATCGAAGGGGTGGATGAGGAAATTACCTTCTCATTTTTAATAATTTCAAATAATTCGAATTCATTAATGATATTTTCCACTGACATGGTATCGGTTAGTGAGTGGCAGGATAGTTAAATTTTGTTTGTTTCCTTATAAAAAGCCTTGTAATATAAATTTTCATTAATAATTATTGAACGTTCGATTGTAGAAATTTCATTATGATATTGTATCTTAAGAAAAAAGATGACCGTTGAATTTGGTCAATACATAACCCACCGACAGGGAGTTCGACTAGATGCAATTTAGAATTAATACAATTAAGAGTAGAAATTGTAAACTTTTTAATAGAATATGTATACTAACATACCTAACATATGATGCAACTATCATAAAAAAATGATGACTCATCACTTTGTTATGACGTCATCATTACGCATCAAAAAATTTAAAATTGACAAATTTGGTGATTTTTGAGTAATATCGGTTATAACAGTAGGACAGACATATTTAGAGATGCTATCTCCCTTATAATTAACCAATGTGACCCCAGGCGACCCAAGGGAGCCTCCGGCGGATACAAAGTGTCCGCCAGCCGCGCAGCGCAAGCAAGCGAAGCGCCCTTGTAGTGAGAATAGGGTAGAATAGAGCAGACGTGATGTAAAGATGAATGTTGAATAGACAAGCGATGTGCAGATAGGCGATTTGAGTGAGTGACAATATTTTGAGAACATTTTGAAATATCGTAAAATATCGTTTTTAATTATTATGGGTGACCAAAATGTGGTTGGTTATTTTATTCAGTGACGTTTATTAATTAAACAGAAGTTGACACATATTGGTGAATTCACAGGCTTATTTCGTAGTAATTACATCAGTTCATCTATTTCCTGAACCCGAGGTTGTAAAATCAAGATGTTGTCATTGTAAGGTGATGTATTCTGATATTTTTCACGCATAGATAGATGATGCAAATATCCAGGAAAATGAATTATTTCAGTTTCGGAAAATTATTCATAAATATCTTCAAAAGTAAGTAGTAAGTAAGTAAGTAAGTAAATAGGGAGTATATGAATTTATCATATTTAATCATAAAATCATAAAACTTGATAAATTAATTGTCTAGAAAGTTCGATGGTAATTGCCATCCATGGTCCAGATTTTGAATAGAGTGCCTTTGCCTTAGTATATAGAATGCTATGGCTATAGTAATGGTTTCATATCAAACAACAAAACTTTATAAGTGCCCTACGTATATTACTGACTAACTTGTGATATTATATTTCAAAATTCAAAATTAGCAAATATCGGTGGTTAATTATGTCAAAAAACGGAGCAGTTATAGTGATGATGTGATAAGGGTTGCGTCGTCCTCGCATTACCTTCATTTTGAATGCATCTAGAAATCATCATGGCTAATTCATACAAGTTTGTAAAGTAAAGGCTCTATACTTCGTACGGTTGAAATCCGTTTACTTTCAATCTATTTACTCATCCAAATATTTAGAAATAAATATCAGTCGACAGACCGATAGTACAGATCCATTAAATGACTTTTAAGGCATTTATACATAATATGCATACGCATACATTCTCGAGTCCGTTTCAAATAAGTTTTTCCCTCTTATTATCAATGTGATTTTAAGTTAGGTCATTCTATGAACTCTTCTCTTCCGTCTTTTTTTGATGCTGAAAAGTTTCAGAAATTTAAAGAAAAATTAAATTAAATTAAAAATAAATTTGAAAAAAATTACCTTTTTGAAATAAAATGAGCATACGTCTATTTGTTCCTCAAAATCCATCGTTGATTGATGGATATTCTAATATAAGTTCCTAATTAAAGATTCAATTGTTCACTTAAATTTTAATATTATATTAACATGCCGCCCTTAAATTATCCTGAATGGAGGCGTTTAAGCTCTCCTGTACCATGGCTTATTAAATATACGGCTATTTATGTCCCCGACTATGACTTCAAACAAGAAGGCCAGTTTTAGCACTGTTAACATTTAATTATATCAATGAATCAAAAACCGCTTCCGATAGACATTTCAAATGTATTATTACCATATACAAACTTTATATCAGAATATGCCGCTGTCAAAAGTTTGTGTCATCATGTGATTGCGCAATAGGCTCTTTTTGAGCGATAAATGTTGCTGTTCTAGCTCATATTAAACTTTGTTATCTACATTTCTAATGCTTGATTTTTTGTTAGAGCCACAATAGGAATATTTCAATCCAAAAATCTGAAAATTTCAGTTGTAATGTCTATGCATTCCTCAGTTGCTATGGAAACAAAAAATTGCCTGTTTAAGCCATAACCCGAAAAGTATATACCGTAGACACTAGGAAATCAACCATTTAATCCATAAACAATTACTTCCTAAATGAGAATGATACTATTCATATGTCTATTTTCAATATTAAACATGCAATTTTTGTTTCCATAGCAACTGAGGAATGCATAGACATTCCAACTAAAGTTTTCAGATTTTTTCGATGGAAATCTTCCTATTGTTGCTCAATCAAAAAATCAACCATTAGAAATGCTGATGACGATGTTTAATATGAGCTAGCGCAACCACATGATGACGTATCAAGTTTTGACGGCGGGATTGGATACTCTGGTATAATGTTTGTAATACATTTGAAATGTATATCGGGAGTGGTTTTGATTTATTGGTCTATTTAAATGTTGACTGTATTAAAACTGGCCTTCTTGTTTGAATGCCTAGTCGGGGACATATACTTAGGTCATTTCTAAAGTACTGATCACCCCCCATCAATTTGATATTAGCAATGACTGATGTGTTATTTAATTATATATTCTCGAAATAGTCTCCCTTGACGGGAATACACTCCTTTAGGCGGTCTACCCAGCAGCGAAATGTCTTTTTATATTCCGTCTGTGGGATCGATTTCAGGTACTTTTGAATGGCGAATCCGATCTCCATTCGACTAGTGAACTCCTTGCCAGAGAGATGACTTTTAAGCTAACAACCAGAAATCACAAAATCCTCGTCGCCTGATTCTGTACAACGATATTACCGGAATCTGTCCTACGACCAAACTGTTCGGAATCTGTCCTACGACTATTTCGAGCTCGGAATCTGTCCTACGCCTGAGTTCGGAATCTGTCCTACGATTATTTCGAGTTCGGAATCTGTCCTACGACTATTTCGAGTTCGGAATCTGTCCTACGCCTGAGTTCGGAATCTGTCAGGGTTGCCGTGGGAATAGAATTTCAAAACCCATCCCCACAGGATATCAGTGGAAATACCCACAAAAACCCACAGAAACCCACAGAAAAAAACAAAAACCCAAAGAAAAACCCACATAAACCCACAGAAAAACCCACAAAACCCACTGTAAAACTCGGAATGATCGTAGGACAGATTCCAAACTCGAAATAGTCGTAGGACAGATACCGAACTCAGGCGTAGGACAGATTCAGCGTTCCCGGATTTAGGTCAGGGGAATAGGGAGGGTGATTCAGTGTTTTAATCACTATATCCTCGATGTATGCGGCGACTTGTTTAGTTTTTTGGTTACTGGAATTATCTTGTAGAAGTTTTATTCCACGAGGACCAGTTCTCGGCCGACGCTCTGTGTAGTGTTTACTGACTTCTGCGAGCACACGAGTGCAATAAAAGTCTCCAGTAACATTCTGGCACTTCGGAACGCAAACTTGAGCAACTGGGCCGTAAGCGTCAAATGCAATTACGTACATTACCTTCTTGGTACGAAATCTGGACACGTTTTTTTAGGTCGAGGTTCGTCCGGATGCAACCAGCACTTAGATTTTTCCTTGGATTTTGGTTGTGAATAGTAAATCCAAGTTTCATCTATGGTTACTATCTCATAGAGTCGCCTTGCATCAAATATTTCGTACTGTAGAAGATTTTCACAACATTCCACCCTCTGTTTCATCTGGGCCTCTGACAGCAAATACGACACCCACCGTGCGCAAATCTTCCTTACTCCGAGATCCTCCTTCAGAATTCGGTAAATACTTCCCGTTGAGATATCCGTATACTTAGAAATCTCTTCAATAGAGCAGCAAGGGTCATTTCGAAGAAATTCACCAACTCAATTGAGGGTTCACAGGTTTGCAGATTTAGGCCTACCAGTCCGAGGCTCATCTTCAATGCTGTCTCTTCCCTCTCTGAATAGTTGAGCCCATCTTCTAACCGTGGAATAAGCAAGTGTTGATCGCCACAAACTTCCACGAGATCATTGTGGATGTTCCTGTTCGAATCTTTTAGCAGTGAACGAAACTTGATATACGCCCTTTGCTCTTGCTCAATAACTGACCAATTTTGAAGCCATAAATGTATAAGTAGCCAAAACTGACAAGATTGAAATGATGATTATTAGAAAAGTACTTATGCTATCTTAAAATTTCTTTTAGATATTAGGAGGGAATGGGTAATGCTATCTGGATTATATTAATAGGTGTATTCGATATACCCTAGCTGTAAAAAATCAACAGTGATTAGTACTTTTGAAATGACCTAAGTATAACCGTATATTTAATAAACCATGCCTTTACTCAATGCATACATGTATAGTGAACAATAATGTAAATTTAATCACTTTTTTCTGCGTCATTCCTACTCGTTTGGTACAAATTCTTTTGCAGGATAGTTTGTGGAAAAAATAGGCTATGTAATGATGAGTAGCAAAAGATTTCCTGAAGAAAACTTATTTTGTTCTTGCAATCTATCATTTTTCTGAATTTCAACTTATCCTTACTATTTAACTCGATCAATGTGTATGTACTGACAAATAAGTTCTGTTACAAACTTGATTAGGTATAAAAATTTTACTCAAACATACTTTATTATGGTGTTTAGAGATTGTAATTCGAATATTTTCAATGACGTTAGAAGATTTCGGGTGTAAGACTTAGAATTGTGTTTTGTAGTTCGATTTTTGTGAAAAATAATGTGTCCTGACTCACAGCCAAAATCGCGACTCAGCGGCCACTGCTTTCAAAATTAACTTTCCAGAGTCTTCAAATTCTAGAAAAAAATAGCTCACACATTTTCCTCAAACAATCAAAATTTGTAGAAATATAGGATGTTCAGATCAGTACATTTTGAGAACCAGTTGGACCCGATTTGTGAATAAAATGCTATTTTGGGTCATTTCCAATTCTAAATTGTGAATGAATAACTTTTCCTCATTTTTGATAATGAATTCATTGGATTTGTGAAATATTTCCATAGTGAATGAAAGGTATCTGGTGCTAAATCGTCATGGAACCTCGATTATAGAGACATTTCTTTCAGAAGCATTGGGCACTGCAGTATTCGCGATTTTGGCTGTGAGTCTGGACACATTATTTCTTCAAAAAATTCACCTTACAAAATGCAGTTCTAAGTCTTAGACTCAAAAGTATTTTAACACCATATTTTAACACCACTGAAAATATTCGACTTACAATCTCTAAAGACCATAATTATTCAGATAAGTTTGAATAGAAGAAATTTTATACCTAATCAAACTTGTAACAGAACTTTTTTGTCACCCTGTACACTCCCTGGACAAAGTATCCGTCGCCTCAAAATTTCCATTCCAATTGTTATAATGCAAGTCCCTTTATGAAGTCAATAACATCATGATCAGTAACAGATACCCTAAATCTGACTTTAGTTTCAGCATTTACTAGCTTTTGGCACATATCACTAGTTTTCGCCATTGTATATAATGACATTGATACAACGTGGTGGCACAGTTCAAGTAACTTTATGGAAGATTAATCGAGTTGAATGTAATAAAATGAGCCATTCAACGTAGAAAATTCGAAATTGAATTTAAATTTAGTATATCCCTTACAAATTAAGTGCCCTTGACTCGTTGAATATATCACGCAGTATTATAACTTGGATATAGTGATAGTGCCGGGGACAGGGACTATTTACTGTAACAGTAAGACCGACGCATTTAGAGATAATATCTACCTTATAATTAATCAATATAAGCACAGGCGCCCAAAGTGCGTCTCTGGCGGACACTTTGTGTCCGCCTGCCGCGCAGCACAACCAAGCGAAGAGCGCTTGGATATTTTAAAAATTATCCTATTTCTAATAAGATAATTTTTTCAATTGATATTATATTTTATTTCATTTTTAGATAAATTCAGCTGTTAGCAGTGGTTTTTTAGATCTTATAACTGATTTTCGTAAATTAAGTTTCTTTGTCGGAGGAATTTCTTTTCTTGCACTTGGAATATATACCACCAAAAATGTGACATTGCTTGCTCGAAGTTATTTAGAATCTCTCTTAGCGAAGCCTCAATTAGTCAGAGATACTTCAAAGATTAGTTTATTAAAGCCCTTCTCCACTCTAATGGGAACTGCTAGGAGACTAATTGCAAGTCCTCAATTCGTAATGGATGGAATTTTCTTCAATCCTGAATTGGCGAATCGTTTACAAAATGCTGCTATTTCTACGTATTATACACGTTCAAACAGAGGAAATCATAGAAATATGTATTTGTATGGACCACCTGGAACTGGAAAGACACTATATGCTAAAAGCCTAGCTTGGAATTCTGGGATGGATTATGCTGTACTGACCGGAGGAGATATTGTTCCTCTCGGGTCTAGTGCAGTTACAGAAATTCACAAACTTTTTAAATGGGCCAAAACAAGTCGCAAAGGATTATTAATATTTGTAGATGAGGCTGATTCGTTTCTAAAAAATCGGAGTAGGGAAAATATGAGCGAAAATTTGAATAGTGCTCTAAATGCATTCTTATATTTGACAGGTGAACCTTCAAAAAAGTTAAAGTTAGTCCTCTCTTCAAATCAGCCATATCAATTCGATTCTGCTATTCTTGATCGACTAGATGATATTATTGAAGTGGGTCTGCCAGAATTACATCAAAGAATTAAAATGCTCAAGTTTTACTACACCAAATATTTATCTTCACATATTAAAGCAACCCGGTTTTCAAATATTCAAATTTCCCTTCCTAATCTTGATTATGATCTTAAATTTAAAGAAATAGCTTTGAAATTGACTGGTTTCTCTGGAAGAGAAATTGCAAAACTTGTAACTGCATGGCAATCTATAACGTTTTCTTCAGAGAAAGGCTCTCTTTCTGAAAAAGACATTGATGTTTGCGTAGACATCGCCTTAACGCAGCACAAAATGAAGATTAAATGGACTTCTTAGAGAATTTTTCGGTTACGCTTGTGTTTGGTTATTTGGTCTATTTAATGTATATCTAAATTAATAAAATTTGTATCTTAGTTTGGGTTAATGTCACTTATTAAATATAAAATGGTGTAATGCCAATCAGAATGCTTTTAATTTTTTTTATTAGTGTTGCACAGTAGTTAATACTTGGTCATTTGGGGGAAGTTGCACTAGTGAACATTTTGAAGTTAGTATTTGACAGAAAATGAGAACTTGCACTAGTTAGAATGGATTTTCAGAACAGTAAAAATCGATATATCAGACTACTGGCATTAGTCAGAATCGAAATGCAGACTACTGTCACTACAGTGGATGCACCATATAATAATATACTATAAAAGAATATTCACCATAATATAATATTTTTCCGATCCCCATCCCCAATTTTATATTTACCCATACTATTTATTCTTTATAAGAATATATTTATACTATATAATACTTTTTTTGGCATATATTTTAACCTTTCTTCAGACCTAACTTATTCTCTTACCTTACAATATAACCTCGTTGATGTGAACCAGAGCTGCAAATGGGTCAGTGGGTCATGGGTCATCCGCTAATGGGTCAATTTTTTATTTATATATAATGTAGGCTTAAAAGAGTTTATTTGTTAATTTAAATACTATTAGTTTGGAATACTACTAAGTGATATATTCATAAACGTATATGTCTTCAGGTATAGTCACTGTATCATCAATTAATTTTTAGTGACTTAATCTTATGGATAAGCCTATTATGTACAATATTACTGGAAACTTAGGATTGCAATTCAAATAGACATTCAAATTACAAACATTGATTTACAACTTAAAAATTACAAATGTATTTTTAAGAAACGGTTCCGAAACGGGAAAATTTTAATCTCCTTGATTGGTGGGAGAAGAATAAACTTCGGTTCCCATTATTATCAATAGTTGCCATGAGAATATTAGTAATTCAGGCAACTTGATCAGAAAGCGAGATACTTTAGTGCTGTTGCGTATGATTTTGAGACCCGTATGATTTTGAGACCCGTGTGATTTTGAGACCAGTTATTCATTATTAATACTAGTTATCTATTGTTTCATTGTCCCATATGATTTTGAGACCAGTCATTAACTAGTTATCCATTGTTTCATTGTCTATGTTTAAATCTTGAGGATATATATATTAATCTATCGTTGTAACTTGCCTTTGCTAAATTGTTCTGTGTTCAATACAATGTGGCATTGCTAATCTAGCTATTAATTTTCGACTTGGTGATTGATAACAATAATTATCTGTTGATATTTATAGTGATACAACAATTGGTGTTGAGCAATTTAATTTTTATCTTGGAAATGAATGATTATTTTGAAAACTTTTACTATTAAAACAAGCTTGTTGTTGGTTAGTTCGGTTGTTCCTTATAGCTCAAAATTTGCACACATGCGATATTCTCTTGGTCAGTGGTGTATTAGCTAGTTAATGACTGGTCTCAAAATCATACGGGACAATGAAACAATGGATAACTAGTATTAATAACTGGTCTCAAAATCATACGCAACAGTGCCTTTAATGCTCGGCATATCGTAACATCCCAACAGAATGCAATATTGCCAGAGACTATTGAAGCTGCGTCTGCTGTGTTAGTAAGTTATAAAAACAACTTGATTTACTGATTGTTTTAGACCAAATACTTACATTTACTTGCTCCTAATAATGGAATCAGAATGGGTCAGATAATCATGAATGGGTCACGGGTCACTACTTCGATGGGTCACATGGGTCACTATGTGACCCATTTGCAGCTCTGATGTGAACACCAACGGACCGTCAAATTTTGTTTGCCTTATCCGAAGTTCGTATTACCCGAATATATATCAATTGAAAACACATCTTAGAGACCAGATTTTGTATAAATACGTAGTATATTAAACTATATAAGAATATTATTCTTATATGGTATAATCATAGCCTAGTCTAATAATGCCTCACAGTAGACTGATAATTATGGACTAGGGATGAAGTAGTAGCCGAATGGGTTAATTCACGATTAGACTAAAATCGTTAACCATGCAGAATAGGCATTAGGAATGCCTTACCAGCATATATAAACATGGTATCAAAGTACATACATCCGTTGTCAAAATTTCGATTAATCATCATATCATTGCGCAACAGGTCATTCTAAGGACAATTTTAACGATTTTCTAAACTGTTTTAACCCTATTTCTAAATGGTATTAAGGTGTGATTTTTGTGTAGAACCAAGATTAATACGAGTTGATTTGAAAAATTTAGAATTTTTCAATAGAATGTTGTTACATTTCTGCGTTGCTATGGTAAAGCATTTTGGTTAGTTGGGCCATTTCGTGCAAACTGTAGTAACTAGATCTTCAAATTTGATCTTGTTTGATAGGCAATGGACTACTTCCTATTAGGTGATAATACAACTTGAACTTCTAAATTCAACGAGTTTTGAGTTATGGGTTGATTTTAAGAATGTGACCAAAACACTAAATTGTCGCATAACTCTATAGTCTGTGAATTTAGAAGTTCAAGTTGTATTATCACCTAATAGGGAGTAGTCCATTGCCGATCAAATTTGAATACTTAGTTCTTATAGTTTGCAGGATATGGCTCAAACTGATCAAAATCATTTTCCATAGCAACGTAGAAATGCAACAGCATTCCATTGAAAAATTCTAAATTTTTCAAATCAACTCGCACCAATCTAGGTTCTACACAAAATCACACCTTAATACCATTTAGAAGTAGGCTTAAAACAGCTTAGAAAATTGCCAAAATCGTGCTTAAAATGACCTGTCACGCAATGATATGATGACTAATCTAAATTTTGACAACGGATATGCGTATGTATTTTGATTCCATGTTTATATATGCTGGTAATACATTCTTAATGCCTATCCTACATGGTTAACGATTTAGGCGAATCGTGTATTAATCCATTCGGCTATTACCTCATCCTTGGTTATTTTACTTTGAGGCATTATTAGAGTAGGCTATGGTATAATCTATTATATAAGAATTTATTTTCACGGTCCCGACAGTATTCTTATATAATATAACTACTGTAGTCTGAATCGATTTTTAGACTGCTTGCACCAGTCAGAATCTAATTATTCTTCAGAACAATATTAACTAGCTCTGTAGATAGTTTATTTTGAAAAATTTGTATTTATAGAAAGCAAGGAAGCAATAAAATAATTAGAAAAAACAAATTAGAAAATGGTGGAAAAAATGAAAAAAACAGATACATGAGAAGTGACAAAAAATGAACTAATGCGTATTACTAGTATCATTAATGTAATTGTTGCAGTGTAAATGCGAAACTGGTGTATTCGCGAATACACTGACTATAGTTGGTGGATTCGCGAATACACCGGTGCAAATGCGAAACCTTTTTATCTTAAATCTTAAGGTTGATTTATATTTCTCATAAGAACAACTAGATTACAACAAAACTTTTAATCAAGATCAATGAATGTAAAACCTTATTATAAATCGTTTTCATGTAATCTTCAAGCATGATAAATTATTCTTACATTACATACATCACTCCTCATGCTATGCTACGTATATTATTTGCTTTTTGGTATGTTTTTGAAACTTTACTTTCTCGTGCCAAAAATGTAGTTGTATAGTAGCTTTGAAAACATGTTGTTTACATCATCTTACTGTCAAATTTTTAGTTATGAAACAGCTGAGTATTACTACTAATAGTGTAAATACTACGTATTTCCTTTGAGTTATATATTAACCTACCATAAGATTTAAGATAAAAAGGTTTCGCATTTGCACCGGAGTTTTCGCGAATCCACCAGTTTCGCATTTACACTGCAACATAATTGTTTGAAATCTTGCTCGTACGATAAAGAGGGCAAAGCTGCTTCCAACTAGCATGACGACATGGCACACTAATCCAAGTTGTTGTTCGTGGAGACAGATAAATGGCAAATACACTAATCGGATAAAAATATTCGTACACTACATTATTTCTCATACAAATAGTACTAAGTTGGATCTTTTCATGAAGGAAGATGTATTCAAACTCTAAGAGATACTAAGACTCTGATTTAACATTCGAAATCTACGCATTCGAATTAGTATGACGTAATAGTTGAAGAATTCTAATAAATTGCTCAACCCAACAAGTAAAATTATCAACCTGTGGCACAAGAGTTAATTCATCACCATCAAAGACGTAGAATACAGGGGGTGAGGAAGGCACCCCCCTTATTTTCAAACGGGTATGGCCCTTAGGACCGCCCCCACCTTTTGGAGCAATAATACCCAATTTTGTGGCCATTATTATTCAAGTTGGGAACGCGTAATTTGGTCAACGTGTATAAAGGTTGGAATTTGGTCAACGCTTTTAAATGGTTAGGACTTTGGTCAACGCCATAGTTAGGAATTTGGTCAACGCTTTTGAAAGGTTAGGATTTTGGTCAATGTCATAGTTAGGAATTTGGTCAAACCAACGTTCAGTTCCCTGTGGGGGGTACAGCGACATTTTCAGAAAAGAATGTGGTCAAATGAGAGCGAAAGCAGGCACTTTATGTTGGAAACATTATAAGAGCAAAGTGAAAGTAAGCCTTTTGAGTTCGGAGCAAAGGAGCAAATTTTGTATGGTTGTACTGTTTTCAATTCTAAATCAACATGTTGTTTAATAACTGTTAAAAAGTGGTCTAATTCCTACCTCTGCGTTGGTCTTGTTCCTAACTTTAAAAAAGCTTTGACCAAATTCCCAACTAGAGCGTTGACCAAATTCCTAACTATAGCATTGACCAAATTCCTACTAAAGTGTAGACCAAATTCCGGCGTCCCAGTTAGGCTTCGTCTGCTAGTGATAAAGCAAAACACAATTAAGAGAAACCAAACTGCGAATCATCATTGATTACAAATAACTAAGAATTCAATGGTTACTGACCACAAACTAATTAATGTGACCTTTTAAAAGTGTTAAAACCTGTGGATATGTTTACGTGTATAGATTATAACAATCCAGGAGCCACGCTTGGACCTACCGCAATTGCCTAATGGAAAATAGTATTGAACACTCTTGTAGGATGGTTGGAGCTGAATTGCAGGTTACCGAGGAACAAATAAGGACATTTTACAAAGATCTTTACTCGTTAACCCGCGGTTGGCTAGGAATGTTGAAAGTGAAAATGAAAGTACATTGAAAGTGAACTGAAAGTGAAAATGAAAGTGGGGTTTTCTCTATTTATACTTTTGAGACCTAGCCAGGCGAGGGTTATTAATTATTAATGATGGAAACTGGTGCGAAAGCGTTTTGGATAGGGATTCCTGGAACGATCTCGATGTTGTCGAGTTATTGGGACGAGGTCTGGAGGACAATTGCATGACAGACTCAGAGCTTAAAACATTAGCTTCTATGCTGGTGAAATCAAACTGGATAACCCCGCTTTGAGAGAAATATCTGGTTCCTCCGATCCCTAATATACACATGCTTTGTGTCATATATGTTTGTCTTCACGTTACTACTTGCGAGGCAGAGAGATCTTTTAGCATCCTAAATGAGAATTCATAACTTCATGCGAAATTATCAATTACAAGAGATGTTGAATCATTGTTCAATTTCGGCCATTCATAGGGAGTTAGCACAACCCACTCATTGAGATTGAGGAGTTCATTGAATCGACTGTTCAAAAGGGAAACAAGTTTGGATCAAACATCCAATATATTCTCATTTCAAAGATCGTTTTCTATATCAGTTATTCAATTGAACAATCGGATATATAATAACACACTGATATATACACTGAACACCCTGAAAATAGTTTAATTAACAATAAATATAAAAACTCGCCCTCATATATTTAAGAGAGATTCTACTCCCATGATTACACCGTGCCTATTTACAATATTAAAGTGAAGAAAAATCGAAAACTAGTACAGCCTAGCAAAATATAATAGGTAAACATATTAAATCACTTAAATGATGGATCAAATCACACGAGACTAGAATATCCAAAGTCCAAAACCACATGCTAGTTGAAGATCTTTGTTCTAGTAATACTAGCAGTTAAGAATACACTTACGTATATATACTTAGTGCATTCATAAAGTTCAAATTTCATATCTGTATCTCAAATTCTTATATATATATACAAGCGCGCTTCGCTTGCTTGCGCTGCGCGGCTGGCGGACACTTTGTGTCCGACGGAGGCTCCCTTCGGTCGCCTGAAGGTGACATTGGTTAATTATAAGAGAGATATCATCTCTAAATATGTCCATCTTAGTTTTAAAATCGATATCACTCAAAAATTACCAAATTTGTCAATTTTTAAAATTTTGATGAGTAATGATGACGTCATAAAGTGATGAGTCATCATTTTTTGATGATAGTTGCATCATATGTGAGGTATGTAGTATACAGATTCTATTAAAATTTCAGCCTTCTATCTCCTATAATGGCTTAGTTATGCCCGAATAACTGTGTTGTTTAACTTTTTAAAATGTGACAATGAAGTCATAATTACATGATGAGTCGACATTTTGCTCTGAACTCAGAACTTACTGGAGCCATAGCCAAAATACTCCCACATGCCGTTATGGACTGTTATGGACCAAAGTGTAAACTGGCCAAGATTTGTGAATCTTGGCTAAATCTTGGCTAAAAGCAACTTTGGCTCAGCCAAATATTTGGCTGAGCCAAAGTGTTGAGTTAACCTAAATTTGATGGGAGCATAACACATCATGGGTTGACAAGAAATTGTAGATTTATTTAATCTTATTGCGTTATGCGTTATGCGTGAGAGTAGTATAGATTATGATTACCAGTTGAGAAAATCCAATATAAAACTCATTCATGTTAACAGTAATTAGCAATGCACAATAATTAAATAAAAATATCAACAATTCAACAAAGGTATGAGTCATTCGTACTAGTTACTTGCTCTAGTTATGAAGGACAGGGTGTAATTCAGTTGTTACTTGCTCTGTTATGAGGGACAGGGTGTAATTCAGTTGTTACTTGCTCTGTTATGAGGGACAGGGTGTAGTTCAGTTGTCACTTGCTCTGTTATGAAGGACAGGGTGTAGTTCAGTTGTTACTTGCTCTGTTATGAAGAACAGGGTGTAATTCAGTTGTCACTTGCTCTGTTATGAGGGACAGGGTGTAGTTTAGTTGTCACTTGATCTGTTATAAGGGACAGAGTGTAGTTCAAATATGTTCAATATACTAAGAATACTGTCAAACAGTCTACATTGGACGTACTCCCTTTGAGGTGCACTTTAGGAGGATCCCCCCTGATCTATCTGTAGATTTGATGCTATCCCAAGAGTTGATAGACTCGCTCAATATGATGTAGATGACGCCCTACAGATGAGTGGCGAAATCATCGAATTCTCTACTCAAACTACCGAGGCTACGTGCACCTCAAAGGGAGTACGTCCAAATGTAGATTGTTTGACATTATTCTTAGTACTACGGAAGTTCAATAAGTTCTGATCATTATTAGATAACATTACTAGATTTTACTAGTACCTTAATTCGCTCATAGAATATGTTTATTTTATCAATTACCTAAAAGCCAGTTTTTACTTGGTTCAAGTCTACGGTATGAAAGGTGCTCTATCTTATCCTGGAGTCAGACGATGGGCCCAGTGCTTTAGGGTAGGTAGAGAGTCTGTGGAAGATGACCTTCGGGCTGGAGGTCCTGTTACTGCGGTTGTCCCCAAATATTCCAGTGCTATTAAGGAACTCGTTGATTCAGATCCTCATATCACTGTTAAAGAGTTAGTTCATATTATTGGGATCTCAACGGGAAGTGTTGGCCACATTCTAAAGTCAAAACTAAATCTATCAAAGGTTTGTGCTCGATGGGTCCTTCATTGCTTAACAAAGGCCTGTCAGGCCGTTTGGTCTGAGGGAGAGGGATTGGTCTGAGGGATCAGTTTTGGCTGCCAAATCTAGTCTGGAGGACCATTTTTAGTGCAGTTTCTGCAGAGAGATGCCCCTATGGCAATGACGGTGTACCACATCCGTCCATATGTATGTATGCATCTCCGTACGCTGCGAAATTTGAGTTTTCAAAAATTTAGTAGCCCGATGTATTACAACATTCATATCTCGCGTGCCAAGTCAGCTGCACTATCGGTCTACCGACAGACATTTTTCTTAACTTGAATAATGCCAACTTGAGTCATGATCAAAGCGGGCGCAGCGTTGAAGAGAAATGGCGGGAAGCAATAGTAAAACTTCTACATACTTGTAGAATCAAAAAAAGTGGACAGAATAATACTTAATATAAAAGCGGGACATTCAATGCAAAAAACGTTCAGTTGGCATGTATTGAATAGACTCCCTATTAATAGAGACCTCCTAGAGTGATTGTAATGTCATCACATCCTATGAGGAGAGGACTACTTTAGTGTACGTAATTAAATGGCACAAAATTTAACCCGGACCAATTTTGGCATGGGGGGAAGCAGGTCAAAGCCAAAATTGCAAGCATGGGGATGGTTGAGCTTGAGCATCCACCCTACAGTCCAGACCTAGCTCCTTGTGACTTTTATTTATTCCCGAAGCTAAAAGAGTACCTTTCTGGTCGTCATTTCGACACAAATGCAGGACTGGGTTCGGCGATTTTCTAGTATCTAAACCTTATACCTCCTGAGGACTATGAAAAAGTATTTGTACAATGATTAGAACGTTTACAACGATGTATCGATAATCGTGGGAGTATTTTGAAAAAACAGAACATTAATTACTTGTTTATCGTGTATTTTAAATGTTTTACAGTGTATTGATCAGAACTTATTGAACACCCGTAGTATATTGAACATATTTTAATTCACTCACCCATTGGTCCAGTGGCTTTTTCAATGATCTGAGGCGGGCAAAGAGCAGCTCGACATCCTGGTCGGCTCGCTCAATGCTTCCTTGATCTGTGGATTTCCTAGGCCTTTCATGTACGAACCGTGTGCTCTTCCACTCATTGAGAGAGTATTTGTACCTGTTATCCTCTTGCATTCGTAAATCAATCAGGTCAGACTGTGCACACTGGCCAACAGTTGGAGGAATGATTGACTTGTGGACAATCCTTTTCGTAGTCATATTCCCCTTCTTCTCCTGGCATATAGGGCAGAGTCGTCAAAATAATTCCAAGCGAGCGAGTAATGTGCAGTTTATTCTTCTCCAAATAGGCCCACATTCTAAACCTCCCTGCATGACAGAGCTTGTCGTGTGCTTTGCAGAGAGTCTCGTAAACATCTTCCTTGGCAACTACTAATGCACGGGCTCTCTCGTTTCCTCGAAACTCTCCACCCTTCGTATACAGCTCGGAAATATCACCAAACCGACAGACGCTGTACTTCTCAGCTGCTCGGAGGTGGATGCTTTGCCAAAATCCTCAGAAGAATTAACTAACAAACTTATCATCTCTTCAATATCCCCCTGGGTTAAAGGCTGCTTAGATTTGTGGAGTTGATCTAACTCCCCATAACATCTTCTGGTGTTGGAAATGTGATGTTGGTGATGGCAAGCAAGTACACTCGGGCAGCTTTTCAACATTATTTACTGCGAAAAACTACTTCATACAATAGGCATAGTTAAATGAAACTAAAATTACATTCCTACAATTACTTTATCCGTTGCCAAGTACTTACAGTTCTCAATATTTAGAATGTAGTTATGGACATTCCAAACTCACTTGACTGATAGTAATTGTTTGATTGTCAATTCCACACTAACTAGACTGTAGTTACGGATTCGACAAATTCATTAGTTGATTACTTATTCATAGTTGGGTCAAAATAGGAAGCAAATTGTCCTAACCCCAAAATAATTGCAAGAAATTGTTTTATTGCATTTTTCCGTAGTATCATGTCTTAAGAGTGACATACTAAAAGTTTACCGAAATCGGACTATCCGAAAGTGGATTGGTACGACTCCGTCGTTGACCCCGGACTATACAAATCGCCGGTTTTGAAAACGAATATTTAAACTTCCAAATGATTGCAGATCATTTTTATTGTCGTATTCGTGCTCAGCATCAAATTTCCGACAATTTGATATATATATTGACTATATTTTGGCCAAATATTTTCTGGTCCTCCCTAGCAACGGCCTGGAATGTGAAAATTCCGATCTCCAAATTTGGTAGAAACCATATCGAGTGACCCCTTGTTTTTCTCGACTATGCTTGCTGAGTGCGAATTTTTGAATATAAATATTATAAATATTAATTTTAAAATATTATTACTTACGGTTGGTGGCATAAATGTATTATTAATGGAAAACAAACAAATAAAATTTAAAATTTGATTTCCATCTCAACTGGGTCTTGGATTGCTGCAGAAACCACTAGCACAGCTTTGTAATACGGAATCCTCTTTCATCAACCAGTGTAGAGCAGACTTCTCACACCGAGCGAATGCGTGTAGAAAAGGCAGGCTGTCATAGATGTCGTTCTCAAACGCCAGCTTTATAACCTTTATGTCATACAATACGGTTGGTTTTCCTTTAAGTATATCTTTGTACTGTTGTCAATTTCGTGATACCTGAAAGACAGCTACCTACAGCCTCTGCCACGAAATTTCACTCTCTGAGGAGCTCCTTCCAGGTGATGTTGTGGAAGGGCATGACTGATGATATGGAGGTCACGAATGGAGATAAGACCAGGGGCGGATCCAGGATTTCACGAAAGGGGGGGGCCCAAAGCGATTGGAACGAGCGACTTTTGGGGGATCAGGGGGGTCTCCCCCCAGAAAATTTTTTGAATAATTATATTAAATCCCATATCGAATGACCATTTGCATATACTATACTAAGATTCATAATATTTTTTAGTATGTAATACTGTGCAACTGTATTACCACTACGGAATTCCGTCTTTACATATGCCAGGGCAGAATTGGCCCTCTCAACAGTAGCAGATGTCACTGGTGCTACTAACAAAAGGTGTAAAATGCACGATATATTGGGATAGAGGTGACAGTTAGTAGCAAGATACGTGTCGGACAGAGATTGGGGTAGACTTTCACTAGCTTTCCATCGCATTACCCACCTTTCCACTTCTTGTTGGAAGGATTTTGCAGCTGGGAGATCACTAGAAAATGCCTCCTTGAGCTCAGCTATCGTGTTTGAAGGAACTCCTTTTACTGCGTTTTCTGGTAGAAGCTAGAGGCCGGATATTGCAAATTCCCCATGCGCAGACCAATCTGGAAAGGGTCGCCTTTCTAGATTGGCCTAAAGAAAATGGGGACCCCAAATATGTAACAAGGAATAGACTACTACGAGAACGAGTGCATTAGGCTAGTCCTCGAAGGGAGGGCCCAGGTTCCCTGCCCCCCCCCTGGATCCGCCTATGGGGACTGTCAAGATAACAGCCTATTCCCAGTCATGATCAGTGGCGGCGCCAGGGGGGGCACGTGCCTCCCCCTATAATTAGTGGTGCCCCCCTGTAGGGGGGCACCAATTTCCGACAGGAATACATGCGTCATTCATTTGTCCAAATGAGCTGAAACGTAGGCATTTTCAGTAAGAAAGACATATTCACGCAGTGTCATGGACGGTGACAGGCTGGGAGACCTTGGAACTTTATCAATAAACAGAGAAAGATCGTCCCGAATCAACATGGATGACATCGTGGATGACTTCGTAAAACTAGGAAATCGTAGAATCGCACTTATATAAGTACGTATTTATAATTTCATACAAATATAAATAAATCAATTGTTGCTACAAATGTCTTAATGATTAGTTCTCATTGGTGGGTAATCTGTACCCAAAAAATGTTGGTGCCCCACTGGAAATGATTTGTGCCCCCCCAATGGCGGCGTCCTGGCGCCGCCTCTGGTCATGATGGACGCTAACCCTGCATCCGAGCACTACTGAAAATGATTTATTGTAACTGTTCTACTGGTTATATAGTCTCAGATGTAGCTGCAGGAAATAAGGACTAAACAGCTCTCAAGCATGCGGACGATGCCAAGAGAACAACTGCGACAATGTGAGCGAAAGAATTGCATCAGATGATGAAACGGAAGATAAAACTGAAATACGAGCATATCTATCAATCTACAGTCAAACTCCGCTTAAGAGGACTACAAGTTAATCGGGCCGACCGCTTAATCAGACCACTTTTGTCAGGACCGGATTATTTATCACACATACATATAAGCTAATGGAAAATATAGACACGTATATCTAAATATTTTGAAAAGGATTCTCTGCTTAATCGGGCCAAAATGTCCTCTCACAGATGTGGTCCTATTAAGCGGAGTCGAGTGTATTTATCAATCAATCCCATCTAATTTTCCAATTTTAATTTTCATAGGTGTTAAGGGTCAAATTTATGACTTTTTTCCCATTAAAAATACACATGCCATCAGCCGTAAGTAATAATATTTTAAAACTAACATTTAGACTATTTAAATTAAGAAATTCGCACTCAGCAAGCATAGCCGAGAAAAACAAGGGGTCACTCGATATGGTTTCTACCAAATTTGGAGATCGGAATTTTCACATTCCAGGCCGTTGCTAGGGAGGACCAGAAAATATTTGGCCAAAATATAGTCAAAATATATATCAAATTGTCGGAAATTTGATGCTGAGCACGAATACGACAATAAAAATGATCTGCAATAATTTAAAAGTTTAAATATCCGTTTTCAAAACCGGCGATTTGTATAGTCCGGGGTCAACGACTGAGTCGTACCAATCCACTTTCGGATAGTCCGATTTCGGTAAACTTTTAGTATGTCACTCTTAAGACATGATACTGCGGAAAAATGCAATAAAACAATTTCTTGCAATTATTTTGGGGTCATGCATCATATTGACCTGACTATCATAATCATTGTAGCCTTCTGTAAATGTGAAACTACTATTTCTATCTAATAATAGATTTAAGAGCTTATATTTGTTACATTTATTGTCATAAATTAGTTTTATTAGTAATAAATTGATTAATTACATTTATAATTAAATCTGCAATTTCTTGTCAACCCATAATGTATGATGGTCCCATCAAATTTAGGTTAACTCAACAATTTGGCTCAGCCAAAGTTGCTTTTAGCCAAGATTTAGCCAAGATTCACAAATCTTGGCCAATTTATACTTTGGTCCATGACATATACAGTAGAACGTCAGTTATCCGAACTTCAGTTATCCGAACACTTCAGTTATCCGAACCCCTTGGTTGACCAAACTAAAATATAATAAGTGTGTAAATGATGCATCCTGAGTTGATAATTGAAATTATTACACTGCCATCATTTTATATACTATTGATGATACCTACATAAGCTAATAAGTATTTTATCCATATTCATCATTATGACTACTTAGTACTGTTGCATGATATTTCTACTACCGTGATATTCTTACAACCATTATGTTAATCAAACTATCGCCACCAAATTGTGTCGAGCGTCACAATTTGATGGCCCCGACATAATTTGATGGAACGCGACATAATTTAGTGGCACCCGACTCAATTCAACACAATTTAGTATGATAAGATCATATACAAAATTGTGTCGCCAGAAATTTTTTTGCATCCATGGTCCATATGGGTCTTACCAAGCTAAATTATGTCGCGTACCATCAAATTGTGTCGCATGCTATTAAAATAGGACGCTCGACACAATTTGGTGGCGATTGTTTAACTAACATAATGGTAGTAAGAATATCATGGTAGTAGAAATATCATAGATTAATAGTATCCATGGTCCATCTATTAAAGGTAGTAAGAATATCACGGGGAAATATCAGGCAACAGTACTATTGACCAACTTTTCTATATAATTACATAACAACTTCAGTTTTCCGAACCCCTGCGGTCCCAACCCGTTCGGATAACTGACGTCCTACTGTATATATATATATATATATATATATATACATTAATCGAGTTTTAATAGTAAGGATATATATACGTACATATATATATACATATATTAGATATTATTTCAGTTTTTCGACTATAACTCAGTCATTTTGGGTAATAGAAGGCTGAAATTTTAACAGAATGTGCATATTAATACACCTCACATATGATGCAACTATAAATAATGACTCATCACTCTGTTTTGACTTCATCATTACGGATCAAAATTTTTTAAAATTGACAAATTTTGTCATTTTTCACTAGATATCGATTATAACAGTAGGACAGACGTATTTAGAGATGTTATCTCCCATATAGTTAATCAATAATGACCACAGGCGCCCAAAGGGCGACTCTGGCAGACACAAAGTGTTCGCCAGCAGCGCAGCGCAAGCAAGTGAAGAGCGCTTGTGATTATGAAAATACGATATTTCGATTTGTCCATTGTATTCCTTACGAGATCAGCTTCCAATTTATATATTGATTTTTTTAAAAGGCCAATTATTGTGGTTCCTACATTTGATTTTTGTTCATTGGTTTAAGATAGTCCCATTGAACGTGATTTTGGGGTTCCCTTTGATCTATTTCTGTACTGAGCATTTCCTTAATTTCAAAACCAGATTGATGTGTATATAAGTGCATATATATATATACACAGCCTACGTAACTATAGCCTATTCACGGTACGAATTTTACCTCACCATGGATTACTTCAAGTCTATTTTGTAGACAAACCATAATGTTTGAGATCAATTTGACCACGATAAAATGTAGTGTATATTATAGGATAAGTATCGTTGTTTGTTTATATTGTTTACAATATTTCATACATTTTCTTCCTAGTTCACCCACACGTACATTTTTCTTGGCAGTATGCCAAATAAGTGTAGTGTAGCCAACTGCTGCTCCAATACGACGGCACTGATTACGTTCCTGTGTTTGAAATGTTGAATCATTGATCCAAGGTAATGCAGGATGAATTGCAAAGGTTTCTCCATAGAGATGATGCATGAAAATTGGCGAGAGTCTTCATCTGTGCGAGACATTTCTGTGACGAGGATGTACTACTCCACTTCGATATTCCCCAGGGTGACGGTACAGTGAAGAAAAAACTGGTCTTCGGAAAATGCCAAGTCTATCAATCTTCCTAGTTGTCCTTCATATTTAAGTGTGAATTGGGACTCCCAATTTTCACACATCCAGAAGAAGAAGCCGAACAAGTCGGCGAGGAAGACGAGGCTATGGGAAAGCATGGAACTGGTGATATGGAGGAGTTTGAGAAGTTGGGTTAGATGGATCTAGAACTGCAGATGACCAGCAAGACTCCTTTAACAAGTTTATTTTGGTTACAGTGCTTAAAAAAAATTCAGCTGAGGTATGCGAGCACATCACATCTTCCAGACAGATAATGTAGGTGAATTTACTATTAACCTGCTGAATATGACACTGCGCAATGGCGGCTACATGTACTTTTTACTCATAGTTGATCTCTTTTCACATTACGTGAAGCAATCCCGTTGAAAGACCAGACTGCCACGTCCATCGTTAATTATCTTATTTTTCGATTTTCATAATTTTTAGTTTCCAAATTTAGCCTTTTTCAATGGGAAGATTCCAACTTTTCAACGCTACTCTAAACCGATGTTCAAAAATCTAATGTTGGAACCACATTAATTGTCCTCTTATAATAAACCAATATATAAATTGAGAGCAGATCCCCTAACGAATACAATGGAAATATCATAATATCCTAAAAGATGCTATTTTCACTATCATTTGTTATACAGATATAGGATTAGCACTTTAGAATCCCCTAATAGTTGAATACCGCTGGTACAGTAACACTAGAATGTTAACATCACTTGTGAGTTAAAATCACACCCCTTGGCACCTTTTCATTATAAACGTTTATATTTTTCTGGATCATCATGACCTTATTATCATGCACAGTGGAACAAATGGCAGTTTACAACGATTATGCATTTATAGGCCAGATAGGCAATCGAAATGTATTATCAGCCTATAGCTTTTCGATTCCTGGAAATCGAACGGTATATTCAGCTCGGTTGTATGGCTTTATATGTGCTAGTTATAACGTTATCATATTTTGCACATTTTTTATTTTAATGAAGAAGTCCTTAATGGATAAGGATAGATCCATGAAATGTATTATCAGCCTAATATGCTATCGATATCAGCAATCGAATAGTTTCACTCAGTTGTATGGTTTCATATTTGCGAGATATGACGTCATCGTATTTTGTCATTTTTAAAAAGATTCATTGAAGAAGTCCTTAATGGGTGGAGATACCCATAAAATGTTTTATCTGTCAAAAGGTTGCCCACATCTGGGAATTAATTTTGTCACTTTAGTTGTATGACTACGATAATTGGTATGACGTAATCATAATTACAAGCAAAATGATAAAGCACGAAGCAATCCATGAATCAATACTAGATGAGTATATTCATAGATCTACTTGTAATTTATTACACATCACGGGTGTAATATTTCAACGAAAATTTGAGAAAAATTACCAATGCAAACCACCTCCATAACAATGTTTTAGGATGTCTATAGTCATAAGAATCTCGGGTTATCTCACTCTGGTCACGTCAGAATTTTTAAATTTTCGTCTTTTTCACAGGTGTCATTATGTATATACGTATTTGAAATTTTTATTTTGTTTATTCTAAGCGGAAGAAAGATTGAATGGGTATTTATAGCATTAAGAATGGACAGAAATACAATGTAGTATATTGTATTAAGGTGATCATTTAAGACTTGTCAGTTCACTCTTATCCTATTCTTTAAATTTATTTCAATTTTTGCTAAAATTTATACTTGTATTTCGTCTTTCATTAACATACCTTGAAAGACTACTTAAAATTAATGTTAAAATAGTGAAGAAGTGATTCTACTTCATTGGGGAGCATTTATGATATAACAGAATATCATATATGATGCTTCTGAAACATTTTTCACAAAACTATACTTGATTTCCCATGTCGGCCATTCAATTTCGGACGAAAATGAAATTGAGGATTTTACGTATATTTACAGTTGTACGCTAGACCTTTAAATTTTAGTTGATAATATAAAAATGCACTTTTGACTGGTAAATATTTAATCTTTCAACAATATTGGATATGGTACTGTCTCCTGATTCAGAACAGGAGGATATTAATTTCTATTGTGAGCCTACATTTAATGAAATATCAATTGTCAATTTGGAGTCACTCTCATCCGAGTTTTCAGAGTCAGTCAACCAGTTATGTAGTTCTATTCTTTCTTCATCGTGCTCAATTGATTCGCTTTCAAATTCTTGTGTATTGTTAGCCTCTTCATCCGTATTTTCTAAAGACCTTTGTGCCCTATCCCAATTTAAGTTATAGCTGTATGTTACCCAACAATCAACAAGACGTTGAGAAAATAATGGATTTTCAGCCCTAGTCTTGAATCGAAGATCCCATACCTTTTGCAGTCTGGAATGTAGCATTTCCCCGCTTTGCTCTGAACTAAGTGCTGCACCAGCATTTGCGTCATTTTCAAAACGGGTCAAGTATTCCTCATAATGATCCGATAAGATATGTGATTTCAAAGACCAAGGTAACCCTGTATCACGCCATGCTTCTCTAAATGCTCGAATACTATCTTGCCAACCTGATTTTCTCACCATCCCTAGGCATTTATCTTTGACTTGTTTCAAAGTTTTTAATGCATTGATAAAGCATACTGAGCTGGCTGGAAATGGAATATCATCTAAGTGGTCTAGAAGTCTCGAACAAGAATTGCCTTCTAGGGTGCCATTCCAATATTCTGAACGAAACACATTGTATTTACATAACGCCATACAGTGGAGTTTATACAACTGACGATCTTTTTTATTTGTAGCTTTTTCATTAGGTTTTGATTCAGAAAATAGCCTATTTACGAGCCCGAGAAGAATATGCAGTGGAGCTAGAGCAATTTTTTCCATTACTGACTCTGACCAATGAATGAGTGGTTCGTTAATGACATTATGATGTTTCTTTGCAAGGTCATTCATCATTTCTTCTCGCATCCTCGATTGGTTTGATACTCCAGTGCAAGAAGTACCATTGCGCCACAAACAGTAAGGACAGGGATATTTGCTCGATGCTTGCTGAATCCCGACAATTAAAGCTGCTACCTTAAAATCACAAGATATTTGTACAGGCACATTGATTAAAAACAATTTTTGAATTGAGGGAAAACTGAATAGCTCTTTCAGATTTTGATAGTTCTCTAGACCATGACCCATTGCAATAACAAAGTTGGAAAGTAAGCTATTTGATGTAGGAGAATAGATACTACCAGGATTCATGGATACGATATTTAACGACATTTTCAGGAATTCTCTTCCTCCATCAATTTGTAGTATTAATCTTGAAACTTTATCCGATTGATTATGAGTGATGATGTTAAGGAGATGTTCAATATCTGTACAAAATCCGAATGGCGTTGGCATTGGATTCTTTGTATTTTCTCTACATATCATCTGAAGGGTGATTGGAGTGAAAATGCTTCCGAATACCGACCATTTTTCATCCCGTGCCTCTTTAATTCCTCCTGAAGGAAAGACAATCCCATCCCGACGTAAAATTCTGCCCAATTCCCAATATGAATGTTTTCCAAGACCAAGATGTCCTAGTCTTTGAATATCTCGAGCAGATTCAATGCTCAATTGCTTTAGTACTGGACTTTTTCTACCATCATATTTGATTGTTGTTATTGCCAGTCTGTTGTTTGCATCAAAGGGATGGTTGAGACCAATTAATGGCTTGCATGGATTAGAATGAATATCTTTTTTTAATGTGTCTTTGATATAACCAGCTGCTAATTTACTTCTAAACCCTCGTGCTTCTATTCTCTCCGCAAAATGCTTTCCAGCTTCTGATGAACTGTGGGGGGGTTTTGGATATTTCTACAAAATTTATTGTTGTGATTTTCTAGAAATTTTCCACATTTACTACACATTGTTCTACATGGTGACTGTTCTAGAGGTCTGCCTGGTTTAGGACCATGAGTTTTAAGTTTGACCATGTAGTTGTTAAGGCAAGAGCCATTAATTTGGCAAACATGGCAACGATTATCTGATGTACAACCTGTAATTCTACGAGTACCATATTGTTGATCTTCGATAATTGGTAGAATCTCGAGATTTTTACGGTCCTTCTCGAATTTTTCCAAAGTTAATTTCCCAGTTTCCAGATTAGCAAGACGAGTACGACAGCCAGAGCAAAGAACTTTAGGCTTAGTCATATCAGAAATTTCTACCTTGAAATGTATCTGATAAAATTTCAGAGCTCTTTCTACTACCAGTTGGGTAGGTGGTTTGCGAATGGCTTCCTTGGGGATAGTTTGGGAAGAAAGTCGATTGAAACAAAACCGACAAAGACGATATAAACTATCAATATGATAATTATCAAAAAGATCAGAAATTTCATTTGGAATATCCATAGATGAGCAATAAAATACTAATTTGTACAATAGAATTTCAAAGAATTTCGACATTTATCGTAAGATATTGAATAGGAAAACCGAGAAAATACATCAGAAAATACGGATGAAGAATTTAATAACGCACAAGAATTTGAATTTGAAAGCGAATCAAATGAGCACGATGAAGAAAGAATAGAACTACATAACTGGTTGACTGACTCTGAAAACTCGGATGAGAGTGACTCCGATTGACAATTGATATTTCATTAAATGTAGGCTCACAATAGAAATTAATATCCTCCTGTTCTGAATCAGGAGACAGTACCATATCCAATATTGTTGAAAGATTAAATATTTACCAGTCAAAAGTGCATTTTTATATTATCAACTAAAATTTAAAGGTCTAGCGTACAACTGTAAAATATACGTAAAATCCTCAATTTCATTTTCGTCCGAAATTGAATGGCCGACATGGGAAATCAAGTATAGTTTTGTGAAAAATGTTTCAGAAGCATCATATATGATATTCTGTTATATCATAAATGCTCCCCAATGAAGTAGAATCACTTCTTCACTATTTTAACATTAATTTTAAGTAGTCTTTCAAGGTATGTTAATGAAAGACGAAATACAAGTATAAATTTTAGCAAAAATTGAAATAAATTTAAAGAATAGGATAAGAGTGAACTGACAAGTCTTAAATGATCACCTTAATACAATATACATTGTATTTCTGTCCATTCTTAATGCTATAAATACCCATTCAATCTTTCTTCCGCTTAGAATAAACAAAATAAAAATTTCAAATATATACATAATGACACCTGTGAAAAAGACGAAAATTTAAAAATTCTGACGTGACCAGAGTGAGATAACCCGAGATTCTTATGACTATAGACATCCTAAAACATTGTTATAGAGGTGGTTTGCATTGGTAATTTTTCTCAAATTTTCGTTGAAATATTACACCCGTGGGATCCTAGTGTTAAATAACATCCAAACATCCTAAATCAACAACTTATAGTAGTACTTAATTTCAAAATATGGCATATAAAATATTTTCACATCATGACACCTTCAAAAGTGTGAAAGAGTTGTCAGTTATGACTAGCGACCTAAAAATGACCATGTCCGATCGTATCCGCAGAAATCCCATATATATAACTTAATTTGACTATGCCAGGTCGTTATTTTAATACCATATTCGTGCTCAGCACTATATTTCCTGCAATTTGATATATATATTGACCATTTATGGAGAATATTTTGGTTGCCTTTTCCTATCAACGGTCAGGAATGTGAAAAAATTCCTGGCCGTTGCTAGGCACGGTCAAACAAAAATGTTCCCAAATATGGTCAATATATATATCAAATTGCTCGAAATCTAGTGCTGAGCGTGAATTCAGCATTAAAAATATGATCTGGCACAGTTAACTGTTTTCTTGTTTAATGGAAACAAATGAAGTGG